>REGO01000252.1:1835227-1869611 GCA_010120015.1 Rhombomys opimus
GCTCAGTTGGTATAGTGTTTGCTTAGTGTGCCTAGGGCCTTGGGTTGAATTCTTAGCACCACATAAAACTGAGAATGGTGGAGGCAGGAGGATCAGAAGTTGAAGATCATCCAGTCTTGGCAAATAAAACAGAGGCGAATATTTATTTTTTGAAATCCTACTTATTGAGAGGATGATATTTTGTTTTACATATTGTTAGCTAGTATAACTAGACAACTTCACATGTCTTCTTGGCCTTCATGACTTGAAATGGACAATTAGTGTTAAGGGTGAATGGATTTATATACATAACAATTTTATTTACTATAGTTCCATGTAAATTTTGGAATTTTCACTAGCTCTGTAGACTAATTCAAACCAATTAATTTGACTTTTGTTGGCATTATTCAAGCTCATACCTTACTTAAAATTCTAAAGGTATATTTATTTTTCCCAAACAACTGAAAACTGTGCTGTTTCAACTGTAGTAGATGTTTTCACAAAATAGGAATTTGAGTAAAAAGGAATTTAAATTTGAAAAAAAAAAAAATAGTACCGTTTCTGGTAAGGGGGAGTTGGGGCCTGGGAGAGTCACAGAGACTGGAGTCATCTGTGTGGAGAAAGGGGAAGACAGCCGAGCAGAGGGCTCTCGTTAGGAAAGGAATGGGATACAAACACAGAAGGAGGAGGGTGAGCCTGTCTCATCTCAGAAGGAACCGCCTATCAACTCTACCCTAAAAATGCTTTAATAAATACACATGACTGTGAATGCATGTCCATATATAGTTTAAATTGAATTTTCTCCTTTGGCCTTCAAGAGCCAAAAACTATGTAAGAAAACTTCCAACACCAGGCATGAAAAGCCTGCTCTGTGGTGTTGCTCAAACCCCTGAGACTCCCAAATACTGCAGGCTATTGTCTCCGATCGCCCCCTGAGGTGGTGATCCCAACTCCCTATTGAAAACCCTTTGTATGTGAGACAAGGGGTCCAGAGCCCACTGAGCTTGAATTGATCTGAAGCCCTCCCTTCCTGAATACTGGCTTTCACAGTGACTACTATTTTAATAATGTAAAATGTTCTGATGCACTAGAGACATGTCTCAAAGGCATAGTTGATTGTCATGCAAGCATGAACACTGAAGTATGGGTCCCAGCATCATTGAAAATGCAGAATAGACATGCCAAAACTGCCAGCACAGCCTGGACATGAAGGAGGAGACTGAAAACAACTGGTGAAATCTTGGTAGCTGCACTAGCCAAATCAATGAGCTGTGTGTTCAAGGCTGAGTCCCGCCTTGACATATACGGTGGAGAGTGAGAAGACCCTAGGTATCAGTTTGGCTTCTATAGGCAGGTGTACATATATGCAAAAGTATGCATACCAGTGCCTGCTCACATGAAAACACACCCATACACGGGCACATGACACACACATACTAAAAACACTATTATGAAAAATATTGCAAAACTAATGGCCTAGAATATTATTTCTAGATTAAAGTATTAGCACCTTTAGTAGTGAGGTTTGTTGGTTTGTTTGTTTTGAAATTCTTGTTGATAGTCACTGTGGTATGTTATCCATCTAGTAGTCAACTATGAGTGCCTTTAGTAAAAGATTTGAAATATTACAGTTTTCTTAAGCAACATTAAATATATATGGCTCATATCAAAAGTTCACATAATTATACCAGAAAGTATTTGACCATTTACTTAGTCTCCAGCAATTCTTGCAGGTATGGAAAACAAAATTAATGTTCTTGACGAATCAAACACAAGTTTATAAGGAGAGCAAGCCAACAAATTTGATATGCTAGACTTTGGAGGGGAGCTGGTCAAAGGAAGTGGGTGGAGATGAAAGGGTCTCAGAACAAGCACTTCGATCAGTAACTGCTTGTTTTCCTGGGTGAGATGGAGACAGCTCAAACTCCCCTATATTAATTTTCTTTCCTTGCAGCAAGAATGGAAGGGCCAGGTTTGTTTCCCTCTTCTTTTGTGACCCCTGGAGAGATCTCTGGGGAAATCATACAACACTTCCTGAAAGGCTTGAAATGAATTTCTGTCACTACCAAGCAATTTTCTTGTACAAACAAAAAATTCTTTGCTCCCTGAGGCTCCGCCACCATTTAGTACAAGGGCTGCAATACCTCGGTTTTCTTTTCTATAGCGAAGTGGTTGCCAGCTGGTCTTACAGCAGGGCAGCCTCTGCCTAGTCCATTCTCTCTGCCAGCTCAACAGTGAGCAAACATGTTTATAAGTACTGAATATCATTTCTGAAGTGACTCACAATAGTAATTTTGCTTTGCTTGTGTGTGATCAGCATTCACAGCTCATTAAAACACGCAAGAACAAGCAAGCACATTTTCACATCTGTAACCAAGACGCCTTGGAAGAAACCAGATCATAATCATTGCTGTCAGCACTGTGCTCTTGCTTTGTGGATCTGTGATTTGAAAGATGAGTGGGAAAAATGAAACAAAGACACAGGAACGCCTGTTCAGCATCTCTCTGTTAGCAAATCACTTTCTTCAGAACAGAAAACAAGCTGCCTCCTGTCAGCAGGGTCATCCATTTAAGCATGCCACAGCCCACATAGCTGGAACTAAGTTTATTTAGTCATAAGTCAATAGTAAAAATAGAGAAATCCTCCTGCAAAGAGTTTAGATGATGAAACTGTTTTCATATCTTTGATCTGTATTCCACAATAAAAACATAATATGAAATTAATTTTGCTTCATATTGAGAATTTTTGGATTTGTTCATTCTGTTTATATTTGGCTCAGCTTTGCTCCTAAATCACTGATAAAGATTCAAACTGAACTGTAGATTTACTGACTTCCGTCTCAGATTCCACTCTGTTAAAAAGCTGTATTGTCATCACTTAAGTCAGGAACACGTGATAGACAGGTGTGCTTACATGAGTTTCAGCAAGCTATTTCCCTGCAGTGAAGACTGAGGGTACAGTTCAACAATAACAGATTATTATAGAAGGCATAGAGGATGGAAAAATGAAGTAGGTTTATCCTGTGTCTGAACACTGTGTGGGGGAAATTTAACTGAAGAAGTGTGTCCTAGCCTGAAACTATGAAGAACGCACTCTGAAATCCACGGCTGGTGTCAGTTATAACGTGTGGATCAACAGCAGTCACGCAGTGCTATAGACTTTCCTCATACTGCTGACTCTATTCTCGCTCTTCTGTTATTATTGAGCAAGTTGTCTGTGTGGTCCTTTGGATTCTTTCTCCGGCATGGTCCAGTGCATCACTCAGCATAGCTTATATCACAGACGAAGTTTCACCATTTAATAGAGAAAAGAAATGTTTTAAAATCATCAACCTCATGATCCTCCTGCCTCTGCCTCCTTCAGCAAATTTTACCGGTGTGTCCAAGGAGAACAACACAACCAAAAAAATCTTGTCCAGAGGTCTTTTCTGAGACTGATACTTCAACCAAAGACCATGCATGGAGATAACCTAGAACCCTTGCACAGATGTAGCCCATGGCAACTCAATGTCCAAGTGGGTTCCATAGTAATGGGAATGGGGTTGGTCTCTGACATGAACTCAGTGGCTGGCTCTTTGATCACCTCCCACTAAGGGAGGAACAGTCTTACCAGGCCACACAGGAAGACAATGCAGCCATTCCTGATGAGACCTGATCGCCTAGGGTCAGATGGAAGGGGAGGGGGACCTCCTCTATCAGTGGACTTGGAGAGGGGCAGGGAGGAGATGAGGGAGGGAGGAAGGGAGGGATTGAGATGGAATGAGGGAGGGGGCTGCAGATGGGATATAAAAATGAATAAACTGTAATTGATATAAAAATACAATTTAAATTTAAAAAACACAAAAAATGGATAAAAAAATAAAACATCATAGACAATGCAGTTTTTCTTTATTATTTCTGCATTCAATGCCTGTGAATTCCCACTCCACAAACTTTGATTGTAAGCCTACATGATTCTTAAGCCACTGCCCAACCACTGCTCACCCCCAGCCCCTGGCCCGATGTGTACATTTGTACTGAAATGAGCTGAGGCTGCAGATTCTCAGCTCTCAGTTCTGTTGCTGTATGCAGCACAGCAGTCGCCCGTCTTGTGGTCTATCTACCTGTGTGCACTGTGTTTAAGTGATTTTTATAGTTAGATCAATACCCATGTGCTCTGAATAAGCCCCATCTGCTGTTCTAAATCCTTGGAAAGCTTCAAGGTGCCTCAATGATATGTTATAGAACCGTCATCTGACTCGAGTTATACATAGTATTTTTTTTTCATGAGGATCATGGTAATAAATTGGCAATGTATGTTAAATACTGAATTTTTTAAAAGGACACATACTCAGAGCAAGGTTCTGTGTTGATTCGTTGTTGAAAATATGACCAGGGGCTTGTGAGCACCTAGTTCTATATTTCCTAAACAACTGAGGATTCAACAGTTGCTTACTTTGTAGTAGTAATAAATATCAGTGTCCTTTCACATTTTTCTTTTCAAATTCTTTCCTGATGTAGCTAGGTGGGCCCTTCTTTTAGCATCCTTGTGTTTGCTCTAATTTGTTTATTATCCATGGGTAACTGAGAGAACAGTGAGACTTTTGCTCAAAAATCAGTTTCACTTGTTCCTTATGCTTGATAAGTACATGATATATGTAATCTTAACTTGTTTTTCTTTCTGGTAGAACATATATTTCAGATTACCTTCAATGAAATACTTTGATAATAATGAAATATTACTATGAAATACATTGCTGAAAAAATACCACATAAAACATTTAGTCAAAGAACAGTAATTCAGCCTAAGGTTCATAAAACATCCCTGTTATTGTAATCTGTGCGTATAATCTGTGTGTGCAAGCTGGAGCAGAGAATGGGAGTGACGGGTGCATCTTGGAATGAGAGCCCCACAACTGTGTGATAATGAAGAGTGAGAACTGGACACTTCTGTGGTCACAAATACAGCAGGAAGCAAAGCCCACCAGCCTCAAAGGTGTGCGCTAATCTTCTTACGTGTATGAATTCCTTACAGCATTCTTCATGTGTATTTGATGACAGATTCCACATACTTCTTCGATGACATGCAAATGTCACACTGTGGATCAACATACAAATGTACTAACTGAATGATGTGACCATGATTTCCCTTACTTAATTAAACAGGGAGAAGAGGAGGAAGGGAGGTGGAGGATGTACAGGAAGCAGAAAGAGGAAAGCTAAATGGCATATGAAGGGAGCAGAAAGCCGGGATGCCTAAGAGGAGAGCAGGACTCATGTAGGGAGTCCTAGGACAAAGCGGCTCCACTTCTCAGGTCTGTGAAAGGCTCCGTGTGCAACTGCAGAAACCTGTGTCCAGACACATAGTGGGTCTCACCTCTCAACGCACTCTCCGCTCTTCTCTGGAAGCCAGGCTCATGGCTCTCACCTCTCAACGCACTCTCTGCTCTTCTCTGGAAGCTAGGCTTGGAAGCTTTCACTAAGATTTAAGTTTAATAACAGATATAAATAATGATGATTCACACTTCATTTTATCCGGCTAAGGTTTCAGTTACTTGACTTTTATGGTAACATTATTTTCAAGATATCACTTTTTTAGGTTATATTTGTCTGGGTTCAGAATAGATTGTGTATTCTTGACTATTTTTATTTTAAATAGATGAGTTTTCCAATTCTATATGATATGTTAACATTGTCTCTTTGGAAATTATATGGAAGATAAGTTAGGAAAAAATAAAAATAAAGTAAAGACAAACACAGAAACATTGTAGCAAAGAGCATTGATAGATAAATATCAGGAAAGTGTTATTGGATAAACACTCTCTTGAAAGAGCGAGCAACGTATTAAAAGTTATGGCAACACGGCTACAGGGAAATACAGCTCTGCCGTCCTAAGGGAATAGCTGGAGGACTGTAAGTTAGCATAGTAGAGAGGCAGTTGCGCATTCATGTTCACTGGCACGCTGTGCACAGCCATTGGGATGGAAATAACCCAGTTGTCACACTGGGTACTTTTAGGCTGCTGTGATGGAACACCATGACTCATGCAACTTACAGGAGAACATATGTGACCTGCACATCCAGAGGGGTGAGGACAGCAAGCAACAGAGGGAAACGGGGCAGCAGGCAGCAGGCATGGCAGCAGGAAGAGGAGACCGTGAGCTCCTGTTCTCACCTGCAAACAAGAAGCACAGAGGGCAAACTGGCAGTGCTACCCACTTTCTTTTTTTCTCTTTTTTAATGAACATATCTGATTTCATTTTTTATAATTTTTATATTAATCACAGGTTATATACTTTGTATCCCAGCTTCTCTCATTTCTACCTCCCTCCCTCATCTCCTCCCTGCCCCTGTCTAAGTCCATTGATAGGGAGGTCCTCCTCCCCTTCCATCTGACACTAGCTTATCAGGTATCTTCAGGCCTGGCTGCAATGTCCTCCTCTGTGGCCTAGCAAAGCTGCTGACCTCCCTCTTGGGGCTGAGGTCAAAGAGCCTGCCACTGGCCACTGAGTTCATGTCAGCAACAGTCTCTATTCCCCTTAATAGGGAACCCACTTGGGTACTGAGCTGCCATCTGAGCAGTTTGTCTCCCAGTTCGCCACTGTTTTCATTCTTGCTATCAATCTTGAAATTTCTAGAAGTCATTAATTTATTTTATAAATGTCTGATATTTCAAAGATTTAGGTCCTAACTCTTGAATTTTCATCAGTACATATCAGCAAAACTATTGGCAAACTAATTTTGGATATATCTCTGTGAGAAAAGAGGCCATGAACCTGAAAGAGAACTATAAGGTTTTGGAGGGAGGAAAAAGAAGGTATAAATTATATGATTATAGTATAATCTCAAAAAGAAAATTTTTTTTTTCAATTAGCAAACTTGACTTTCTCCGCCTCCCTGTTCTGCTAAGAAATAGGTTTGTGAAGCAAACAGAGCAAATACTATTCAAGGAAATCCAACATTCCATGACCTTTAAGAGCTGAAGTTGATGAGGACCCTGTAGGTGGAAAGAGCAAACCTCTGCTGAATATGAATTAATTCCAAGAGAGAAGATAAACATCTCTTCAAAGCTGTATCACTTTCAAACTAAATTGCTGACATAGCCTACTATTGACACATGCAAAGAAAAGTGTCTATCCGTGCATATGGGTAGCTGTGTACTTAGCAGTGTGACTATCAGCCCTGGTTGGGATTCAGGCTCACAGCTGGACACACATAGCACAAGCATTCACTCTTCCCCTTCCTCTGTGAATGAATGTTGACTCTTGTCAAACAGGAGATGGCTAACCTCCACTGGCAGAGTCTATTCCTGATGTACCTGTCCAGCATCTCCTCTAGGTCTTCTCTGAAGGCACCTGCATAAGACAGGAATGGTATGACTTGCTTCTCTTCAGACAGAGACACCCACAGATGCACTATTTAAATGTTTGACCTTGGGTCACTGACACTCAACTTGTTTTTTAGATGCTGCTTCAAAGCTAGTCAAGCCACCAGTCCTGACCTGGAACCCGTGCGGATCCTTTCCGAAGGGAACTTCTCCCTCTCTTTAACAACAAAGTGTTCTGCATGGAGTTCTGTTTAATAACAGGACTACTAGCTGACTGAGCTCTGAGTTCATTTCTCAAAGGGCATGTAACATAAGGCATTCTATCTCCAGTGGCAGACCAATAGATCAAAACATATGTGAATGTATTTATGATCTCTCTTCCTCTTCAGACTGCTCATCCTGACATTGTGCAGTCTGGTTACAGCAATAGAACAGGGCCAGGTGATTTGTTCTTGGCCTTTTCTCTGTTTACCATTGATTGGTAGCTGTGGTGTGCAAATAAATGAGTAGGTGAACCTGATCACATTGCCTTCATGACAGTTGGTTCCAGTGACAGTCTTCTGGAGTTGTAGCCAGCTGCTCAACCTCCTCAGAGGCTCAAGGACAGTTTTTGAATAGAAAGCACTGCCATATTTGAGTGGCTTTGCTTTTGTTTCCTTTGCTTTTGGAGTCATATCTAGACTATAGCCACAGCTATCCAGATGACTCACGGAGTTTCCCACTCAAGGCTCACATTTAAAATTCAGATCCACTTTGACTTGAGTTGTGGTGATAGAAAGTGTTCGGGGTCCAGTCTTCATCTTTTATGCACATACCCAGTTTTCCCAGAACCCCTATTGGACAGTCTACCTCTTCTCCAATGTTTGCTTTGTCACCTCTGTGGCGATCACATGGCTATAGTGGCATGGAGGCACTGGGATCTTCCTCATGTGTCTGGCTGTTTTGTCATGGACACTCTGTTTTGGTAGCTGGGGCTCTGTAGTATTTCCCAAAATAATGTACTGTGATGCTGGAAATTCATTGTTGTTATTGTTGTTCAAGATTGCTTTAGCTATTTGGGGTCTTTTGTGCTTCCACAGGAATATATAGTGCCTTTTGTACAACTAAGGAAGTACTCATCAGTATTCATCAGAATAAAGAGCCAAATTTCAGATTAGGAGAAAAGTGTAACCTTGTCATTTCCAGTACAAGGGATGGCCATGACGTCATATTAAGCAGAATAACCCGAAAAAAATAAAGTTATTTTCTGCTGTGTAGATGCTGAAACAGTTATCCTATAAGTACAAAAATCATTACTAGAGTTTGAGTTGAGGGAGAATTGGTTACTATAATTCTATATTTGATTAGTGCATGCTTCACAGATACATTGAAACACCGTATTAAAGCCCATAATTTTTCACAATCAACATATGATAATTCAAAAAAAATGGATTTAAGGCTAAAAATAATATAAAATAATCCTGTGTGATGGGGACATACTATGTAGGGTCATTCTTTGAGACACATTAGACACCCAGTACAGCAATCCAAGATCTGTACCAAATAAACTAGAGGATCCTCACATAGTCAGTCCTAAGTGGATGGACTTCTTCAGTACTCACATGTGTACTCTGACTTAAAGATCTAAACAGCAGCTGGATTCTGTGCATCTTCTTTCTTGGCAGGAAACAGGAATAGCCGCGGCTAGCCATGTACCTTATAAGAGTATCTAACAATGCAGTGTGAAGGCTGGGCCGGGGCTTGTGGAATGGAGTTTGTTACAGCTGGTTCTCTGCATTCTGCCAGCCTCGGAGAGTCTCCACTACAGATTTAGACAGTAATGAGGTACTAGCACTACCATATCCTAGAACTTTTCTGAAGAAAATCTTTCTCCTGCCAAGAGAGCAGAAGTAACAGTCAACACAAGAATTATTGTTCCCTGGCAGGTCTCCTTCAAAGGAATAAGGAAATAACCTAAAGGTCTATTATCCAGGGCAGTCCTGCTTATGGCCTAAATGGGAATAATTATTAATCACATCCCCTTTAATTCCCACAAAATTGTCCAACGTGATCTAAAGCTTGTACATGTCGCATATTAGATATCAATGTAGATGTCATATGCTGCAGAGAAATTAAAAAATATGATATTTTAAAGGGAAAACATCATTGTTGACAATGAAGTATATAAGCAGAAAATAAAGTTATTTATTTGGTATCTAAATGAAGAACTATGAGGGAAATAGAAAAGAAAATAGTATGCGTATTCAACCTCACTGATGAGAATCACATATTTCTGTACTAATGCATTCTAGAGACATCATTATGCTTCCAACATTAGGCCTTTTATTGGGCTACTTCTGAAGTGAAGGATTTGTCCATATTCCCAAAGCTTGCTGGATGAGTTAGCCATCTAAAGTAAAATGCTTAAGAAATTCAGTGACAACAACCCAGAACACAATTTCACTGCATGGAGAATACTGCTCGAGGACAATGTTTTCCCCTGCTGCCTGGGATGGCTTCAGGACGTCCCTAAGGGGCCTTTAGCTGAGGCTGAGGTCAGAAATGACACAAGGCACTCGTTAGTCGTAGCCACCAGACACATTCTTGAGAAATCCCCTGTGTGTGCACCGGAAGCTAGCTGGTGCATGGAGATACATAGGGAGGGATTGCAAAACACGGAGCTGATAATGTATGTGCAATTCAAACTATGTGCAGTTTATCATAGCTTGATTTATGAAAATTCTTTTTTACATTTATTGAGACTTTTATGCAGTATATTTCTGTCATGTTTGTCCCGGATCCTCCCATCTCCCTACCCACACAACTTCATATTATTTCTCTCTCTTAAAAACACATAAGCAAAAAGAGGAAATTAAAAAAAAAAAAACCTGCTGAAAGCAAAGACTGGTTTGTGTTGGCTAGCTCCTCCTGATCATGGAGCGGGCTCGTTACACCCAGTCTGCATAATGGAAGAAAGAGAATATTCCTGCTAACAGTGGCTTTCATCTGTGAAGAGCTGCTTGGCCAGTGCCGCGGCTTGTGCCAGCTTTTCCTTTGTGCTAGGAATGTGTTTGGCTTAGATATGTGAGGGTCTGTGTATGCCATCACAGTCTCTCTGAATTTGTATGTGTGTCTGCCCTCTTGTGTCTGGAAAATGGCTTCCGTGGAGTTTCCCTCCACCTTTTCCTCTTACCGTCTTTCTGCCCCTTCTGTGTAGCTCCCTAAGGCCTGGGGGGAAGGCCAAGTACTCCACAGTCTCCCACTCTCTTCCTGCTGTCTAGTTCTTGGTCTCTGTGTTGTCATCGTCTGTAAGCTTCTCTGGTGATGGCTGAGAGATGCACTGGTGTGTGGTTATATCCATATGTCCTTAGAAGTCACTTTAATGCTATGTTCTGTTATCAGAATAATTGTAGGCTTTACCCTAAGGTGCATGAAACTATCTTATCTCAAGTTCTCAGAGTTATTAACAATACTAGGTATCAGTTCCATTCATGGAGCGGGCCTTAAGTTTAACCAAAAAGTGATTGATTATACCAATAACATTTGTGCCACTACTGGACAAATGGACATGTCTAGAAGGCAGGTACTTATTACAGCTCTCAAGGTTCATAGCTGGTTCAGATTGATACTTTCTTTTCTTTTCCAGCAGCTTAGATTCAGCTTATAGTTCCATGAATGCTATCTAGTAGGTGCGAAACTTCCAGTTGATTTCTCAGTGTTCTATGCTGTAAGTATGTGGTGTCTCCTGCACTAGAGTATGGAAGTCAAGTTGTGGAGGGTAATTGCCCGTAGTGGTTGTAGGGTCTATAGAACCTCTGGCCAACAACTCAAGAAAAATGTAACCCATTCCTGGTACTGGTGGTTTTATTTGGTCACATATGATGACTGGTTCTGGTATTGTTTTTCCCTATATGTGGTAGTTTCATTAATTACTTTACTTTATATGTATACATTTCATGATGTTTTTATAGTAGTGGGTTTTCACACGGCTTTTAAAAGGCCATTAGTGTTAGCTGTCCATCCACATATCTACTCTGTCCTCCCCTGCTCCACCTCCTTTAATCCTTCCATTCTAATTTCCTTTTAACCCTTTTAACACTACAGTTTATTTGCTTGGAAGATCTCCTACTCTTCCTAGTCCCTTGCTAGCTACCTAACCTTATTTTCTCTCTTCTGGAAGCTGCCAACTGCAGGGAGTTTCTTGACCCATTTCCTCTTCTTGCCCCAACTTTGTCTGGTGTGAATTTATGTGTGTTTTGTGCATGCTGTCATAATCTTTATCAGTTCATATGTGAATCATCCCTCTTCTGTCTGGAAACATTGTTTTCTTGGAGTTACTCACCACCTGGAACTCAGAATCTTTCTGCCTCTTCTAAAGATTTTTTCTACATCTAATGAGATGGTCATGTGGCTTCTTCTCTTTTAGGCTGTTTATGAGGAAGGTTACATTTATTGATTTATGTAGGTTAAGCCATCCGTGCATTTCCTGGATGAAGCCAACTTGATCGTGGTGAATGATTTTCTATATGTGTTCTTTAATTCAGTTTGTAATTCTATTTACATATATATCTATAGGGATATGGGTTAACTTTTGGGGGTTTTGTCTGTGTGATTTTTGTATTACAGTACTTCTGGCTTTGTAAAAAAATGGAAATATTTCTTCAGTTTCTATTTTGCAGAATAATTTAAGGAGTTTTGGAATTAGCTTTCATTTGTAGTTCTGATACAATTCTGCACTGAATCCGTCTGACCAGGACTTTCATTAATTGGCATATTGTTTTTTGTTTTTTTTTTTTAGTTCATTTTATTTATTTTTTTAATTTTTTTATTTAACTTTTATTAATTACACTTTATTCATTTTGTATCCCCCCATAAGCCCCTCCCTCCTCCCCTCCTGGTCCCACCCCCCCCTTTCTGCATGCATGCCTCTCCCCAAGTCCACTGATAGGGGAGGTCTTCTTCTCCTTCCTTCTGATCCTAGTCTGTCAGATCACATCAGGAGTGGATGCATTGTCTTCCTTTGTGGCCTGGTAAGGCTGCTCCTCCATCAGGGTGAGGTGATCCAAGAGCAGACCAATCAGTTCATGTCAGAGGCAGTCCCTGTTCCCATTACTATAAAACCCACTTGGACACTGAACTGCCATGGGCTACATCTGTGCAGGGGTTCTAAGTTATCTCCATGCCTGGTAATTGGTTGGAGTATGAGTCTCTGGAAAGACCCCTGTGTTCAATTTTTCTGGTTCTGTTGCTCTCCTTGTGGAGCTCCTGTCCTCTCCAGATCTTACTATTTCCCACTTCTTTCATAAATTTCCGTGCACTCTGCCCAACAGTTGGCCATAAATCTCAGCATCTGCTTTGATAGTCTGCAGGGCAGAGCCTTTCAGAGGTCCTCTTCATGAAATTTGCAGGTAAATGATGGGAACTGGAAAAGATCGTCCTGAGTTAGCTATCCCAGAAGCAGAAAGACACACACAGTATGTACTCACTCATATAGACATATAATATAGGATAAACCTGGTATTTTCTGTTTTTTAAACCAGGGTTTTTAATTCCTTCCTTTGTGCCTTTCATAATATATTTAGTCTTTTCATAGAGTCTCAAATTTACTGAATAGCATGTGGCTCAATTATCTTAGATTTACATTTTTCTTTGACTTGGTTTTCTGTTACTTTTGTGTTGTTTTGACAATATGAAACTATTTCCACCACTTTATTCACTCTGTTGGTGAGGCTTTACTCTGACCTTTATGTTCAATTTCCTGAGCTTTTCACTTTGAATTCTATCTGTTCAACTTTTCTTGAGTGATTATATTACTTTGTTAAATTCTATTTTTATATCTTAAATTGATTTTGTTATTTTATTCAACTGTTTGTGATTTGTGGTCTTCATTGAATCGTTTAGTCACTCTTTTTATGGTCTCCGAACATATTTTAATTGTTATTTCAAAGTCCTGTCCTTGTATTTTAGCAAAATTGCTTTTCTCAAGAGATATTACAGTAGGGGTGCTGGTTTCTCAGAGGAATATATTGTCTTTGTTGTTCATGTTTGTGTTTTTGTTATGATATCTATGCAACTGGAATTGCAATGTTTCTTGGTAGGGAAATCTACTCCAGCATTTATTGGGTGGGTTTTGGTCCTTTTATTCTGTTAATTCAACCTGTCAGGTTGTAGAGAAATTTAGTAATGATTGGTTGATTTTCAGTCTTGCAGTCTCTCTGGGTTTGAGGACTCAGACCCTGTGCTTGGTATTTTTATGTCACCTTATTTTTTATTATTTTATTATTTTTTAATAAATTTTTATCTTTTATATTAATTACAGTTTATTTACTTTGTATCCCAGCTGTATCCCCCTCCTTCATTCCTTCCCAAGTCCACCCTCCCTCCTTCATTTCCTCCCTGCCCCTCTCTAAGTCCACTGATAGGGGAGGTCCTCTTCCTCTTCCATCTGACCATCGCTTATCAAGTCTCATCAGGACTGGCTGCAATGTTACTTTAAAACAAGCTAAAGTCACTTGAGAAGAAGAAACTTCAATTGCAGTATATTTCTTGCTTCTTACAAAAAATAAAGTAACAGCGACATAGCTTTTATGGCCGTATGTTACTATAACACTTCTATTTTATTACCAGTTATGTCACTGTTAATAAAATGTCCCCAGCAGATGAGCCTGTGGTGCATTTTCTTCATGATTGTGATGTGAGAGCCAGCTAACCATGGATGCTGTCACCTTGGGACAGATATTGGTTCTAACATGTGAAAACATTGTGAGCAAGCCAGAGAGAGCAAGCCAAGAACAGCATTTCTCCATGATCTCTGTATTACTTCCTGTCTCCTAGTTCCAACCCTGAAGTCTTTCTCTGATTTCCTGTCATGAAAGACTGTTATTACAGCATGCAGATTGGAATAAATCTTTTCTTCTCCGATATAATTTTGTCCATGATATTTTTGTCACAGCAATAGATGTTCTAACTAAGATAGGGTCTGCTTGCTTCCAGATTTGAAGTTTTCTTGGACTTTTGTGTTCATATTCTAAGCAGTCCAAGATGTGCTAAGTGGGGATGTGTGGGTCAGTAGGCAAGAGGAGGAGAGTGACTCTGAAAATATGCTAAACAGGGCTCTGTGTCCATCTACAAAAATAGCAGCAAAGGCAGAACATGAGAGAACATCAGGTCAGCAGCACTAGCAGAGGTGAGTCCCAAAGCAGAGATGGACCAGGAGATATAGCTGATGTCAGGGCAGGGACAGGACTATCAATATCCTAGGGAGACCAAAGCGGAGTAGGGGAAGAAAGATATAGTACTCTACTGAGTCCCCACAAAGCGCGCTGGCTATGTGTTCTCTGAAAGACAGAGGTCTGGGCTACCATGGAAATGGGCTGGGAGAGATGATTGAAAAGGGTTTCAGAAGTAGACATATTTTGCAAATTCTTAAGCTTAATGGCATAAATATATTTAAGGAAAATGTGTTGCAAGGGGCAGTAGAATTACATATATACTCTATTAGGGACAATGTACGTGAGGCATGGGGTAAGATGATCAATCCTCGTTTAGAAAGACAGATGGGATGTGCATTGAACGCATGACAGGAGTCTACTGAGCGCATCTGAAAGACTCTAACTAGCAGTGTTTTCAAAGCAAAGACTCATGACCAAACCTTTGGCAGAGTACAGGGAATCATAAGAAAGAAGGGGAGTTAGTCTGATGGGGAAAGAATAGGAGCTCCACAAGGACCAAATATATCTGGGCACAGGGTCTTTTCTGAGACTGACATTCAACCAAGGACCCATGTATGGATATAACCTAGAACCTCCGCTCAGATGTAGCCTGTGGTAGCTCAGTAACCAATAGGTTTCCCAAAGTGAGGGGAACAAGGACTATTTCTAACAGGAACTCAATGAAGATACCTGATAAAACTGGATCAGATGAATGGGGGGGGGTCCCCCCCTATCAGTGGACTTGGAAAGGGGCACAGTGGTGATGAGGGAGGGAGGGAGGGACTGGGAGGGAATGAGGGTTCGGGACACGGCTGGGATACAGAGTTAATAAAATGTAAGTGATAAAAATTAAAAAAAATTATATTTGACCAACATATTATGCTTTAATAGTATACCATCAACAATGCATTACCAATTAACTATTAAAACTATTAAATATATTTAAATGTTTAAATGTATTAAATTCTATTTTTCCTATAAGTTTTAATTTTACTTAATAAAATTTTGTAGGAAACTTGGAAACAATTTAGAAAAAGTTACATCTAAGCTTAATAAAAAGGACATTTTTACAATGCTTTCATGAAAATAATTTGTGTCAAATAAGCAGTCTAGTATCTAGTTCTATAGAAGTTTTGTTTGGCATGTATATTTCTTGCTTCTTACAACAAATAAAGTAACAGCGACATAACTTTTATGGCCATATGTTACTATAACACTATTTTATTACCAGTTATGTCACTGTTAATCACTCAGCCTACCTCATCATTCGTTAAGTTTCCTCACAGATGCAAGTGCGTAGGCAAATGCACAGGACATAGCTGGTTACAGCAGATGTTTCAGGTGTTCTGTCTTACAAGATGCTCCGCACGTTACCAGCCTCCTGTGTCACACAAAGGTCTTGGAATGGCTTCACCTCTCCGTCCTCTGGGACGGAGCAGAACCCTCTGCTCCTGAGCTAGGAACAGGGTCGACGTCTAGCAGTCAAGTATGGGCAGGGTCAATTACTTCTGATCCTCTTGGCTCAGTTCTTTTAACCTGCACCCCAACTGCACATGTACCCTGAGAAAGGGATGAAGGACCCAGTTTCCTCCCTGCTATGTTTCCTCTGTATGTAATAATGGGCAGCAGCCTCGCAGCCACTCCTCCCGTCCTGCGGCTGTGGCTATGCACGGCTGAACGTGCTGAGTGCTGGCTGCCCGTGGCCTGGGACTGCACCTTCTCAGAGGCTCTGCCTGTGTGCTTGTCTGCATCCACCTGGGAGACAGCTTCCTGTCATATTTGGGGGAAGGGAAGCAGAGACAAACACCCTCGGATGACCCAGAAACAACATGTCTTCAGTTGTGTCTATTGTGTCTGTCTATTTTATTCCAAAGACGTTTAAATGATATTTTAATCTCTCCTTATTAATGTCCTCTGGCAAAACACAACAGTGGGGTATTTGTAATGATAGACTCATGAGGTGTCAAGGCTAGGAAGTTCAAAACCTGCTGCACACCTGACAGACAGGCAGACACTCAGTCTGAAGAAGAGGATCTGGTGTACTTCTCCTCCCCCCAGTAGTCAGCTGTTTGGCTGTTGTTATTGGAATTAAGGCCTTCACCAGACGTAACGGCAGCACCTACATTACGAGGGCAAGAATGATTAAACATAACCTCATCAGCTCACCAATGAGAGAAAGCATATACATATGTATATATGCACACCTTATTTATATGTGTCCGTACTGGCTTTCCCACCAAATCATTTAGTATAACATTTGGTGAATGCCTGGGTTCTCAGGCTATGTAAGTTTTTGTAGTGTATCAGCAAGTATGTATATTAATTTCCACAAGGTTTTTTTTTTCCTCATCTGTTGACACCTTGTCTAAAATGGCTGAAGGATTGGGATACCACCTAGTTACCTCTTGGGTTTGCCTACTTGGTGACTCTGGCCCAGCATAACAGTGCTCACACACTTGAGATCTTCCTGTCATCTAAGAGAAAGAGATATCCATGAAAGAGGAAGCAGAAAATATGAATCATCTTAAATGCTCATCTCATAATGGCCCTAGGACATTTTTTACTGCACTATGATGGCTGACAAGCCACGCTGATGCATGGGCCTGGAGAAGTGACCTTCTCTCAACACTTGAGTGGAAGGGTAAATGTTGAAGATAAGCTATGATCTGTATTTCCTGGTACTCTTAACACCTTTCAATGAGTGACATATCATCATGAGATAACTTTGTAAGCTACAACATTCATATCCAAGAACCACAGTTACAAAACAAAACAAAAAGTGACAGAGAAAATGCCACAGTGTTTCAAGTAAATGTCTGGTCTTGTATTGTGCTATATTCATAGCTGTCCTGGGGTGCACATGGCCTCTAGCCAAAATGGGGAACATGCCTGCCAGGAAGCTGCTGCCCCAAATTACCAGGTGGATAAGGATACTCTCACATATATCCTCTTTCTTTATTCCTTGCCTTTTGAATATAGCCATGGAAGATCACTAGAGAAGGAATTCAAAGCTACTGTTATGAATTGAAATAAAATAACCCCGAAAGATTACACCATTCATCTCTTTACCATGGTATATTTATTAATGATGCTAGAAAGAAACATTCACACTAAACATCCCAGCCTATAGAACTCATTTCTAAAACTTCCCTTTATTTGGTGTATTATATCTCCCTCCTTTCCACCAACCCTGCAACCCTAGGTAGGAAAGAGGTTAGAGGGGAAAGGGGCAGCAGAGCCTTTACTTCTCTAGGCTGTTTAGGGTTTATGGGTCTTTGGGGATCTACCAATCTCAATTAACAGCGAATGCATGCCTCAAAGCATCTCCTTCCGTCTGTCTGCTCACAACACTATGGCCACAGGTCAACACTGCAGGCCCTGCCCCTTCTCTTCCAGGGCTCTCAAATTTATACCCTCAGAGTCCTAGACCACACCCCTCTCCCTGCCTCACATGGCAGGCCATTACCATCTGGCAAAACTCATGCCCCACAGGAGACAATTAACAGCTGTGGACAAACTATAGCCCAGCTGAGATCCCACACTTGGGATTAAAACAAAAACATATTTACATAACATAACTGAGTTTTTAAAGAAACTGCAACTTTCCACACAGCACCTGCTGGCATTCCTTACAAGAAGCACTGAAAACAAATCCTTCCTCAAGCAGGCCGTCAGTGGATTAAGTTTAAGGGTGGTAACAGGAACAAGAGCCTGGCGTTCTCTCTGGAGCTTTGCACTTTGAGAGAGGACAGAAGGGAAAGCAAACACGAAGGGCATTTTGAAGGAATCCTGTCATCAGACTTCCACAGAGACCTCTCCTGTCACTAACTTCATTGTGCGTTTCAGGGCGTGCTGCATTCCTCATTTCCAATGGCAGATGAAGAGTCCATGGTGGAGAGATGAGCATGCTCTGTCTACATTTGATAGGGGCCTTGTGAACAACTCCGAGGCATGTGACAGCTAGTAAATGAATATTCAAGTCTTTCAATTGCTACACTTTTTTTCTTACAAAAAAAATGAAGTTTGCCATGTGAGGTAGCAGGCCAAATCGGATCATCTGTATCTTCCATGCGTACTCCCTCCTTTTAACTGTACCTGTCCAAGGAGCCATGATAGAACCACAAGACAGAGCTCTTCCAAAACAGAACATGTGGTAAAGGTAGAAACCAGCCAGTGCTGAGGTCATGCTGCACAGACATGGCCGGTGTCCAAAGCCAGGGAAAACTGAGCATTTGCTACTCAGTATCTTCCAGCGTCAAGCATGTCCATCGCTACACGCTCCAACCATTTCAATGTCACTACTGAGCAAGGAACTTTTCCCTTGAATTATTTGACAGAGAAAGACTGTGTTTCATTCAAATCTAGAGTTTAACGGTAATAATTTTTTCTGCTTCTTCTGCAGTCAGGATAACAACAGTGTCACCTCTACCCGCCCTGCCCCTACCTTCCTTGTCCCCATGCATCCACCCTCCCTCCACCTGCTCCAGGCAGCAGGCAAAGACACATCACCTTCTAGTGGTGGTGTTCTTACATCAGTCAGGGGCTGAGCAGATGGCAGTCCTTTGCTCCTCCTAGCTTGATGCCTGACTTGGTGGCCAAAACTGTCTTATGCCTAGGACTCATAAAAGTCAAATCAAATCAAATCAACTCAAATCCAGGCATCACAGCAACGGAGGAGAAAGACAGACAGAGACCTGTAGAATATCATGCCATTCAGAGAGCTGCCCTTCAGTGCATGGCACAGGAGGCCATAGATGCTTGCCACAACACCACAGGGATGAAAGATGTCACCCAGACACCCACCAGCCATGCAAATGGAGTCAACACAATGTACAAGTATGTGGTGGACAGATGGAGAGAAAAAAAAGTGAGCAGCTTGAGCAGCATGAAGAGAGATGGAACTGCCCCAGGGTGGAGAGGAGCAGCCTGCCGCGAGTGGTCAGCCTGGTGACCTGGGGCCTGATGTGGTCCCCAGCCTAAGCTGCAGCTGAAGGTAGTGTCTGAGTCAGCGGCCATGCAGTAGCAGGGTCAATGTCCATGGAGCCTAGAGAACAAGGAGATATCTCTGGTCTGGACAGCTGCCAGGGACCACGTGTATGTCCAGGGACTGAGCAGAACTGGTTCTGACCCTCACTGGATTTGGCCTCATCTCTCAACAGGGACAGTTTGGGAGAGCAAGACTGGCACTTCACCCTGGCAGTGCAGAGAAGCTGGCTTTGGTGGCTGAGGTATGCGTAAGCTGGCTAGAGCTGTGAGTATAGGAGAGCTGACCCTGCCACTCTTCTGCTGTGGGGCGTCACAGGTGCAGAGTGGATGGCGCCACTCTGCCACCACCATCACTCCGTGCCACCAGATGGGAGAGCTGCCCACAGGGCAGTGAGGTCAGGAGAGCTTTGACTGTCCCTCACCAGCCACAGCACATAGGAGAGTGGGCCCTGTGCCCCACTTGGACAGAGCAGCAGAGCTGCCTGGTGGCAGGAGCACAGGTGAGTCAGCCCCAAGGATGGGAGCAGAGTGTGGGAGAGCTGACCCTGCCACTCATCTGCAACGGGGGTGGGATGGGGGGAGTGGATGTGGACATGATGCCTTCCCACCCTTGCCCCTCACCACCTGTGACAGCTGGGAGATCTGGCCCTGCCCCTCATCAGCTTCAGCACTCAGGAGAGCATCACATTTAGAGCTGGTCCTGGAGGAGGGGGCACAGGTGAGCCAACCCTGGGAGTATGAGCAAAAGATGGGTGGGGAGAGGGTGCTGCTATCCCTCTGCCATGAGGTGGCTTGGGTGGAGGAGGGTAGACCTATCCCCTGACCCTTGCCCCTCACTACCTAAAGTGGTTGGAAGAGCTGACTTGGGAGTCATGAAACCAGGAGAGCTGGCCCTGCTCCTCCCTGGCTGAACCACTCAGGAGAACAGACCCTGCCTCTCACCTGGGCTGCACAGTGCTGCTGGCCCTGACAGTGAAGGCTCAGGTGAGCCAGCCATGAGGGTGTGGGAACAGGAGAGCTGATTCTGCCATCTGTCTATGGTTGCATGGGGTGGCCGAGCCAGAGAAGTGCCAGAGAGCTTACCCTGCTGGTGTGGATAAGGGAGAGCTGGCTGGCTGATCAGCTCAGTTACCACCCAGACCCACATACAAGGCTCAGAAATTGGCCCTCCCCCAAATTGGTATTACATGAAAGGGCCAGTTCTGCTGTTCCACAGCTGCAGGATCTCCATGACACAGGGCAACAACAGGATAACCGGGAGGAGTCCTGGTGAGGATCCAACACTGATGGTGTCACAGAAGCTGAAGATCTCAAGTAAAGATGTGTGGACAGAGGAGACACGTTGTGACATGCTACAGCTTCCATGATGAGGTGTTTTCTATGCTTTGTTTTTGTCATTATTATTGTTAGTTCATTTGTGTGTGTTTTATTTTGGGAGGAGGTTTTGTGGGCTAAAGTGGATATGAGGGACAGGGAGATAAGCAGGACTGGGGTGCATGATAGAAAACTCACAAAGAATGACGAAAAACAGAACAAATCAACAGTGTCTTAGTAGTTCAAATAGTATGCACAGCACACTTGGGACTCAGCACAGACACCTAGCCAGCACTACTCTCAGTCCCTTTAAGGAACTGAGAGAATTTTTCAGGTTTACTTTGTCTTTTTCTTTTTAGAGACATGGTCTCCAACTCCTGATTTTGCTTTAAACTTGTGATCCCTGCATCCTGACCTTGCAGCTGCCGAGACTACAGAAGTCTACTGCCTTACGCCTATTTGACACTGTCCTGAGATCAGTTCCAGGCTTCCCGCATGCTAAAAAATAACTACTGCATCTAGACTGCATCCCCCAACCCAACTTTCAAAAAGTTAAAGCATAATTTTTATAAATTCTTGAAATGATGTGACATTTCTCAAACTTGTTAGTCTTTCCGAGTATAATATATATACACCCATAATCCATCCAATATTTTTACTGTATATTTTATTGTCTTAGTTCATGTTAGAGCAGAAGTTATATTTTGTAAATATACCATTAGATGATGTTAATTGCAATATGAAAATTATTCCTAATTTAAACTACCATCCTATATTGTTTCTGTAGGTATTTCTATCTTTGGTCAGATCCGTTCTTGACCTGTTCCAGTCCACAGTGCAGCCTAAGCTCTGAAACGGGCTTCTATGCATCTTTTTAAAGGTGAGATTCCAGGAGAACCTTCACTGTGGATACAAAGGCAGATCTGATGACCAAGGAGAGAAGAAAGCATGTTTTTTTGTGGTTCCTCCCAAAGCCGTTTGGCTCGTCAGGCAGGAGCCATGTCTTTTTATAATAATTGAGTTTTCTCTCTTCCTTTTCCACTTTCACTCACTTAGTTCACATAGTTTTCTTTCCTCATCTTTGTATACTTTATGTGCTTTTCATCTATTGTGAAGTAGTAGTTCCCTGGGTAACTCTTCATCCATTTAAAAAAATGAAAGCACACGTATTAGTTCCTATTCTGTCCACAAACAGTGGTTGGACAAATTCTTCCTGTAGGCTCTGGTTTACTAGTGCTGAACTTTAAAAGGTAGATAATACATAAGATGTCATGAGTCTACAACAATATCATAGACAATCAAGAGAGTCAGAGACTAAGGTGGTAACGGAGAAAGAAAAAAGGTCAAACTCCTGTATGTAGATTAGCAGAAGTTCATAAAACTATGAAAATAAAAACCAAAATATCAGCTTACTTTTCTGGAGCATTGGAAGCCAAAGATCAAATTTGTCTCAGGTTTATTGTCTTTTTGTATCAAATGGGAAGTTAGACTCTGTTCCCTATTCCTTATACTGTTTTAAGTCACAGTGGATTGGGCACATGTCTTTGATGTGCTGCTATGAGAGCACTCTCCAGATCTAACCGCTGACAATCAAGGTCAGGATTTTCACAGATAAATTTGAAGTAACACTATCAGATTATAACATCCCTGAAATGAGCACCTCAATGAACTGAGAATTTTCACTGAATGCCACATTTACTTTGACAGTATAATCACTACACCTCCAGGTATCATTCTTTATATTTGTTATATCACAAATCTCAATTATAAAGAGAGGAATTTACCCTTAAGTAGTCGTCGAATCATGCAGAGCAATGTTATGCTTAGCACCAGCAACAACGGAAGAAGCCAAGGCAACATTTTGTTATTATTATGAAAATAAACACATTTACCTGTGGTGTTCTTGCAAAGAAAAGTTTCCCGGAGCAAAGTTAGTAATCACATGAGCACAATCAGGAAAACATCCTGTGAAAGCCTCACTCGGGATATTAGCAATTCACTCAAGCAAAACCAAGAGAAGATGACAGGAAATGTGAAGCCATGACAGTCACGTAAAGTTCAGTAGCCCTGTAGGGCTGAGCTAAGACAATAGCATATAAGGATAATGTTAGAAACTCACTGATAAATGCCAATGCTACATGTATGCCAACTATATGTCATCCAGTACTGTTATGTATCTTGGATGTGATAAGGACACTGTGACTCTTTACAGCATTCCTACTCTTTGGTAATACTGGACTATGTGAAGTCTGAATGACGGGTGAGCTACAGGCCTGTTTCAAATAGCTCACCAGAACAAGTACAGCAGTAGAGACACGAGTGAACAGACTATGCTGATCATTGCAAATTTCAATAAAAATATGCAAACACCCTCATATTACATGAAAACTGTGATGCAAAAATTTAATTTTGCCTTACATTTTTCTTCTTTGCAACTTTGTGCTTGCTGTGTGATCTGAAGAACATTGTGGTAATTGAATGATATCACAATTTCCACTACTCAGTGAAAAACATATCAGAATTACAAAAATCCAACCCTGGCAAATTTTCTGTTTTTTTTTTTTTTTTCATATAAAAACCTCTCCATTTTTATTTTATTTAATAAGAATACCATAACTATATATCTGGAATCTCAGGATATACAATGGGATACATTAACATTCCTGAATAATCATGAATTTCTATACGTTGTTGATTAGACACTGAATATGAAGTGAATTGTGACCCTTAAAGGGATGTGATGAAATACTAATCTTGGGTACCCTTGTGGGTGTGGTCTTATTTATTAAGACTTTGCTTTGAGAATCAAGTAAAAATGAAGTCTAATGGGTTACTACAGGCAATAATTAAACATGGCTGACATCCTCTTAAAACTAAATGTATATGAAGACACTGAGACCTAAGGACACATCAGACATGCGAAAATGGTCAAAAAGATTAACATCATAGTATGGCAACTCACAGGAGACCCCAAAACTATTAACAGCAGAAAGCCAGAGCAGGAAAGAGACTATTTTCCCTCCATGTTTTACAGGGACCAGAGTTCTACCTCACACTGAGTTTGGAGAAGAAAAGGTTTATTTTGGCTTTCTTTCTTTCTTTCTTTCTTTCTTTCTTTCTTTCTTTCTTTCTTTCTTTCTTTCTTTCTCTTTCAGTTTCCGTTGTGTTGCTTTATTCTGTTTGCCCCAAGTGCAGAATCAGCAGTAGGGATCACAGACATTATTTTGAGAAAAACAGGAAGTGTCACACAAGTAGCAATAAAGCCTGCTGGAGTTCATTGGCATGATAGTAGTGGAAGGAAGGTAAATACAACAGCTGTTAATATCTCACAGAGGTCTCACAGATTGTCCACTTCTAGACAATCCTGGGACTCTTGTTGCAAACCCTGTAGATACCAATGCTGATTTTCTTCAATATAAAATGGCATTACACAACTCTTCCTATGGCTTACTCTTGCTGCACTTGAGTGGTTCTTATTCCTAGGGCACTGGCACGTGCCTTAAGGATTTCCACTATCTGCTTAGTTTCTAGTGCCGTTTAGTCTGGTCCTCCCTGGCCAGTCCTGTGCCACTCTTCTGTTCTCCCATTTTAGCTGTTTGACAAGCTTTGCTGACTACTCCAGGTCAACACACTCAGTGCAATAGGAAGCAGAAAGACCACAGGAACTCAAGGCAGGAGATGAAGCAGAGACCATGGACAGATGCTGCTTGCTCTGTTGCTCCTCATGGCTTGCTCACTGTTTTCTACTCCCCAGAACAACCTACCCAGGGTATACCACCCCCACAGGGCTAGGCCCTCCCATATCAATCATTAGTCATTAAGATAAAATGTCTGACAAACTTGCTGATAAGCCAGTTTTATATAAACATATTTTCAGTTGAGATTTCCTTCCCAAATATCTAGTTTCCGTCAAACTGGGAAAGAAGAAAGAAAGAAAGAAAGAAAGAAAGAAAGAAAGAAAGAAAGAAAGAAAGAAAGAAAGAAAGACCTGTCAGAGGTCTCCTGATTTCCTTGTCATCCTCTCATGGTTCCTTATTAGCTTCATATAGGAAAACACCCTGAATAAATCTTTCTAATACAAACCCTCCTGTCAGTACCTCCTGCTAAAATTTTCAAGCAGGCAGCCACAGAAAGCAGATGGCTGTCATTGTAGCAGGTACCTTTGACTGTTTAACAAAGGCCATTATCTCTATGAGCAAACAGTACAAATATACAACAGATAATGATAGTCACAGAGATTAGAATAAAAAAGCAATCATGTAAAGATAACAGAAATTAGAATGAATGTCGAATTTGCCTGTTATCTCTTTGACTTTGGGGTCACTGTCATTCACTGTGGGATACAGAAAAGATAAGAGATAAACATCTAAAGAAAGCCTGTACACAGCTCTGCTCCACAGAACTTTGTGTAGATTGAACCTAATAGAGAGTTTTGCTCACATTACTATCCCCAAACTCACTTAGCAATATGTTTAAATGGATATAACCACTTGTGTTATGAGTCTTAGTCATTCTAGTACAAGTGACAGACTGTGCTAGTGAGGGCATGGAGCAATGGCAACACTCCTTCATTGCTGGTGGGACTTGTAAAGTCTCTTCATATGATAGTTCCTCAGAAAATTAGGAATCCATCTCCTTCAAGGTGAGCCACACCACTCCTGGGCACACTCACACCATCCTACCACAAGGACACATGTGGAAACTTGCTCATTGCAGCTGTGGTGATAATAGCCATAAAGTTGAAACAAACTCAAACAAAGAATGGATACAGAAAATGTGTTGGCCTTGTGTGACTAACAGTGGAAGGTATATCTCTGACTTTTTTGCCTGCTTTGGGGACTTTCTTCCTACTGGGTTGTCTTATCCAGCATCAATACAGGGGTTCTTGCCTTGCCTTTTTGTATCTTGTTTGACTGTCATTGGTTGGAGACCTGCTCTTCTCTGAAGAGGAAATGGAGAATGGGTGGAGCTGAGGGAGAGGGAAGGTGGAGAGAAGCTAAGAGGTGAAGGAGGAAAACTGTTGTTGGGATGTATTGTATGGTAGAAAATATTTTCAATTAAAATAAAAGAAATTTTAAATGGCATATAACAAACATTGTAAAGAATGTTAAGAAACCAAATGTAAACTAGATAAAATGTGATCAGAAATGAAAAGAGATAGATAGGTAGATAGCAGATAAGCAGAGAGAGGAACTGGCAGAGCTAGAAACAGCATGCTGTCTCCACCTATAGACTGCATGAAGTAGTTCTTTCTCAGTGTCCACTGGCACTATGCAGCTGACCAGCCAAGCACAGTAACCATTCACTGTCACGTATCAATGCAAAGAGACCACTGACCATTAAATACAGAAGCCTGGTCATTGACAGTGTGATCAGCTTACCATATCTACAACGCGGCAAAGTGAGGTAACTTACTCCAGAATGTTTTCTTGAGCATTT
Organism: Rhombomys opimus; assembly: GCA_010120015.1. Classification (NCBI taxonomy): domain Eukaryota; kingdom Metazoa; phylum Chordata; class Mammalia; order Rodentia; family Muridae; genus Rhombomys; species Rhombomys opimus. Next base: position 1,861,442 of record REGO01000252.1, read on the forward strand.
ATAGTAAGTTCAGCTAGTCAATCTCTCTATCCACCAATCTTAACTTTTTGGGGCTACAGACTGAGAAAGCGTACTTCAAAAACTGTAAGTTTTATTTGCTTCCAATTAAACAAAACATATACAGTTGATGTCTATGCAAAGCCATTCTATCTCAAGAAATATTTTAATTTCCATGTTTAGTTATATTTGTGTCAGTTTTTATTTCATCTTAGAAATCCTCATAAATATTTACCACCTGCTGAGAAGCCTAGTCAAGAAACAATTGGAAGAAGTAAAAAAACCAAACAGAACCTATGACACCCATAAGGTCCAAAGCAAATATGAGCCCGGTACTAACCTTTTTACCATATTTTTAACAAAGACCTGTATTGATTTCATTTCATTATAAGAGGCCTTCAAAGGGTGACTATGCTAATAAAAACCTCAGAACTCTGAACTGTTTACTAAACATAGAAAATATTATGTCAGTACCCACATTGTGAATGACAGTATATTCTTTGAATTGAGTGACAGAAGTGCGTACCAGTCACTCAGTTCTGTTTCTGTGTTTTGTAGATGCGAATCTCTCAGTTAGTCAGTAAATAAGCATCTCATAAGGCCTCTTCTATTGCACACACTATGCAAGACATGAAAATACAGTGCTGACCAAGACAGAAAACAATTTATCCTTACAGAGCTCATGTGGGTTTGGAAGCCAGAGGGTCAAAAATGAAATGATTAGGGTAATAAATACCATGGTGTTGCAACGCAAGAGACAATAAGATGTTGCTGAAGAGACAAGACTCTTGACCTGGCAAGAAGGGCAGCAGTAACAAGTGATGCCAATGAATATCTCTGGAGTGTCAGTGAATGTGAGTTCTTAGGGGAAATTATCACTTGTCAAATTAAAAATTTCAAAGAATAAAATTTATGAGAGAAAAAACCTAGCTCTAATTGCAGAGTGTAGTACCAACCATGATCTTTACAGTGATCTCTGATACATTCCAAGTAGCTGAAATGAAATGTCTTGTCTCAACACAAATTGTTGTAAGAGGTAGAAGCGCTGATATGATAATTATTAAACACTGTACCCACAGATAAAATTATCATACTTAAGTTTGTGCAAACGCCATGGCTCAAATATGTAGAAATAAAAGAAATGAGGATATAGAGGTGCAGCTGTACGTGAAGAGAAGACTAGAAATGTGAACCAGTTTCCATATCTCAAGGGTAAGTTCTTGTACCTCAACTCTATACTAGTCAACAGTCAGTGAAGTACAAGATGAAAAAATATCCTGTACAAGTTGACCAAAAAAAAAAAAAAAAACAACTGTGAAATGTATAAGAATAAAATTAAAAAGCCAGGCATGGCGACCCAGGCCTGTATTCTCAGCTAGGCACAAAGCTGACATGAGGGCACTGCAAATCCAAGGTCAGTGTGGGTGACAAGGGAAACTTGTGCTACCTTGTGAATTCAAGACCATCTTGGACTACCCTGTGAAGTCAAGGTCAGCATAGACACCCTAGAAAGACCCTATCTCAGGATAACAAATTCCAAATTAACCAGGAAAGCAGCACATAGCAGTCTTTGACTACCATAGGTCCCTAAAGTCAAGGCTCTATGCCCAGTGCTGTAAAAGCAGTAAATTAAATCAGTAGTAGAGCAGCACTTCTGTTTAAGAACGTCAGCTGGATTGTAATGTCTCAACGAAGACAGATGACCAATTCTGAAATGACAAAAAAAAAAAAAATACAATTTCCTTTGCATATTCTAACAATGGTATCTTGATCATTTTATAGTATACAATTTTAAATTCTGTTTTTCACTTTCTTTTCTCTTGCATCTATATTTCCTTAAGGTTAGTGGTTTTGTCAATTATCTTTACATTTCCAGGGGCTAGTTAGCGACACCAAAAACAGGGTTTTAAGTAAATCAATAGATGATTCTCTTCAAACTGATCTCAGTAGTAACAATAGAGAGTTGTAACCCTCTATGTAGCCCTTAAGCCTGACTACTGAGTGTAATGAGAATATTAGAATCATCTAAATACGGCAAACATACAGTGTGTTTACGACTATAAGCAAGGTTTCCATCCTCAATGTATGCTTGATCAAAGCACACAGAAAGAAGACATGAAACAGTCATTAGTGAAATTGATGCAGTCATCCAAAATTTAAATATGTACTTTTACATAGTGAGAATGAGCAAATACACAGCCAGAGAAAAATATTTAGAATAAGCTGAGCATACTCCTCCTTTCTCACTTACTTACTCACTCACTTACTCTGGGCAAGCAGGAGAACATCCCGTATTTGTTTGCTAGGGTTGCCCTGTAAGGTAGGAACCTGTGTTGGGAGTAGCCAGTCAAGACACATATCTAAAAAGTTGCTCATGGGCTCCATCAGAAATAGAAACATAAAGGGCCTTTCAGAAGAAGCTCCTCATGAGATGGGGTGTTTTAGTGGATGCTTAATAAACAAGAGTACCACACAGTTTGTTGTATGAGCACAAGCAATTTAACTTCTGAGGGCATCCTCAGTAGCAGAATTCTGCGCGTCAGAAATCAGCCATGGTGCCAGAAGCCAGGAGCATATTTAATTGTGGGAGCACGTTTAATTTGTCTCAATTCATACTTAATCCAACTGTTTCATAATTTATAATGCTTAGAGTACCTATGTGTAAATCCACTAAATTTCCATCATCAAACCCAGAGAATGAATGCAAATAGTAACAGATAAAATAAGGACCGTCAGGACAGCCTCAGTGAAAGGTCCTAGTGCTCACACTGGTGGGGTTCATCCAAGACCCCTCAGCATCAGCCACACTAGCCAAAGAACCAATCAAGCTCACAAAAGCCGAGGCAAAATGAGTTAACAATTGTTTAGTGTCTAATTCATAAATGAGCTAATTTAGATGCATTAAATGTAGATCTGATTTTTGAGAATATAGAGATGCTTACAATACATTTTAACAAAGCCCCCCCCCCTTCCCTCTAGCTACTTTCCTAGTTCTTAGCCACTGGCCTCTCCATATCACCTCTCTTAGGCATATAGTCCCCGAACTATAACCTACTAGAGATGTGTTCAACTACCACTGAGAGTGAGAGGAAACACCAGCCCCAGCCAAGAAGCTGCCAATGACAACCACTGGCCAATTTTATATGTATATATACATGCATACATACATACATATTTCTCTAACAGTCTTTCACTGTGTATATGAACCACTCTAAAGGCCATCCCATGACCAGCAGTAGATATCAGTAGATAAAGAGCATTGTTTTTATCTAGTTTACATTTGCTTTCTTTACATTCTTTCCAATGCTTATTATCTTTTAAAATATTCCCAACAGTATTTTTTTGAGGATGTTTTTTCTCTCATAGTGCTTTTTTTAGGCAATGTTTTCTTTTTAATTTCCACTTCACAGTTTTTTTTCTTATATATCATGGGTCCGTATATTTTTTTTTTGTTTTGTTTTGTTTTTTATTTTATTTTTTAGATTTCTGTGCATGCCAATGTGTGTGTTTCTAAGTCTATAATGCCTTTCTAGTGGGTTTTTTTTTTTGGCTTTTTGTTTGTTTGTTTTGTCCTATTTTGTTTGTTTTTAACTTATCTCATTTTTTAAATTATTTTTCTCCTTTTAGAAGCCTGCTTGTTTTCTAGCGAAGAAAAGCAAGAAAGAATATGCATTTGGGTAGGTGGGGAGGTGAGGAAGATTTGAAAGGAACTGCAGGAGGAAAAATCATAATCACTATATAAAATATAAAAATATCTATTTTCATTTAAAAAAATAAAAGAAACTTTGTTTTCTGAACACAACAGTTAGTTGCACATATGATCTCAAAGCAATCACATACAAGAGCTAAGCAATCTCAAGCCGACAAAATCCTCCCATGGGTGAGGGAGGACAGGAAGCTGCTGCCAGCTGAGGAACTCTTAGCAGTGTCTGGTTTTGGGAGAGACAGAGTCTGTGTGCTCTGCAGAAGTGGCCCCCGCGATGCTTCTGCAGATGGCCTTATACCCACAACAGACAGGCAGCACAAAGTCAACTCGGTGGGTTAAGTTTTTATAAAGCAGTTTTTAATCTTCTCAATAATCCGTGAAAGATAAGTACTATCATTAGTCCTGCTTACCAGATCATTAAAAAAGAAAAGCATGAATATGGCTAATGCTGTGTAGAACATATGGCTGACAGCAGTAAGTCTGTTTTCACCTGCTAATGATGCCATGGCAGAGAATGTAGTTATTATATTTTGTGAGTATGTTGATAAACAATTCTGACACTACCTGATAAAGACTATGATAGAATTAGTTATGGGAGAGGAAGAGGGAAAGGGGGAGGAGGAGAGAAAGAGATGATTATAAATAAATATAATTTTAGTTGTGAGTTTGAAATAGCTAGTTTTTGTCAAAAAGAAAGGTGTCATCAGGCTTCCTTCAGAAAGTTTAGGCTATTATTAGGCAAAAAAAAAGAAAGAAAAAAAAGCGACAGAAACATGGAGACTAGAGGTTTTAATGTCACAACAGAATATTTTTGAAGGAACAAAGGTAAGAAAGGGGTTGAAAGAGAAAACGGGAGCGTCTTCCTTTACTGCGGTCCAGAAATAGAACCCCCCAAATCATGCTAATGAATTACAAGTGGGAATAAATAAATAATAACCAATAAAATTAGTACTATCCCACAAGGAGGAGACATAAATTAGTGTGTTTATAGAGAAACTTTGTATTTTATGAAGACTCGGAGTTAATAGATTATAATAGAGCAGCAGTGACTGCCCTATCCTGAAGAAGCACTAGCAGTAATAGTTGCTTCTCTTCATAGCAGGACATCAGAACTTACCTCAGAACCTACCTCAGGCCTGAGTCAGTGTAAGAGGGAGAGAAGTATGCCTGAGAGCTGCCACCATGTGACCATCACGCTATTAAAGAGTTCTCTATCTATTGTATATCACCTTAATTCCTTCAACATGCATGTAGGGATGAAGAAGACATCTGGGTTTTAAACCTCTTCAACCATGAACTTGTGCACAAACCCACCATCTATAGATGGCTAAGGTGAAGAGTTGAAAAGGAAGGAAAAGAAGAGAGAAGAAAGAGGAGAGGAATGGAGGAGAGAAGGTGTGGGAGGAAAAGAAAAACTCGAAGAGACATGAGGAAAAGAGAGGAGAGGTGAGAAACAAAAAGGAAGATACTTTTATTGTGTGCAGTGAGGATTCAAGAGATGATTACTATAATCTCACAAGGAAAGACAGAATTAAGTAAAAGATTAAGTTAAAAGGTAAATAATTTACAAACTACTACTGTTATAAAACAAACAACAAAGTAGCAGTAAAATGACTCCAAATCATATTTGCTTTATTCATACATCAATGCCCTGCTCAGCTATCGTGGAAAAAACTTCCTCCTGCAACAGATGGAACAAATTCAGAGACCGACAGCCAGATATTCTGCAGAGTGAAAGACCTTGAAATGCTCAGCTCTAAATGGAATGATAGAATGTCTCCATCAAATGCCCCCAGCCCTCCATGCCTCAGCACTCAGGGAACTCAGAGGAAAGGGATGCAGAAAGAACATAAGAGCCGTTTTGTTCTAACAATAGTGTCTTTTGCTTTACAGGAGCTTTTCAGTTTCATGAGGTCTCATTTCTTTATTGTTGATCTTACAGCCTGTGCTGTTGGTGTTCTGTTCAGGAAATTGTCCCCTGTGCCAATGAGTTCCAGGCTCTTCCCCACTTTTTCTTCTAACCGATTTAGTGTATCTGGTTTTATGGTGAAGTCTTTGATTCACTTGGACTTTAGTTTTGTGCAGGGTGATAAATATGGGTCTATTTTCATTTTTCTGCATGTAGACATCCAGTCGGAGCACCACCATTTGTGAAAGATTTTTGTCTTTTTTCCATTGAATGGTTTTGGCTTCTTTGTAAAAAAAACCAAGTATTCATAGGTGTTTGGGTTTATTTCTGGGACTTGTATTCGGTTCCACTGATCCACCTTTCTGCTATGCCAATACCATGCAGTTTTTATTACTATTGCTCTGTAGTACAGCTTGAGGTCAGAGATGGAGATACCTCCAGATTATCTGATGTTGTACAGGATTGTTCAGAACAAAATGACAGCCTACAGACTGGGAAGGTATCTTCAAACCTATATCTGACAGAGGGCTGATATCCACAATATATAAAGAACTAAAGTAATTGAAAAACAGTAAATCAAGCAAGCCAATTAAAAATGGGGCACAGAGCTAAACAGAGAATTTTCTGTACGGGAATATAGAATGGCATAGAAACACCTAAGATGCTCAACATCCTTAGTCATAGGGAAATGCAAATCAAAATGACCCTGAGATTTCACCTTACACCCGTCAGAATGGCTAAGATCAAAAATTCAAGCGACAACACATGCTGGAGATGTTGTGGAGAAAGAGAAACCCTCCTCCATTGCTGGTGAAAATGTAAACTTGTACAATCACTTTGGAAATCAATCTGGCGCTTTCTCAGACAATTAGGAATAGTGCTTCCTCAAGACCCAGCTATACCACTTGTAGGCATATATCCAAAAGAAGTTCAAGTACACAAGAAGGAGATTTGCTTAACCATGTTTGTAGCAGCTTTATTTGTAATAGCTAGAACCTGGAAACAATCCAGATGTCCATCAATGGAGGAATGGATACAGAAATTGTGGTACTTTTACACAATGGAATACTACTCAACATTTAAAAACAAAGAAATTATGAATTTTGCCGGCAAATGGTGGAATCTAGAAAAGATCATCCAGAGTGAGGTATCCCAGGAGCAGATAGACATACATGCTATATACTCACTTATATAGATCTATAAGATATGATAAACATACTGAAATCTATACACCTAAAGAAGATACACAAGAAAGAGGACCCAGAATAAGCTGATCAATTCTTACTTGGAAGGAGAAGTGGGATGGACAGGGGAAGTAGGAGAAAACAAATAACAGGACAGAAGCGTACTGTAGATGACCTCTGAAAGACTCTATCTAGCAGTATATCAAAGCAGATGCGGAGACTCATAACCAAACCTTCGGCAGAGTGCAGGGAATCATATGAAAGAAATGGGTAGTTAGTATGACCTAGAAAGGACAGGAGCTCCACAAGGACAAAATATATCAGGGCACAGGGGCACTCTATGAGACTGTTTCTCCAACCAAGGACCATGTATGGATATAAACTAGAATCCCTGTTCGGATGTAGCAAATGGTAGCTCAGTAACCAAGTGGGTTTTCCTAGTAAGGCAAATAAGAACTATTTTGACATGAACTCAACGACTGGCTCCTTTATTTCTTCCCTCTCCCCCAAGGGAGGAACACTCTTGCTAGGCCACAGAAGAGGACATGGCAGCCAGTCCTGAAGATACCTGATAAGACAGGGTCAGATGGAAGGGGAGGAGGACCAACCCTAGCAGTGGACGTGGAAAGGGGCATGGAGGAGATAAGAGAGGGAGAATGAGATTGAGAAGGAATGAGGGAGGGGCTATGGCTGGAATACAAAATAAATAACCTGTGATTAATATAAAAAATAAAAATTAATAAAAAAGAACATAAGTGCCAAGCATATCATGGACACCAAGAAACAAGACCTTCTAAATCAACATGAGCAAAGCTCAAAGAGATGGAGGCAGCATGCTCAGGGCCTGCAGGGGGTCCTCTGTGTATATATATTCTAAGTCAGTGTTTTTATGGGATTCTTGAGTGTCTGAACTAGTGAGTCTGTTTGTTGTGCCTTCTCTTGGGCCCAATTTCAGTGTGTTATTTTTTTATTATCTTGTTTTATTGTAGTGTTCCCTTCGAGGTCTGTTTGTTTTCTAATGAGAGACAGAAAGTTAGTAGATCCGGATGGGAGGGGAGTTGGGGAGAAAGTAGAAGTGCTAGAGGGAGGGAAATATATAATCAGGACATATTATGTAAGAAGAAAAGTTCATTTTCAATAAAAGAAAAACAAAAGAGTAAACTAGTATAATTGACCTAAAAATAAAAGAAAGTGAAGTCAGAAGAGATAATGTAAAAAGATAAATGTCCATCTGTTGCAATTGATCAGCAGTAGATCTCTTAAGAATTATCATGCTTTTCAGAGGCCCTCTGTGGGAGGCTCCTAACTTGTTTCCTGTTTTCTTCTTCTTCTGGTGTCCATCCTCTTTGCCTTTTGGAGTGGGGATTGAGCATT
>REGO01000252.1:1884144-1918210 GCA_010120015.1 Rhombomys opimus
GCTATAGCTGGGATACTAAGTGAATAAATTACAATAAATTAAAAAAGATTTGAATGCTGTCATAAGCAGGAGTGAGTTCTCCAATTCCCAATGTGGATGGATGTAAAAGAAACCAAGAGATAGATTAACTGAAAAATTCATCCATTACTATCTTACAAGTGACCACAGATATGAACATTGCTAGTCTGATTAAACAGAATTTTGGTGAGATAGCAAATGTAGGAAGAGCCTCCTGGGGGAGAAATTCTTTATTTCTGCCTCATCATATCTGCTTAAGCACAGCTCCTAGAGGAAATGTAGAAGCTAAGATTTAAAGAAGCTTATATGTAAATGTTGAATAAGTTATAGAGATGACCATGAATACTGACAATCGTTGATAATAAGCCATGAAACTTGCCATAGAGTCCATTTATACTATTTTTCTTTACTACTCAGATTTCTCTCATAGCTTTGACTCTCGCCTCTGTAAGGATATTGTGCTTATTTTAATGTGAATTACATTGAAGTCTTGTGCTTCTCACTGCACAGTAGGTATCTTTTTCATATATCGTTTCACTTGAACCTCGACTTCACCCTGTCACTCATGTGTCCTTCAGTCAAATGTATTCTTCACTTGAATTACAATGTTAGGTTCATCATCAGTGACTCACTTTTTATGAGGCGACCAGTCCACGAAAGTTGAAGCACACTTTTATCCTTTAGTACCAATCACATGTGGGCCATATCCATCACAAGGAACTCTTAATGAGTGTCTAGAAATTGGCCGAAGCTTTGCACAGAGAACAGGAAGCTCATGTTTGCAAGGTCCCAGGATGCAGACACCTTACAAGGGTACCTAGAGGCATGTGTGACCTGGTGGGTAGGAAGGCCTTAACTCCTTGAGGGAAAGGAAGAAACACAGAAATGAAGATGGATGAGGGTGGTGAAGTATCATCTTAGTGTGGAGACGTCTATCTTGATCAGAAGGGAGCATTTTCACTAGTCTTTTCTTTTTAATTTTTAAATTTATTTATTTATTTATTTATTTATTTATTTATTTATTTCTGAGCATTTAACGCTATACACCACAATCAACACAAACACCCTAATGTTCACCTCTGATAATCTTGGCCCTCTGTTTGAAGTATGTAAGAGTCAATAATACAAGGCCGTATAGCTTGCTCACTAGTTAAAGACTCATGCCTCCAAGCCTGATAATATGCGCTATTTTTGAGACCCATGTGGTAGAAAGAGAGAAGGAAAAGCTTGACGTCTTAGAGGTTATGTTCCAATATACACACGTACTGTAGAGTATATGTGTTCCTACACAGTACATAAATAAACAACAAAATAAATAAATATTCACAAAGACCACACAATGCGTAATGGAACCCAGAAATGAATACGTACCCTCCACATGCAGTTTCCGTCCTACCTTCCCCTTCGATACATTTATATACATAGTCACTCTGATAAAATGTTTTGGCTGATGTTTTAACTCGTCTCATGATAAATATGTACAACTGATAGTGTCTGGCCTGCTAGTAAGCTAAATAAAACAAATTGCTTTAACTCACCTGTTATCCACATAACACACCCATCATGTCCTCTTTACCTAACTTCCAAGAAGATGTGACAATACTCCCTGCAAACACTTAGGAATAAATTGATTGAATATTTTATGACTTTAATTTATTTTTTTAATTGTAGTCATACTGTAAACACAAGTACTGTGAATTTTATCTATTTTAAAATGTTGGTAAGCCTTCTATGCAACTTTTCCATATAAAGAGAGTCACTACATGTGTTTACAATATATTCATTATACAGTTATTTGAATTAACACCCACATAGTAAAATTATACCAAATCAGAAGGCCTAATGTAGACTTTCAGATTAAACACTTTCCTATGTTTTGATAATATAATTATTTTAGATTTTACATAAGGAAGCATCTAAGAAAATAGTTTAAATTAAAAAAGAGAGGTAACAGTACTATATGGTTTATATAAATCTGTTATTGAAAAGTCTATATCTGTGTATTTATGCATAAGACCTTGTATATATGGACATCCATAGAAATATATCTATAATTATACCTGTGTTTATTAGTAATGCCTTATGTGAAGTATGTTAGCTATTCATGTATGTGCATAAATTTGATGATTTAGTTGGTGCATAACCAACAACCGTGTATGTTGTTGAAAACAAAATGATATTAAACATCATTTATTACTAACCCTATAATTATCATGGTGGTATTATTTAACCCACTCTCACAATTAATAAGACAGAAACACCCATTAGATTTTATAATTAGCTTATTTTCCTTGGGCTGGGCAGATATTCCCATCTATGCTACCTCAGCAACCTCACCATCCACCTTCTAATCCCATCCAATGCCGTCTGTCTTAACCATCCCTATCTGTACTACCTTCCACCCATAATCTTATAAATCCTTGCTTGTATTCTTCATCTTGGCCTTTCCATGCCATTATGAGAGTCTTTCCTCCTGGCCCATGAGCTTCCTTCTCCACACTTATCAATTATGGGGTCCTTCTTCCTCCTTTCTTTCCATCTGTTTATTTCCTGTGATTCTCCTGAACCCAAAGCCAGGGAACTGAGCCCTGGCTACCCCATTCTGCTCTGCCAAAGTTTTAGGCTTTTTAATCAACCAATCAGGAATAATGGCTTAGGCAGGTTTACACAGCAAGGAAACAAGGATAGGCCAGTAACCAGATCTTGAGGGCCAGTAATTACCATCAAAATACAAGCATCAAATGAACCCCCAACACGTGTGTTTATTGCACATTTAAAAATGACAGGAGGCTGAAAGTTCTTCCTTACTTATTGCCCACCCCACCATCACTACACAGTTCCACTCAGTAATGTGTCCTATACAAGATAAAACAAAGCACAAAACAATGAACAAATGCGAGAGTTCGAACTATAAAATAATACATTATTTAATTTCTTGTCTACAGGGAATGTTAGAGAATGAGAATTATATGCACAGTAAACACAATGTGTATTAAAACACATTGGCAATATATTTGAAGTTAGAAAAAATTGCACTCTTGCTGTCAGGAGCAACAAAAGACAAGGGACCTTATCATTGGGAAAAGTACAATATGGCAGTGAGCTGGTGTGTCTTGCTTGCTCGTATAGTGGCTCAAACATTCCAAGTGGGATTTTTGTTTTGTTTTTAATTACTTTAATACATTAAAATTAAATATTATTACATCACTTCTTTCTCTATCTGACTTCTCTCATGTACAGGACTCACTTTCAAACTGAGTTTTCTTTCATTGTCAAGTATTGTAGAATATGTATGTGTACATATACATATATATATGTATACATACACACACACAAACATGTAAATAAACCTGTTGATTTTGTTTTCGTTGTTTGTCGGTATATGGTTTCATATCTGAGCATTCTGTGCTGGGTAATTAGGGAACTCATCTCCAGGGGAGGCTCATACTTTCTCTCTCTCAGGTGTTGTTAGTTGCCTGTACTTATTTGTCTAGGGGTGAGAGTCTGTGAAAATTTTCTCTTTCTGTGCTGGCATGTCTGTTAATATTGTCATTGTTCAAGTTTTCTTTCTCAGCCTTTTGTAGGAGTCAGTTTTAGAGCAGACCCCCCAGGGTTCTAAGCCACCTACCTTCTCTTTCACAGTGTCCCTTAAGCTACAGATACAGGAGCTGTGGTGCCAATGTACTCATTGGGGCTGAACTTCCCACGATCCGTTGACCTCTACATTGTGTCCAGTTGTGATTTTCAGTAATAGCTCCAGATGCTGTGTACAGCAGTTTCTTTAGTAGGGTGATAGCTACACCTATCTGTGGTTAGAAAAATAAGACGGAGATTGTATTAGGAATTATGCTTGTCCAGCAAACTGGTACCAGTATATCTTGTAAAATGTGTGGCCTCAGCCCTAAGGGGTTGGTTAGGCTTCGTCCCATGTGCTATTTCCCAGCTGTCGACCTTACATCTAATGAGACAGCTGTTAGTTTCCATCCACATGTGGTTCTCCCTACTGTATCTTTGAATATCTTGTCATACTGATCATTGTTGTAACTCATGGGTTTCACAGCTGAGGATGACTGTTAATTACTTCCCTCCCATAGCTGCTTGCATGGACTAAGAATGCTAGATTACAAGAAGGAGATTTTAGGTTAGTTACAGTGCAAATCATCCAAGTCCTTTGTACAGATGATGTACTGTCTTCAGCAGTAATCGAGCTTTATCTTCAAACTCTGAGAGACAATCAAGGGTGAAAGCAATTACCATTGGGAAGTCACTGGATTATTCTAAAAAGGCACTCAACAGGAGGTTCTTGATACATTCTAGCTGCAGGTGGTTTTGTTAGTTTATTGTTCTTGTGAGCAGTGTTGTCAGAGCAGAATATCGTTGTTGAAGATACGTGTGTGTATATACACTCTTATAGGTATTACATATAATTTTATGTACAAAAAAATAAAATGACTCCTTGAGGCTTTATCTCTAGTTTTCTTTCTGTATTGATCCCTTTCCCAGAAGAAACCTTTCTACCTTTCAATTTCCCCCTTCGTATTACCTGTATGCTGTTATTCTCCTTAATCCACATTGGTCCCTTGATAATTTCCTGGTTTATGCGATTACTGTACATTACATGCTCACACACTTGGCGCCAGGATGCTCAGGTGAGAAAGTGGGCAGCGTGTGTCTTTTGGGGACCAAGTTACCTTACTCGTGTGTTGTATTTATGGTTTACTATTAATTATCTTTTAGTAATACTGTTGTTAGTCCTAAACAGCTGTATAACATCACCACACAGAGACTGGATTTATTTAACTAACCCTAGAACACAGTGCTGGGCAATAGTCCTAAACCTCCAAGCTCTCATAGTTTCCTAACACTTAGATTTCACACATTATACTTGCTTTTAGTGATCTATTAGGTCCAGTCCATTTCTCCACGTCGTTCCAAGATCTCTCCTCCAGTGTTGCTCTCCCAGCTCTCATCTGACCCTGCTTCCAGTCCTCTGGCTCCTTCCTCTCTTCCTGCTTCCTTTCCCTTGCTCAACATTGTGGCTAGTTGCTTGATTTTGTCATCTTTACACAAAGTTGAGACAGGTGATGCTTAGAATAAGTATCACAATGCAATGTGCTGATTGAAACCAGAGAGTGGGGGAGAGAAATCAGCATTTGAATGAACAAATGTAAAGTGTATACGTTCCAAAAGAACATTATACCAACACTCATGGTATTTTGTAAGTTCATCCATTTACATGTGAATTATCATTGCTACAGAAAAGTATTTTATTGTATATATGTACTACATTTTCATTTTGCATTCATTTGTTGAGGAAATTTTATTTCCATTATTTAGCTATTGTGAAAAGGTTAGCAAAGAACATAATTTGGCAAATATTTGTGAAGTCAGATGTCAAATGTTTGTTCCTATACCAAAGAAAGGTAAAGCTGGGTCATGGAGTGAATTTATTTTTAAGTCGCTCCCACACAGTAGCTGCACCATCTGGCATTTCCACCAACAGCCTTCGTGGTCAGGTTTTGTTCATTTGTATGTTTGTTTGTTTGTGTTTGTTGTTTTTTAAATATTTTATTTTTAAGTACTTTTATACATTCACTTGTATCCCAGCTGTAGCCCACTCACTCTTTCCCTCCCAATGATCCCCTCCCTCCCTCATCTCCTCCCTGCCCCCTTCCCAGTCCACTGAGAGGGGGTGTCCTCCTCTCCTTCCATCTGGCCCTAGCTTATCATGGTATCTTCAGGATGGTTGCAATATCCTTATCTATGGCCTATCAAGGCTGCTCCTCCCTCAGGGGGGAGGGGAATTTCATGAGTTCATGTTAGAAACAATTCCTGTCACACATACTAGGGAACCCAGTTGGATACTGAACTACCATGGGCTATGTCTGAGCAGGGGTCATAGGTTATACCCATGCATAGTCTTTGGTTGGATAAACAGTCTCAGAGAAGACCCCTGTGCCCAGATATATTTGGACCTTGTGGGGCTCTCTGTCCCCTCTAGGCTATATTAATTCCTCCTTCATTCATATGATTCCCTAGACTCTGCTGAAGGCTTCTTATGGGTCTCAGCATCTGCTTTGAAACACTCCTAGGTAGAGTCTTTCAGGTGCCTTCTGTGGTAGGCTACTGTCCTGTTACTTGTTTGCTCCTACTTCCAATGTCCATCCCCTTTGTCTTTCTAGATGAAGATTGACCATCTTACCCCTGGTCCTCTTTCTTGTTTATCTTCTTTAGGTGAGCATATTTAAGTATGTTTATCCTACCTTATAGGTCTAATACCCACTTGTAAGTGAGTATATACCATGTGTCTCTTTCTGCTCCTGGGATACCTCACTCAGGATGATTTTTTTCTAGATCCCACCATTTACCTGCAAAATTCATGATTTCCTTGTTTTTAATTGCTGAGTAGTATTCCATTGTGTAAAAGTACCACAGTTTCTGTATCCATTCCTCCGTTGATGGACATCTGGGTTGTTTCCAGGTTCTGGTTATTATGAATAAGGCTGCTACAAACATGGTTGAGCAAATGTCCTTGTTGTGTACCTCAACATCTTTTGGATATATGCCTAAGAGTGGTATAGCTGGATCTTGAGGTAGCACTGGCATAGAAACAGAAAGGTCGATCAATGGAACCAAATAGAAGAACCAGATATAAACCCACACACCTATGAATACTTGATTTTTGACAAAGAAGCCAAAACCATTCAATGGAAAACAGACAGCATCTTCAACAAATGGTGCTGGTCCAACTGGATGTCTACATGCAGAAAAACGAAAATAGATCCGTATTTATCACCCTGCACAAAACTAAAGTCCAAGTGGATCAAAGACCTCAATATAAAACCAGATACTCTAAATCAGTTAGAAGAAAAAGTGGGGAACAGCCTAGAACTCACTGGCACAGGAGACAACTTCCTGAACAGAACACGAATCAGCACAGGCCCTAAGAGCAACAATCAATAAATGGGACCTCATGAAACTGAAAAGCTTCTGTAAAGCAAAAGACACTGTTGTTAGAACAAAATGACAGCCTACAGATTGGGAAAGGATCTTCACCAACCCAACATCTGACAGAGGGCTGATATCCGGAATATATAAAGAACTAAAGAAGTTAAAAGGCAATAATTCAAGTAACCTAATTAAAAAATGGGGTATAGAGCTAAACAGAGAATTCTCTGTAGAAGAATATAGAATGGCAGAGAAACACATAAGGAGATGTTCAACATCCCTAGCCATCAGAGAGATGCAAATCACACCAACCCTGAGATTTCACCTTACACCCATCAGAATGGCTAAGATGAAAAACTCAAGAGACAACACATGTTGGAGAGGCTGTGGAGAAAGGGAACCCTCCTCCATTGCTGGTGGGAATGTCAACTGGTACAACCACTATGGAAATCAATCTGGCACTTCGTTGTTTTGATGTTAGTCATTCTGAGTGGTGTGAAATGAAATATCAAGGTTGCTTTCCTTTGAATTTCTCTAATTCCTAAGGATGATGAAAATTATTTGTTATACTTTTTTAGCCATTTTTAAAAAAATTCTTTGGTTGAGAACTCTGTTTCCATCCTAGCCCACTTTACAACTGGAATTTTTCTTGAATCTTTTTGTTTTGAGTTGTTTTTATACTGAATATTAATTTCTGTCTGATATATAAATGGCGAAGTTACTCTCCTGTAGATTTCATCTACACTTGATTATTTCCTTAGCTGTACGGAAAGTCTTTAGTTTTATGAAGTCCCTTTTGGCAGTTTTTGGATTTAATTACTAAGCAAGTGGTGTCCTAGGCAGAAAGTCTTTTCATACTCCCATGTCTTGTAGAACACTGTCTATTTTTTCTTCTAGTTGTTTTTGTATTTTAGAACTAAAACATGTTTTTATCATGTTTTTGTTTATTTATTTATTTATTTGTGTGCAGGACAACAGATTCTGGTTCGAATTTATTCTTCTTCATGTGGATATCAACTCTTCCCAGTAATATTTGTTAAAGATGGTGTGTTTTTTTCCAATGTATGTTCTTGGCTCTTTGTCAAATATTAGATTTTGAAAGTTATTTTATTTGTATTCATGGTGTGTGTGTGTGTGTGTGTGTGCATGTGTGTGTGTGTGTGTGTGTGTTTCTGTGTTTGCTACTACCATGTTGTTTTTATTGCTATATGTCAAAATATATCTTAAAATCTAGATGCATCCTTTCAGTGTACTCATTTTACCAGGACTGCTTTGACTATTACTTGTGTTTTTTTGTTTTTGTTTTCTGGTTCTATTTTTGTGGAGAATGTTGTGGGTATTTTGATTATGGTGCAGGTAATCTGAAATTTTTGTTTTTGTTTTTGTTTTTGTTTCGGTAGGTTGGTTCTTTTCACAGTATAATTCTACTTAATTATTAACATGAAGTGCCTTTCTGTTTTTGTTGGGAGAGAGACCTGAAATGTAGTAGTGAGGCTCCCCTGAGACATCCCAAAATCGATGGGGTTTCTGAGACTCCTACCAGCAGGGAATCTGGAGCCTGAAGAGACCACTTCCTATAGACAGCTGGGACTTCCAGCGAAGGGAAGAGGACACAACCCACCCACAAAACCTTTGACCTAAAATTTGTCTGGCCTAGAAGTAGTGTAGTGAGAAAGATGGAACAAAGATGACCAACCAGTGACTGGTCCAACTTGAAACACACCTCATGGAGAGAGCCAACCAGGCACTATTAATGATCCTCTGCTGTACTTGCAGACAGGAGCCAAGCATAACTTCTTCTCAGAGGAAGCATAAGTCTTCTGAGAGGCTTCATCCAGAAGCTGATGGAAACAGATGCAGAGACCACAGCCAAACAGTAAGTGGAGCTCAGGGAGTCTTGTGGAAGAGTGGGGGGAAAGACTGAAGGAGCTGGAGGGTTCAAGAACACCACAAGAAACCCTACATAGCCAACTAACCTGGACCTATGGGAGCTTACAGTAACTTAAGAACAAACCAAAGAGGATGCATGGGCTAAACCTAGGCTCCCTACACATGTGTAGCAGATGTGCCTTTTTTTCTTCCTGCGGGTCCCCTAACATTGGGAGTAGGGGCCCTCTCTGACACTGTTGCCTGTCTTTGGATCTCTTTCCTCTAACTGGGCTCCCTTGTCTGGCCTTAGTGGGAGAGAATGCACCTCCCACTGAGACTTGGTGTCCTGGGGTGGGCTGGTAACCATGAGAGGCCTTCCCTTTTCTGAGGATAAGGGGATGAGGGCATACATATGGGAGGAGGTGTGAGGGTGGGATTACAAAAGGAGAGAAGGCGACTATGATCTGTGAACTCACTACAGACATGGTTATTTGCATAAGACATGAAAAAGGTATTACCCATAGACATGGCTACCTGGAGTAGAGAGGAACCTGTGGGACTCCACCATTCTTACAAGGACTGTTGACAGTGTTTTCATGTTCTGAATTGGTGTGTCCATTCAAAAATTGTCCTTGTTCAAGCAAAGAGCCCTACCTCCATGCTCAGACAATGGTCGCTAATTAAATTCAGTGCAGTTTTTATTACTATTGCTCTGTAATATAGAAGAAAACAAGTAACAGGACAGGAGCCTACTGCAGAAGGCCTCTGAAAGACTCTACCTAGCAGTGCATCAAACAGATGTTGAGACTCATAACCAAACCTTTGGCAGATTATAGGAAGTCATATGAAAGAAGGGGGAGTTAGTATGACCTAGAGAGGAAGGAGCTCCACAAGGACCAAATATATCAGGGCACATGGGTCTTTTATGAGACTGTTTATCCAACCAAGGACCATATATGGATATAACCTAGAATCCTTGCTCAGATGTAGGCCCCATGGGTACCCGAGTAAGGGGAACGGGGACTATTTCTGACATGAACTCAATGGGTGGCTCTTTGCTCTTTTCCCTCTCTGCCCCTGTCCGCCCCTGAAAGAGTAGCAGCCTTGCTAGGGCACAGATGAAGACAATGCAGCCAGTCCTGAGAAGACTTGATAAGCTAGGGTCAGATGAAAGGGGAGGAGGACCTCCCCTATCAGTGGACTTGGAAAGGGGCAGGGAGGAGATGAGGGAGAGAGGGTGAGATTGGGAGGGAGATGAGAGAGTGGGCTACTGCTGGGATACGAGTAAATAACCTGTGATTAATATAAAAATAAAAATTATAAAAAATTAACTAATTTATTAATTCAGTGTGGTACTTAGAAAAGACCTAGAAGTAGGAAGGGGATTTGTTGCTAGAGGAAGGAGGGAAAGGGAGGGGAACAGTATAAAAGTGTGTAAAGATTCATTGTATAAATAAATGAAATTATCAAACAACTGTAAAAATTTAAATATTGTGAAAAATTAAAACATTTGGAAAGGAGAATTTCCATCAGTGTCCTTGTATTTATACACTTTCTCTACAGTCATCCCTTGTCAGGTAGAATTGGAATCTTACAAAGCTCTCATCTAAGAAAAAAGACAGTATTTTTTTTTATCCAGCTCAAATGGTGTAAAATGAGTTGAATTTTAAACAAACAGAGGATAAAATTCCAAAGTTACAAAGATAGTAAACAGATTCATCTAGTTTTGTTACTGTCTTTTTGATGTGACAATTTACTAACAGCTAATAGTTTAGCATCAAAGTGTGAGGCCCCATGGCGTTCACAGGTACATGGGATCTTGTGGCTCCCTCTCTCTAGGAAATTGGGGGAGTACAACAGAAGCAGAAATGTGGAGGCCTATTAAGACTTTGGCACACACACATCCGCGCATCCTCCACACACACACGAGATCACACACATGCAGAAACACTGCCACAACTTACAGCAAAGCAAAGCCGCAAAGAAACCTTGAAAATTATCTATTAGTTTTCTGACTGGATTGTGATGGCAAAACATGAGTGTGAAGGCATAACATGAGAATGCAAATGTGCTGAAACTCAAATATTTTATGCATTACTTAAATAGTTTTCTACGATATGAATTAAGCATTAGTAAAGCTTGAGGAAAACCCTTGGTTCTACACAAAAAGGAACACAAGGAACAGAAAAATGTTACTTAATGTAAAATTCATTTCTTCTGATGTTGATTGCTTTAAAAATAATAACTGTAGTAACAAGAGCAGCAATGCTTTTTTGTGTTTACACGTAAGTAAAACTGAAGCAGATGACAACCCAGCATGAAGGACAGAGTGACACTTATGCTTTCATTTGTTTTCCATGTCTGCAAAGCAAAATCAACACAAACTTAGTTTCCTCAAACCATATGCATTTACTTTGACTTTTCTACAATTCCTGAAACAGCAGTTTGTACCGGGCATAAATAGCATTTTTTCTCTGTAAGATCAAGTTGTCTATTTAGCTTGACCAGCTAGAACTTCAGCTTCTCCTCTAGGCTTAAATGTTAAAGTTATTGTAAGAATCTGGCAATCTTTGTGGCTTTAGGAGCCCAGATTCAGGTAGACAAATGCCACCTTCACCCATCTACGACTCCTAACTTCAAATCTTCAGATCTGAGTGCCTAACCTGAAGGAACCACAGAAGCCAGAAAAGGAAAGCCATGGACCTAGAGAAGAGCAATGGGGGGTGAGGGTGACAACATGAAAGTAATTTAAAATGGAAATGGGAAACAAGGGAGGGGTACTTAAGTGAAGGAAGGTGAGTGTTGAACACAAAAGAGATGGAGAGAGAGGGAAAAAAGAGAATGTGCAGAGTCACAAGGAAGCCACATGCTTACCCAATAATGCATATAATATCTCTAAATATGTGTGAGAAAGAGAGAGAGATTAAATGAAAAGTTCCCACTTGATTGGCAATGCTTTCAGAGGAGCCATTGACAAACCGAAAAAAACTCTCAACATCAGCCTGAGAATTGCTGTTGGTTGTAGAGGGCAAAAGGCCTTGATAAGTATGAGACGCACCAGGAAGTCAAATACATACCTTACCTCTTCACTGGGCAGAGGCGTGCTCTTCCTGGAATGCCGGGAAGGATGTAGCTTTACGACCAGGTGAGCCTTCTTTTCGTGGTTGGAAAGGCTCTGCCCAAATCTTCTGGAAGTTTGTACTAATCCCAGATCCTCCCCCTTAAAACCTTGATGTTGCTTTTAGGCCATAAACTCTCTCTTCTGAGTGACATCACTTGTGATTTACAGCAGCCTCCACTGACTTCTGTGTTATCTGAGGGCCGGGGCAGTCCTCCATCCACAGGTGTTATGTTTTCCTCAGTCAGTCTCCCTAGAGCCTAACTCTCGGGCACTATCTCTGACTCAGCCGCACCTGTTCTTGAGAAAGAAGCCATGCATGCTTTGTGAAGATTCTTCATGTAAACGTGTTCAGTACTTGCTGTGTACTTGGGACTGGGTTCATCGTAATCTGAATACTTTTCCCCAAAACTGTGCTGTGCTAAAGTAAAATGACCTGTTGGTCCAGCACTGGTGACAATAAAATTGGGCTGAGCAGAGTTTCATTCTTCCCTCACTGTGGTTGTCTCCCTGCCCTCTGTGCCCACAGAGGACTGCTTGCAGCTCCTCATAAGTGGTCCTGAGGTGCCTTCTGTGCCCACAGAGGACTGCCCGCTCCTGAGGACACCAAGCATCACATCCCATTGCTGTCACCCTCAGCGGCCTCCCAGTGTGAAGAAGCTCTGAAAAATTATTTTCTATGATCATTCATCAGAGTTCTCCGCAGTCACAGAACATATAGATGAATCCCTCCCTCATCTATACCTATACATACATATATATCATATATCTGATATATCGTACATATGTATGATCTCTTAGAACGACTTACAGGCTGTAGTCCAGATAATCCAACAATTTCTGCCTTTGACTCTGACCAGAGCAAGTGCCCTGTGTTCACTATCCCCAAATCTAGGGAAAAGCAAAGAAGCAAAGATTTCATTTTTTAAAGAGAATTCTTAATGCTTTCATTTCAAAATGAATTAGATGATCTTAATAAAGTATTATAACAGAAAACTCAAAATTTAATACAAGACATTTTTGCTAATTTTACCTAAATTTCTTTAATACTCCATAATAATATTCATTAGAAGTAACAAGGAAACAAGGGCTCTGTATAGCAAAGGAATGTTCAGTAGCAATTATATTGTAATATAAAAAGTTAAATGCAATTAAAACGTCTTACATCTGAGAGCAAAAATATCTAAAGTAGTATACATTAAAATGATAAACATTTCTAAAGACTAATAGGCATACACAAATATGTTTATGCATAAAATATCTATATATTTACTTATTTATGAATTTGACAGGTAAATATTGACCCAAATTAATTTTCATGTTCACTTTCAGAACACTCTAAAATGTTTTAATTAAACTTGAAAACATATTTATAATTTTCTTAAAGAGAGGCAAAGAGCAAATGATAGAAAAATATTTTGTAAAAACTGTGTAACTCATTTCTGTATTAGTGAAAGGATGTCTTTGTCTAATGTTAAAACATAATAAAAAGTAGTAACAATGAAAACCTTGCTCCCATAATGTATCTCTATATCACCAGAACATAAACAGCAAAATAAGTTAAAACAAAGGTTGGCAGCCCATTTGGTTTATTGGCAAATTGGAATGCGCATCGTTGCAGTGGAACTCGGCCATTTGGTCCCAGTTACTATCTAAGCTTGGAGGCTAAGAGATTGACCCTGGCAATTTCACAACAAGGTGGTTCTGACCATGAGAACCAGATAGTAAATTCCTTTCCACCATGGTAACCAGACAGCAGGCTCTGTGTAGCCTAGAGTGAGCTCTCCTATGCTTTGACCAAGTAAAGCTCCTACGTGAGAAACTGCTTGTACTTTTCTACCTACTTAAGTGTAAATCTGACGTCCATTAAACCGACACCTTGATCAAATCATAGACTTGGTGTCCCTCTTCTTGTCGTCTTGTCCTTCTCTCCCCAGTTCTCACTCAGGAGGTGTCCAGGTGTCACGGCTGGTCGGTGATAGTTGGTGCCGAAACCCGGGATCCTGAGATCGAGGACCAGTGGAGGCCAGTAATAGGGACTGCAGGAGCACGGACAAAGCTGATTCAGGTACAATTGGGTGGCCATTATGGAGCAAGGAACTAGTAAGGTGGAATTTATCAGATCCCTTAAACAGGGTCTTAAGACACGAGGAGTACATTTTAAAACAAAAACTCTGCAAAACTTTTTGGATCAGGTAAATTATTTTTGTCCATGGTTTCCAGAAGGTGGAAGTTTAAATTTAGCTATGTGGGACCGAATTGGGGAAAAGTTAAAAGAAAAGGACGTCGAAGCTACAACTTTTGTGTTATAGGCTTTGATAAATGAGGCTCTTAAGGCAGAAAAATCAGATGAAAGTACTAAGGAGTCTATGAACTCTGTCAGAGCTCATTTACAAGAAGTTAGAGAAGAAAAAATGTCCCAAAAAGAAGGCGTCGAAAAGCACCTCAGGGATCTTCTGATCCAGATGATTGGGTGGATAAAGAGGAAGAGGAGCCTCAAATGAGAAAAAGGAAAAATTTGTATGGGTCAGTACAGAGAGCCTGACAAAAAAATCAGGAGGATGATACTAGTGAGAGAGAAATTTAGATACAGGGGACGAGGCTAATTTAGAGGAGGAGGCTGCTAATTCTGACTGGCCTCCTTCTCCTAAAATCAAGAGCCCAGCCTCCTGTATGGAGTTGGTTCCATTCAAACAAACTAAAAAGCGATATAATTTTATGTCGCCTTTAGAACAGGTTATGGACAGGGCAAGAAAAAGAGGGGAAGATTTTTCTGAGTTTCCTATGGCATACCCGGTGGTCGAAGTTATGAATCCACAAGGTAACAGAGTTAGACAACATGTTAGTATTGAATTTAAACAGCTTAAAGAACTAAAGGCAGCAGGTTCACAGTATGGACCTACAGCTCCTTTTACTGTGTCTCTTTTTTTTTGTTTGTTTGTTTGATTTTTTTTTATTTTTATCAGTTACATTTTATTAATTCTGTATCCCAGCCGTGCCCCGAACCCTCATTCCCTCCCAGTCCCTCCCTCCCTCCCTCATCACCACTGTGCCCCTTTCCAAGTCCACTGATGGGGAGGACCTCCCCCCATTCATCTGATCCTGTTTTATCAGGTATCTTCATTGAGTTCCTGTTAGAAATAGTCCTTGTTCCCCTCACTTTGGGAAACCAATTGGTTACTGAGCTACCACAGGCCACATCTGAGCGGAGGTTCTAGGTTATATCCATACATGGTCCTTGGTTGAATGTCTCTTTTTGAAACCAAAGCAGATAATAACTTGACTCCCTTAGACTGGAAGACTGTTCTCGTGCAGTTCTGTCCAGAGTAGATTCCTTGCTGTGGTCAGCAGATTTTAGGGAATTCTCTGGAAGGGCCGCGATGCTTAATGTTCAATCTGGAAATCCTGCCTGGAATCAAGACATGTTATTAGGAGAGGGACAATATGGAGGAAATCATAATCAAATTAATTACCCTCCTACTGTCTATGCTCAAATTACAGCTGCAGTCCGTCATGCCTGGCAAAAATTACCCTCCAAAGGAGAAATGAGTTCAGCATTAGCCAGTATCAAACAGGGATCTGATGAGCCTTTTCAGGAGTTTGTAGACAGACTGTTAAAAGCTGCAGGCAGAATTTTTGGGGATCCAGAAGGGGGAATCCAGTTTGTGCAACAACTGGCTTTTGAAAATGCCAACATAGCTTGTAAAGCTGCTATTCAGCCTTACAGAGCCAAAACTGACTTGTCTGGGTATATTCGCCTATGCGCTGATATTGCTCCTGCTTACCAACAAGGATTTGCTATGGCTGCTGCTTTAAAGGAACTGTTTATGCAAAAAGGCAAACAATGAGGAAGTTGTTTTAATTGTGGACAGCCTGGACATATTAAACTAGATTGTTCTTCTAAGCAATTTCAACCTCTATCTCCAGGAAACTGCCCTAAATGCAAGTGAGGAAAACATTGGGCCAATGAATGTAGATCTAAATTTGACAAGGATGGACAACCCATTCCAAGCCAGAGACAAAAGGGCCAGGGACAGAATCAGGGAAACGGGAAATGGGGCCAGCCCCGGGCCCCCAACTTTCAGCATCAGGTACACGGGGCAATGATGTTTGTACCTCAGACCACCTCAAACCCCTTTCTTCCCTTATCAGAGCAACCCCAGGAAGTGCAAGATTGGACCTCAGTTCCACCACCTACACAGTATTAACACCTGAAATGGGAGTTCAGACACTTCCTGCTAGAATATGTGGACCCCTGCCAAAAAATTCATTGGAACTTATTATTGGATGAAGCAGCGCTACAGTTAAGGGACTACAAATTCATCCAAGAGTAAATTCTGACTATCAGGGAGAAATTAGGATTATGGCTGCTTCTCCCCATGGAATTTCAGTCATTCCTGCACATATGAGAATTGCTCAGCTATTGTTGATTCCTACAGTGCCCCTGAAGACTGCTGTTGCTAGGACTGAGAGAGGTTCTAAGGGTTTTGGATCTACTGGAGCTTATTGGGTTCAGCAAATTTCTAAGGATAGACCAAAATTAGACTTGTGGATCAAGGAAAAGAGATTTAATGGATTATTAGATACTGGGGCAGATGTATCACTCATAGCTCAGGAAGTATGGCCTGTTTCTTGGCCAAAAGAACCTACACTTACTCATTTGCAGGGTATTGGGCATTCCCAAAATACAGAATAAAGTACAGAGCTGCTTTTTTGGCATGCCGCAGAAGGCAATTCTGGATATATTATGCCTTTTATTATTCCTGATATCCCTGTTAATTTATGGGGTAGAGACATATTGTCACAGATGGGAGTTATGATGTGGTCACGTAGTGAGGCTGTTACATTACAAATGCTTAAGCAAGGACACCTTTCTGGACAAGGAATGGGAAAATACTCTCAAGGTGCTCCTTTACTCATTGCTGTTAAGAAAAGTAATGGAAGAAAAGGCCTAAAAAGGGGCTTTTTAGTAGGAGCCACTGTAGAGCCTGCTGTCCATGCGGAAAAGATCGACTGGATCTCTGATGATCCTATATGGATTGATCAGTGACCCCCTTACAACTGAAAAATTGCAGGCTGCACATGATTTGGTTAAAGAACAGCTCCAGGCAGGGCATATAGTTTCCTCTAACTCACCATGGAAAACACCCATTTTTGAAATTAAAAAGAAAACTGGCAAATTTAGATTATTACATGATTTAAGAAAGGTGAATGAGACTACGATAATTATGGGAGCATTGCAACCAGGACTCCCATCACCTAGTAGGATTCCTCAAAAGACTTACAAGATTATTTTAGATTTAAAAGACTGTTGTTTTTTTTTTTCCATTCCTTTGCATCCTGAGAATTGCCATAGATTTGCTTTTAGTCTCCCTTCTAGTACTTTCAAAGAACCTATGAAAGGTTATCAGTGGAGAGTGCTGCCACAGGGCATGACAAATAGTCCTACTTTATGTCAACAATTTGTAGCTAACGCTATTAGTCCAGTACGGGAAAAAATGCCCTTCTATTTATATCATTCATTATATGGATGATATTTTATTAGCTTCTCCCATGACTCAAGATGTTATGGCCTGCTATACAAATCTATTTAAGGCTTTGTCCCAAGCAGGATTAAAAATTGCTCTCGAAAAGGTACAAACTAGAGACCCTTGTAGTTATTTAGGTTTTAATTTATTTCCTCTGGCTATTAAACATCAGAAAGTACAAATTAGAAAAGATAAAGACTCTTAATGATTTTCAAAAATTATTGGGAGTTATAAATTGGATCAGGCCATATTTAAAATTAACTACTGGATAACTTATGCCATTGTTTAATATTCTTAAAGGGGATATAGCTCCTCCCTCACCCGGAGAATTGACTCCAGAGGCTCGAGATGCATTATTGTTAATGGAAAAGGCTTTAGAAAATCAATTTGTAACATATTAGCATCCAGATACTCCTCTCCTTTTACTTGTATGTCAAACACAGTCAACTCCCCTGGATTGTTGTGGCAATCTAATCCTCTACTGTGGATCCACTTGTCAGCTGGTCCCAGTAAAGTAACTTTGCCTTATCATGAGGCTACTGCCCAAGTCATTGTGTCGGGATGCACCCAGGCGAGGGCTCACTTTGGAACTGAGCCTTCCAAGATTATTATACCATATAGTAAAGCTCAGACTAATTGGCTTTACGCCAATTCAGATGAGTGGTTGCTTTCTTTGGCTACTACTAGATAATCATTACCCTTCCAATAAGGTTATTCAGTTTTTTACTTTACATAGTGTTGTTTTTCCTACCATAGTTAAAAATAAACCTTTAAAAAATGCTTGCTCTATTTTTTTCTGATGGTAATGCTAAAGAAAAAGCTGGCTATACTGTTAATGGACAAAAAGTTATTTTTCAAGTTCCAGGGTTATCTGCTCAACTTGCAGATTTGGTGGCTATCCATGCAGTGTTACATTTTTCTGAGCCTTTCAATTTATTTACTGATAGTGTTTATATTTCTCAAGCTATTCCTAAGCTAAAACAGCAGGCCAGATTCTTTCTACCACTCGGCTAGTCAAATGTTTGTTCAGATTCAAGGACTTATTCAGGTCTGTCATAATCCTCTCGCTATTATTCATGTTAGAGCCCATTCTGGCCATTATGCCATAGTTAAATGGAGGGACCCCTTGAATAATACATGGAATGGACCCAACCCCATGATTTGGGGACGAGGATATGTTTGTGTTTTTTCACAGGCTGGAGATGCTGCTCGATGGCTGCCAGAGAGACTGGTTGGACAAGTGGATTACATCAAGGAACAAGATCATTCCCAAAGTGACGATATTGCTGATCCTGCTGCAGCTGATTCATCCAGGAAAGGCTGAATTACAACTTTGGGCTTTAGGGCCCAACCCCCCTCTTGTTCTCCCTGTGCATGTTAGTGCACCTTTGTTTCCTGCCTTATATTCTAGCAGTGACAGCTTAGGTTTGCCTTTTTCTTCTGTGGATACTTCTACAGATATTTCTGGGTTTTATAATTTTACTTATTCAGTTTGTTTTAGGATTGCTGGTTCATTCATTGGGCATTCTTACATTAAGCTTTATCTTCCTTGTGTTCAACTTTACTATGAAAGACATGCTGATATTTATTGGCTAAAGCCAGATTTGGGAAATGAATTATTACTAACATTCGAGTTGCGGTTAGCTATTCTAATTTAACTGATCAGCCTGCCTCAGCAGATCTACCTAGTTGCCCTGGAGTAGATCTCCAGTAGTTATTCTACCTCTGTAGGTCTTCCTTTACCCTGGGTTCAGTGTTTACCTCCTCATCAGCCCTTGCAGGCATTGAATAAACCAGGATTATGGGTCAGACAGCACACTGACCCTGTGGCTGAAGCATACCTATGAAGTATCCATAGGTACTTCATATAATGAGCCCATACTACTTTGTGGAAAGTTGAGTTGCATGGATATTAGATCTCTTTGCTTTTTTAATATGACCATTGTAGAAAATGGTACTATGCGTTTTAATGCTATTACAGGCAAACCTTTATCAGTAACCCCAAAAGTTAGTCTTACTCTCTCTCCTGCTAAGGTTTTTTTAAAGCCACCTTTACTAGTTAGCAGTCCATTGGATCTGCAGAAATTAATTGTTCTATAGCCTCTTGCAGAATTTCCTCCTGTTGGAATATCATGTTCCCTTTTGCAGGAGTTGTAAGGACACCTGCTAGCTTATGGGTACCAGTTGTTTCCCCAGATCATTATCATAAAGTTGAACTTATGACTGTTACTAGATTTAAAAGAGATTTTGGCATTACTATGGCTATTACAGCAGCTATTCTAGCCGCCCTCACAGGAGGAGTTACAGCCGTGGTGGCTCTTTCTCAAAATATCATTACTGCTGCAACATTAAATCAGTTAGTTAATACCACAGCTACTGCTTATCAAACTCAATTGCTTGTCAATAATAATTTTCATCAGGCCATTCTGGATTTGAAGCAACAAATAGATTTGCTGTCTGAAGAAATTGAAGTAGTAAGAAGCATGACTAAATATTCCTGTGATCCTCGTTATGGTAAATTCTGTCTTACCCCTTTTCCTGTCACTAACATGTCCTTAGCTAGACAACAGCTTTCCACCCTTATAAAGGGTCCATGGGATTCAAAGTATGTAAAATTATCTGCTCAGCTTGCTAATAATCTTAATAAGTTACAGGAGATTGTTGTGGAGCCACTGGACATAGACTCTTTCTTCCTGACACACGTCTGGATACATTTGAAGAAGCTTCTTGATCCATCCTGAATTTTCAGTTATGCATGTTTGGCTGGTCTGGTGCTATTTATCTTTGTAGTTGCTAGACGTGTCCACTTAGCTCAACAGCACCAAGCTCGATTTAATGAGAACTCCCACAAAGTCCTTTTGGCCATGGAACAGTGGCATGCTGTGACTCCCTTGCCCCAGGTAGGGGCTTGGCTTACCCACCTCAAACATCAGCTTTAACCTCTCCTTTCCTGTGTGATGGGTTAGTTAGTCAATGATGGGTTCTGGGTGATCAGATATTTACTAACCTAAGACACGGAAATCCCCCTATAAGCGGGATTCCCCCATGACGGGTAAAATATTTATTGGGAATCCCCCCACACACACCTAAGACAGACATGGTCCCTTTGTTTTAATTTGAAGAATTGTGGCAGCCCATTTGGAGTTATTGGCAAATTGGAATACGCATCTGTGCAGTGGAACTCGGCCATTTGGTCCCAGTTACTATCTAAGCTTGGAGGCTAAGAGATTGACCCTGGCAATTTCACAACAAGAAGGTTCTGACCATGAGAACTAGAAAGTAAATTTCTTGCCACCATGGTAACCAGACAGCAGGCTCTGTGTAGCCTTGAGTGAGCTCTCCTATGCTTTGACCAAGTAAAGCTCCTACGTGAGAAACTGCTTGTACTTTTCTACCTACTTAAGTGTAAACCTGATGTCCATTAAACCGACACCTTGATCAAATCATAGACTTGGTGTCCCTCTTCTTGTTGTCTTGTTCTTCTCTCCCCAGTTCTCACTCAGGAGGTGTCCAGGTGTCACGGCTGGTCAGTGATACAAAAGAATACTGGAAAAGAGATCTATATTAAGTACAAATTTAATATATGAGCATCTATTATTATTTATCACTACACAGGCAATGTAGTAGTAAGAAGAGATGATACAATCCATCATATAAAGTAAAAATTAAGTAAAATAAAATTGAAAATCCATCTCACAGCAAATCACAAACAGTTGCAGTTAAGGCATGCCCTTAATATGAAAAATAAAATTATTTGAGTGTTGAAATATTATTCTAGAGATAAGTTAACCTCAAGGAATATAATTATATCATAAGCAGACTTCAAGAACTACGTATTATAAAACAAATTTTGATATTAAAAGATCTTTATAATTTAGGTTGTGTTGAAAACTCAAGGTAGTGTAAGGAATGTAAAAGAAAATACAAATAACTAGGACAATAAACAGGAATTCATGATAGTTTAATAGCTATGAAGATGACTGACAATACAATATGGGCTAGAAAGAAGGTTCAGCAGGTATTCAGTTCCCAGCACCCCCAATGGGCTTACAACTACCCATAACTCCAATTCTGTAAGATCCTACACTGCCTTCTCACCCCCAAACCCACCAGACATATATGTGGTCCATGTACATACAGACAAACAGAACACTCATACATATAACTTAAGAGAGATATCTAAACAATAAGCAATATAACAAAAATACAGGGACTCTAATGCAACATAAAAAATATAATATACAGGAGTGAAAGATTAATTAATGTAGAAAACCTATCAATCACTGAGTACTAACTAAGCCACACTGAAATACGGCCTTAAGATCTGCTGGCTATGCCACTATTTGTGGTAATATACAGAAATTAAAATAAATTTACAGCAATTAAACATTAGTCTTTTAAGCAAACAGAAGAAATTTGTGACTATTAAGTAAAATGGTGATTTGATACACCATTGAATTATAATTTAGGTGAATATATTTTTCATCCATGTATTTAAGAAGCCAAATCAAGAAATGAATTTCCACCATTCTTTACAGTAAAATATTGGACCTGATCTAAAAATGTATTATAGCATGAAGATTTATGAGTAATTAAATTATGGGATGCATAGATTAGACGATATTAAACTACAAATGTCAGTAGAGCAAATCAAGGATATGTATTTACTCATGGTTAAGAACAAAAATATTGAATCCATAATTGCATATAAAGTAAAATGTATTGAAGTATTTTTACACAGTTTATTAAATATGAAATTCTTGGAAAATTAGAGTATATGATTAGAAGATAGAGTTTATGAGTTTCATTTATTCTATTGTTTCATTCCACGAAATGCCAGCTATATACCTAGAATATACCAAGAACTGAAAAAAAACCCTGAACATCAACTCCTACATTTTAGAATGAGGCATCTTCTTAGTTCTCTTTCTAATTCTATGAAGAGACACAATAATCAAAACAACTTTAAAAAAAAAAAGAGCTTTAAAATGAGGCTTGCTTACGGTTTCAGGGGGTGAGTCCATGCCTCGCGTGGCGGGGGAAACATGGCAGCAGACAGAGATGGCGCTGAAGCAGCAGATAAGAGCTCACCTATAAAAAGGAGGAAGAGAAAGGGGGTGGGGACTGGGGTCGGCTTGGGCTTTTGAAATCTCAAAACCCACCTCCAGGGATGCAAGTCTCCAGCGAGGCCACACCTACTAAGCCTTCCTCAACATTCAACCATTGAGAACTAAAAATTAAAATATGTGAGTCAGTGCGGACCACTCTCATTTAAAACAACACAGGCCTGGACCTAAACAGGGGTCCTCAGAAGATGAAACACGTGTGGCTGAAAGCACTTACAACAATGTTCAACACCTTTAACCACCCAGGGAACACAAAGTAAGACTACTTTGAGATTCAGTCTTACCCCACTCAGAATGGTCGTGAGTAATAAAACAATGCTGCCAGATACTGAGGAGGAGGACAGAGAAAGAGACACTTATTCACTGCTGGTGGGAGTGCAAGCTGGTATAGGCACTAGGAAAATCAATGTGGACATTCATCAAAAAGCAGAAAATAGATTACCACAAGATCCAGTGATATCACTGGATACTACACTCTTGAGAACTGTAGTATTTTAAAAAGATGTGTGTTTTTTTAGTGTTTGGGTGGAATGATTTGTTAGTTCATTTGACTTTTGTTACTTAATTCTGGAGTTTCTGTGATTGTGTTCAGTTTTTGTTGTTTTGTTTTGTTCTTTCAGATGATCTTTCAGTCTATTGGTAGGAGTAAAATATTGAAATCAGTCACTTTCTCTTGGAGTCAAGCTGAGGTTAAGACGGAAATGTTTTTCTTTTATAAAATTGGACTCCATTGTGTTTGATATGTAAATGATTAAAATTTTTGGATTATTCTTTTAATGAGTAGGTAATATCCTTTCTGATCTCTTCTGAATTGTTTTGGTTTGAAATTTATTTTGCCAGAGAGTAGGACAGCAAATACAGCTTGTGTCATAGCTGTGCTTCCTTGGAATACATTTTCCCATCATTTTGTTTCACGGTACTATCTGTCATTAATCATGAGGTATATTTTTTGGAAGTAGAAAAAAAATCACAGGTCCTGTTTATCATCTGATACATTAGCCTATACCTCTTTGTTGGGAAATTGAAACCATTAGTGTTAAGAATTAATGAACAATGGTACATTTATTTCTTTCATTTATTATTTTTGTGATGTTTTATTAGAATCTCTTGCTTTACTGTTCTAGAATGATTTACCTATTCACTATGCCTACTTGGCTGTGTTTAAGCAAGTCTTCTGACTGGAGTATTCCCTCCAGGGTATCTGCAGAACTGTCTTCCTGCTCACAAACTCCTTAGATCTGTTTTTATCAAGGAGAGTGTCCTTTCTTCTCTGATTGTAGCTGATAACTGTGCAGGGTATAGAAGTCGGTGATGGAATCTGGTCTTTTGAAACCTGTAGAACCGAAGCCAAAGCCATTCTGGCTTCCACAGTCTACACTCAAGATTCTGTGGTTATTTTGATTGGCCTGCCTTTATAGCTGACTTGACGTTGTTCTTGAAACTTTCATGCCCTCTATTTTGTAAGTTTGATGTTTTGGCTAGTGCACCCTGTGTAGTTTCTATTCTGGTCCTATCTACTTGATGTGCTGAATGATTCCTACACAGAAATAGGCATTTCTTTGCTTAAAATAGGAAAATTTTCTTATATGATTTTGTTGAAATATTTTCTGTGCCTTTTACCTAGGTCTCTTCTCCTTCTATAGCTTTTCTTAATTTTGGTCTTTTAATCATGGACCAGAATTCATGCATGTTCTGTTGATAAGATTTTTATGGTTTTCTTTGTGATTTAACATTTTCTTTGACTGAATGGTCCAATTTCTCAAACCTGATAGTCTTTCTTCTACTGGGTCCAATTTATTGGTATTTCTTGAAGATTTTGTTTGAATGCCTGAGTTTTTCATTTTGAGTTCTACTTCATTTTGGTTTACTTCAGAGATTTTTTTTTATTGAATTATATTTTCCTATCTTGAATTGCTTTCATTATTTCATTCACTTTTTTTTGTTGATTTTACAGTTTTCATTTTGGTATTTATTCTTGTTCTCTTTGTGTTCTTTCATCACATTTATAATTGTCATTTTAAAATTTTGGTTCCTTATGTCACCTGAGTCTCTTTTCTTGGGCAACATTACTGAAGCCTTAATTTTTGGCAGAGACTTGTTGTTTTGTTTATTTGTATTTGTGTATTTGAAATGGTATCTAGGCCATTACCACCCTACAACTGGCATATACTACAATACATTTACAAAATGGCAATATATTATCTATTTTTCTTATGTCTGTGACAAAAAATAGCCAAGAAAAGCAACATCCCCTAAAAACGGTTGTTTGGGGCCCCTTCTTCAGTGCATCACGGTGGGGAAAGCATATGGAAATGAGTTAGATGAAGCTTGTATTGGTGCTTCCTCAGAGCTAAGTGTACCAGAGAATAGAGAAGCAAGTTGCAAGTAAAACCAAGCTATGGCCTTCATTTCTCTCCTTCACTGGCCAGCTAGATCCCATGTCCCGAAGGTTCCATAATGTCCCCAAATGATGCCACTATCTATGGACACAGTTCTCCAATACATGAGGCTATCGGGCACATTACACTTTGAATGAATAATAAAATTTTATTATTTGCATTGTCTACTTTGGCATCTGCAATTCTTTAAAAAGCAATGAGTAAATAAATCATCATCCTATTAGTATCTGGTTGAAATTTTAGCTAGATCAATGTACTTGTGGCACTTGAAAACATTCATAGAGGCACTGGTCATCTAATCAGCAAAAATATTGCTACATGGGAAATTGCAAAACTCTGCTTCTTTATAATGAAGTGGAGAAGAACAATCCAGTGCTAGTTTCCGAATCACACATTCCTTTTAAGCAGGGACAGTTTTCACACTAACAGATATTTGAAATTCACATAAACTGAATAATTAATCTCTCAGACCGTCCCAGACTTTATTAATTTTCTCCTATGCTGAATGAATTTCATTATTGCTTCTGAAAGAATAACTTACAGCATAAAACTTATGTCTTACAAAATCACAAATAATATCATTGATTTTAGAACAGCCACGGGTTAGGTCCCATATGTGCCAGGATTTATACAGGAGGTCAGCCTGTCAGCGACCTCGTCAGTGGTTGGTTGCTGGATGACTCACAAACACTGTTTGAGGTACTAAGCAATCGCTTCCTCTCTAAGCATTTCTAATGGAGCTCTAGAAAGGGAAGTAAAATTCCTGCCACCGTCTTTATGCAAGGGTAACAGGGGGAGGGAATACAAAATAAAAATTACAAGTCAGGTCATAAGTGGGACTCACATCACCCTGCTGCAGAGGATTTCAAGGCTAGCCAGGCAGGTTTAAGGCCTGCTTGAGTTACATGAAACATTATCCCACATAACAAACACTGAACATAATAACAGCAATCATCCTCATTGCATAAGTCTAGAAATTAGAATTTTGATGCAATGTGTGTTTTGTGATGGTCATGTTAAAAACAATGATTCAGCTGGAATGCATATAGCTAATAAGCCCATGAAGAGGCCAAAAAGTAAGCTCTGATCAATGACTGAGTAACATTCAGGTCTGCTGAGAACTGGAGACCTAATTCCTAGGAAGGACAGTGATGTCAAAGGCACTCAGGTCAGAAATAACTTGAGGCTGGAGGGAGGACAGGTGCAGCAAGTATCAGGAAGAAGAGAGGCTTTTAGCTCAAGACAGGCCAAGCCCACCTGAAGGAAGGCCTATTATGCATGATAGGTGAGCTGAATGGCTTCTGAGGCTCGGTAAGAACACAAAGAGGAAGTAGATGAAAGGTAAAGAAAGAAACTGAAGTGCAACAACAAGAAGAGAAATAGCGACAGGAACAGCAGCTGGGAGATGGATGGGATGTCCAAGCAGGAGGCAGCAGCCTGGCAAAGAGCATTGACTGAAACACAGCAGGAAGCGAAGAGCCGCCCTGCATGCTGACAGAGTATTCACAGGTTATCAGGAGTGATTTCTGGCGAGGAGGTGGGACAGTCCTCCCTACTCACACGTTGGGAGAAATTAGGCCCACAGACATGCCTTACATATTTGGAAAGTGCCACATTTCCTACAGAGAATTCTACAGCACAAGCCAGTGTGTCTCACTGTTCAGTCTGAATTATGAGTGCTTACAATAGCTCCATTTCACAATGGTGCAGAGGTAGTAGATAGCACTCATTTAATAATACAGAGGTTGTAGTAATTATTAAAATCAGTCTGATTGTATGTAGCCATGCTATTAGAAGGTATTTTTAAACATTTTGCAAAAAGAAAACACTACATTCTTGTGGAATGAAATAATAAAAAAATATATCTTAATTAATAATAATTTGAACAAAGTTTACTCAGAAGAACTTTGTTTATGTACTCCATAGCATAAAGCTTATTTTCATATAAAACTTCATGGTGAATTCTTTAATAAAATCATGGTACAAAGGTACCATGATATTTGGATTTATATCAAAAGCAGATCATCAATGCTAAAATACATAGCTACTTTTATAAAACGGATTTTGGTGTGAGCCAAATTTATCTATCATGCCTATTTCACCACTAAAAACGTGTGAGAGAAATGATCCTCTTCTGTTTCTTAGCAGGTGTTTATGACAAGCCTCCCTATACAACTGGAATAAAATGAAAAGAAACCTCATATATGCATATGTGGAGTGACAAGCGGAGTTGTAGGAACAGGTGTGTGAGCACTGTGCTTTTGATTACAAACATCTTTGTACATACAACAACAAGTTAGAAAGTCAGTGTTTGTCAAAATAGATCACACCTTTACATGTTTACAGAGATGACTTCCAGAACAGTCTTTGTTTACAGGGCAGCCTATGGAATTTGCACTTGTTACAGGGCATCCTTTGTGTGTGTTCAGGAAGTGCACCCTGAGTTGGCCCCATTCCCTCACTGCCTCACATTTGTTAATATCACACAGGATTTCCATAAGAACCTGGACCAAGGTGTCTCCATTGGTATAAAATATTTTAAAAATTCAGTACTTATGATTGGATTGTTGATACTAGAAAACAGTTATCTGTGTAGGAAATTTCAGAAAACTTTGTGTGAACAATGATAAATATAATCTGTCTTCTGGGAGGCCATTACCATTAGCTAAACTTTAATTAGTATAAGGAGAAGAATTCCTTTTATCTCAGATATATTTAAAAAATAAGACTACACACACACACACAAGAATTGACTACCTCATTTCAATTGTATAAGCAAAGGAAAGTAAATATTTAGTTAATTAAAAATGTTACATAAGCATGGTAGTTAAACAGCTGCAGCTCCTCTCTCGGGTTCCGCCTGTCTGGGCAGCATCTTGTGCTGGACTGAGTGGATTCACATGGAAAACAGTCTGTGCAGCTGCTTACCTGTGTCTCCTGCTTGACCTGTGTCTTCCCAGTGTTAAAATTCTAATCATCGTCTTTAGAATTGAGACACTGCTGGTTGTGAGTTCAGAAATCAGAAAACTAAATTTTTGTGCACCTGACTTGTAGAACATTTTTTTTTTAATTCTGTGCTTTAGTGGGTTACATGTTAAACCTCCACACAATGCCTGCTCTCCCTTTCTGCTCTTTAGAAGATTTTGTTTACAGCGTGAATAACTAAAATCTAGGTGTGGCCAACATGTGTGAGCTTTGCTCCAGAAAGTTAGAAACTGTAAGCGTTTTGGTATAAGACTAGAAATAAGACTGATAATTCTAGAAAATAAGG
This sequence comes from Rhombomys opimus, assembly GCA_010120015.1. Classification (NCBI taxonomy): domain Eukaryota; kingdom Metazoa; phylum Chordata; class Mammalia; order Rodentia; family Muridae; genus Rhombomys; species Rhombomys opimus. The sequence continues at coordinate 1,912,422 of REGO01000252.1, forward strand.
AGGTTTGAAACTTTGTTTTTGGCTTTCGTCTTAATGTGATGGTTATGTTTTTATTATTTATTTATCTATTTATTATTAGACCTGTTGGATTGAGCTCAAGGCTTCACACTTCTTTGGTGAGTACCTACTATGGTGACATCCCAACCTAGTAGATGAGGTGATTGATTTAATGTGTCAACTGTGCTGTCAGGTGTCTAGAGTTTGATCATTTTCCAACTACCTACCAACATATTTTGGGGTAACACTGACATTTTTTTGGGAAAATACATCAAACTTCCTCCATTATGTGCTCATGACTCATCTACTTGAAAACTTCTATAAGATAAAAGGCTAAGGATCTGGCAGACGAACGTTGAACTTTATTGGCACCAAGCAATGCTTCCAGGCCCCACTCCAGATCTGAGCCACCTGTCTCCATGACCTTATGAGCCACTGTCTTACTGTATATGTGTATTCTTAATACAGACATCTGTTGTTTTCTCTTAATACATGAAAATTTAACGTGCATATGCATATTTAATTATGTGCTTGTTTCCTTAAGTTTTCTAACATAGATACACAGATGTATTCATGACAAAAATACATAGAGTGATTGATTAATAATATATACCTTCATAATAACAGCTTTTGTTGTTTGCTGATTTTAAAGTGAGGCTAAAAGCAGGCCCTCATACGTGCTAGTCAAAGCTGCACCATTGTGCTACATTGCCAGCCCCTTTTTACACTCTCTTTGGAAAAGCTTTTACTAAGTCTTGGCTTTGCATTTACTCTGGAGCCCAAGTCAGCCTTGAATTGCAGTCATCCTGCTTCTATCTCTCCTGCAGCTGACACTGCAGGTCTGAATCACCAGGCTCCAATTAAGTCATTAACAAGGGACCCCTTTAATTCCAACACAACATGAGTCTACATGTGTGTGACTAAGGCTGAGCATCCTTGCCGCTGAGCTAAAATGCATCGCGGAGTTCCAATCTGAATCACTGGAGGCATCCAAATTCAGGGATCATTAAAAATTCAAAAATATTTATAACCAAAAGTGGCACAGTTTTGCTGTAAAATATCTGATATCAGTCAGAAGTTGTGTGAGGGTTTGGTACTATTGGCTGATATTCTATTATTCATGACATTTTCATTTAATCATTTTATGTGAGGGATTAAAAGGAAAGAGATGTGCAAAATCAACTGTACCAGACAGCATGCAAACCACTTACTTGGTGTTGGTCTCAGTAGTAAGACATCATTCATCTAAGCATTGGTAAAACATCGATCAGTTAATTTTATGTACTCTGATCCTATGTCAGTCATATTAAATCCTTCATTGATCCTAAGAAATAGAATTAGCTTCTTTAGGTTTGTAGATTTTATTATGTTTTTCCTATGTTATATAGCTGATATCCACTTATAAGTGATTATATACCATGTGTGTCTTTCTGCCTCTGGGATAGCTCACTCAGGATGATATTTTCTAGTTCCCACCATTTGCCTGCAAATTTCATGATTTCCTTGTTTTTAATTGCTGAGTAGTTTTCCATTGTGTAAATGTACCACAATCATTTCTGTATCTATTCTTCAGTAGAGGGACTTTTAGGTTGTTTCCAGATTCTGGCTTTTACAAATAAAGCTGCTATGAACATGGTTGAGCAAAAGTCTTTGTTGTATGGCTGAGCATCTTTTGGCTATATGACAGGATAAACATACTAAAATCTATAGACATAAAGAAGCTAAACAATAAGGAGGACCCTAGGGAAGATGCTTAATTCTCATCTAACAATCTTATAAAATTGTCTGTGGACCCAATTGATTTGATATTTTCTTTAGTAAGTTTGATCATTTTTTTCTAGATGTAAACCTAAGAATATTATCTTAAAAACAGCATAGACACCAGAAGCAGTAGAAGAGGGGAACAAGACTGGAACCTACCACAGATGTCCTCTAAGAGACTCCAACCAGCAGAGGATCGAAGCTAATGCACAGACTCACAGCCAAACTTTGGACAGAGCGCAGGAAGTCTTATGGAAGAAGGGATATAAAGGAACCCATCAAGGACAGGAGCCACACAAGGAGAGCCACAGAGCCAAACAAGCAAGTCCTGGGGAGGGGTGCTGCAGAAACTGATGAATCAACCGAGGACCATGCAGAGAGAGGACTTTAACCCTAGCTCAGAGGAAGCCCATGGACAGCTCAGTCTCCACTGGTTTTCCCAATAAGAGGAGAAGAGACAGTCTCTGACATGAGCTCAGCTGCCTGCAACTAGGATACAATGTGAATAAATAATAACAGAAAAATATTACAAAAATATTTCAACCAAAAAATAATTAGAATTGGATTATGTGATTTATTCATAATGTTACCATATTTTAAAAATGCTTAATATTTTACAGTAATTAAGCACACTTGATTTATTTTGGGAATTATGTATCATCTAAGAATCTCATAAAACTTTGGACTGTTTCATCATTCCCAATGGTTTTGGTACTTTACCTCGTAAATTTCAGCATTTATATCTGGGTGTAAACCTAAGGCTATCATCTTAAAACTGTTAGCAGATTCTCAAAGTTATTTATATTTTAAGTATGTTATAGAGCTAGTGTTTTGTGTTGCTTTAGATGTATTTCTGTTTAACTCATTTTTCAATATATAGATTTTGTGGAGAAAATATATTGTGATATAAACTACTTCATGTCATTTTCCTTCTTGATTTAACAAAATATTATTATCTCTATTTTCCAGTAAAATTATAAAAAGCAGGATAGTAGCAACACTAACACTAGTGTTCATGGAGTATGGTCCACACTGCTCACTATTTCATATCCTACGCACATTGTTATATTTATATTAATTTCATTTTACTTTTCTGATAATTACATATATGAATACTGTATTTTACCTCATTGCCACCCTTTCCCATTCTCACTCCCCTTTACCCTAATTTCTTCTCAAATTTATTGCTTATTCTCTAATTATTATACACACATCTATGTATCTATATATCTATTTATATATAATCATCTTTCTAGCTCTGTCTATTATCTCTCCGTAAAGCTGTATCTATTTTCTATATTCATATCTGCTGAGTCCACTGAGTTCATTTCGTGTTGCTTTTATGTATGCATGTTTAGGGCCCCAGCGCCCAGCATGGAGCCTATACAACCTGAGTCACATCTCACTTTTTTACAGTCTTCTCCTACACAGCTCATTCTTATGCTCGAACGCTTGTGAAATGAGCCATTTAAAATGCTGAGGAAGAAGTCAATGAAGTGATTCCCAAATCACTCTGTGTGCTTGTAGACCAGCGCCTAATCATCATCAGAGAGGCGTCAGCCCGCAGTTGTTGGGAGCTGGTGGGTGGGACTCCAGGCACCCACAGAAGAGAAGGGTCAGTACTGTGGTGGCCAGAGGGGTGGAGGACACCAGGAGAGCACAGCCCACAGAATTAACTAAGCAGGGCTCAGGGGCTCGCAGAGACCGAAGAGGCAGACATGGAGCCTGGATGGACCTGCGCTAGGTCCTCTGCACACGTGCTGCGGTGGTTTAGCTTGGGGCGAGTGCTGGACCCCTAACAGAGGGAGACATGGCCCTGCTTGTGGGACAGTTCTCCTCCTACTTGGTTGCCTTATGCAGCCTTGATGCGAGGTTCGTGACTAGTCTTAATTGACTCTTGTTATGCCGGGTTCCGCTGATACCCCTATGAGGCTGCGCTTTTCTGACGAGAAATGAGGAGTAGATGCCAGGGAGGTGTAAGGAAGGAACTGGAGGAAGGGAAAGAGGAGAAACTGCAGTTGGGATGTAATACACGAGAGAAGAAATAAAAAAGAATGAAAGAACAGAACAGGAAAAAATGTTGCTCCTTACTTTCTGACCTAAGCTCCCGCCAAGGGCTGAGCGCATCCTCACGTGGACGGAAGAGAGGGCGTCCAGCAGGTGATCCATAGAGCGTAGCACCGCACGCAAACATCTAAGCTATCCCAAAGAGTAAACAGAAGATGTAGTTTTTAATAACAGCGTTCAAGACGAGAAGGTCTACCCAGACCGTGACAGGTATGTGTCCCTGCCTGCACACAGCAGGTGCGCGGATCCATAACAACTTGTGTTTTACACAGGATTAACTGGCTTGTCTGCCGCTTGCAGAATTTGTGAGGATTTTGTTCAGGAAATACTACAAACGTCACCAGATACTGTTAAAGACACACTGTCTCTCTTAACTGACAGGGGTAATTGGATTGTTTTCAGTGGTAGTTGTCTGTTCTCTTCTGAGTTCTGGGATATTTCAAACCTTAAAGCGAGCACAATGTTAATTTTTAAATGTGCATTTTTCCAGAGCCAAGAGCATGTTATTTGATATTTTAAGGCCAAGGAGCCAAATTTGAGGACCTGCTTGCATTTATCTTATATTTTGATCTGTTTTCCGTTTGTTTGTTTGTTTGTATAAATGTTCTTGGACACATACTTTGCTGTTTATTTTACATCCATTGTACTAGATTATATCTGACTTTTTTTCTAACTGCACAAGCCTTCACATGGTGCTGTTTTAACGAGGGTCCTGATGACTTCACTATTCCAGTCTTTTGCTTGTGCTTAACACTCTAATGTGATGACTGAGGTCTAAGTCCACACGCGTGAGAAATCAGAACTGAACTTCGCTGGTATATGGCGGAGTCCACAGTGTATACGAGCAGTGCACACTCAGGGAGCAGGTGCACGCTCAGGGAGCAGGTGCACGCTCAGGGAGCAGGTGCACGCTCAGGGAGCAGGTGCACGCTCACATGGAGCAGTGCACACTCATGGAGCAGGTGCACACTCACATGGAGCAGTGCACACTCATGGAGCAGGTGCTCACTCAGGGAGCAGGTGCACGCTCAGGGAGCAGGTGCACGCTCAGGGAGCAGGTGCACGCTCACATGGAGCAGTGCACACTCATGGAGCAGGCGCTCACTCATGGAGCAGGTGCTCACTCAGGGAGCAGGTGCACACTCAGGGAGCAGGTGCACGCTCACATGGAGAAGTGCACACTCATGGAGCAGGTGCACACTCATAGAGCAGGTGAACACTCACATGGAGCAGGTGCACACTCATGGAGCAGGTGCTCACTCACATGGAGCAGGTGCACACTCATGAAGCAGGTGCACACTCATGGAGCAGTGCACACTCAGGGAGCAGGTGCACACTCATGGATCAAGTGCACACTCATGGAGCAGGTGCACACTCACATGGAGCAGGTGCTCACTCATGGATCAAGTGCACACTCATGGAGCAGGTGCACACCCATGGAGCAGGTGCACACTCATGGAGCAGGTGCACACTCACGGAGCAGGTGCACACTCATGGAGCAGGTGCACACTCACATGGAGCAGGTGCACACTCACATGGAGCAGGTGCACACTCATGGAGCAGGTGCTCACTCACATGGAGCAGGTGCACACTCATGGATCAAGTGCACACTCATGGAGCAGGTGCTCACTCACATGGAGCAGGTGCACACTCATGGAGCAGGTGCACACTCATGGAGCAGGTGCACACTCAGGGAGCAGGTGCACACTCATGGAGCAGGTGCAAACTCATGGAGCAGGTGCACACTCAGGGAGCAGGTGCACACTCATGGAGCAGGTGTACACTCAGGGAGCAGGTGCACACTCAGGGAGCAGGTGCTCACTCACATGGAGCAGGTGCACACTCATGGAGCAGATGCACACTCATGGAGCAGTGCACACTCATGGATCAGGTGCACACTATGGAGCAGGTGCACACTCACGGAGCAGGTGCACACTCACATGGAGCAGGTGCACACTCATGGA
>REGO01000252.1:1933538-1981378 GCA_010120015.1 Rhombomys opimus
AGGAATAGCGCTTTCTCAAGATCCAGCTATACCACTCCTAAGCAGATACCCAAAAAGATGTTCAAGTACACAACAGAGACATTTGCTCAACCTTGTTTGTAGCAGCTTTATTCATAATAGCCAGAACCTAGAAACAACCCAGATGTCCATCAATGGAGGAATGGATACAGAAATTGTGGTACATTTACACAATGGAATACTACTCAGCAATTAAAAACAAGGAAATCATGAAACTTGTAGGCAAATGGTGGGATCTAGAAAAAAAATTGTTCTGAATGAGATATCCCAGGAGCAAAAAGAGATACATGTTATATACTCACTTACAAGTGGGTACTAGACGTATAAGATAGGATACATACTTAAATATGTACACCTAAAGAAGATAAACAAGAAAGAGGACCAGAGGTAAGATGGTCAATCCTCATCTAGAAAGACAAAGGGGATGGACATTGGAAGTAGGAGAAAACAAGTAACAGGACAGTAGCCTATCACAGAAGGCACTTGAAAGACTCTACCTAGCAGTGTATCAAAGCAGATGCTGAGACCCATAAGAAGCCTTCAGCAGAGTTTAGGGAATCATATGAATGTAGGAGGAATTAATATAACCTAGAGGGGACAGAGAGCCCCACAAGGTCCAAATATATCTGGGCACAGGGGTCTTCTCTGAGACTGCTTATCCAGCCAAGGACCATGCATGGATATAACTACAACCCCTGCTCAGACATAGCCCATGGTAGCTCCGTATCCAAGTGGGTTCCCTAATAAGGGGGACAGGAATTGTTTCTGGCATGAACTCAATATCTCATTGAGCTTCCCCTCCCACCCAGAGGGAGGAGCAGCCTTGCTAGGCCACAGATAAGGACATTGCAACTATCCTGAAGATACCTGATAAGTTAGGGCCAGATGGAAGGAGAGGAGGACATCCCCTCTCAGTGGACTGGGAAGGAAATGAGACAAGGAGGAAATGAGAGAGGGAGGAGAGGATTGGGGGGAAAAGAGGGAGAGGGCTACAGCTGGGATACAAGTGAATGTATAAAATTATTTAAAAATAAAAAATAAAGAAAAGAAATTTTAAAAAAGTCTTTGAATAAGAAATCATTACTAAAAATATAAAAATTTAAGTTATTTTTACTGAGTATCAAACCCCCAATTTTAAAACATCCTAGAAGATTTGGAAATTACTTGTAAATCTGTAAAAATTAATCTAATGTCAAAAAAATTAGTTCTCCCTATTCTCCATTTGACATCCTCTGCAAGTAGTAAGTAAACACCATTAATCCACTTCACACCGTAGAGTGACTCCAGACAGCTCAACCCACTTTCCACCCCTGCACAGGTGAGTGTGCGCTCTAAACTGCTCTGTTATTAATTAAATAGTGTGTTTTTGGTGGTAAATAAAAGGCTCAATTTGAGTTCCTATAATAGTCTCCTTAATGGTATCTAATTAGGACATCTGTTAAGAGTTTATGATGTTACATTCTTCATTTGGCTTTCCCATTATCTCTGCATTATGATTAGGCTCAGCGTTCTATGAGCAGTTCATTATTAATTTGGAATATATGTATATATGTATATATATATATATATATATATATATATATACCTTCATTTTCATACTTTCTAAGTAGGTTGCATGAGATTATTCTCTTTTATGTTAATTGGAACCATCTTATTACAAATTTAGAATCTCAGTTCTTCTTTTTCAGAACATGTCTGAATTACAATGTTACCACAGAACTGCTGTCATTATGTCTGCATATCAATTGACAATGATGCAAATGACCAAAGTGATGATGTGACAACGATCCTGATATCTCTTTTATAAGAATTCTGTTCACCATTACTATGATTATGATGTAACCTTGAAATATATTCTTAAGCAAAAAATTTAAAATCACACAGGCTTTTAACTTATAAAGTTTGTAGGGCCCAAAGTTTCATGACAGATCAACTATGATGAAGTTTAGGAAATATAGACAACAAAACATTTTTCTATATGATAGATATGGTTGAGTAGTTATAATCTTTCTAGTTGTTTTAGTTATCATATTGCACTTCAGGGTGCAGAGAAAAGCTGCCGTGGTTGAGAGCACGTCCTTCTCTTGCAGAGAACCAGAGTTGAGTCCCCAGCGCCAACACCGCAGTGCGCACTGTCCGTAACTCTAGAGCCTCAAGAGCCAGGGACAGAAGCCTCATTTTCACTCCTCCATGTACGCAGATTCACACAGTGCACACACATACATGCTCTCAAAACATTCATACACTCAACTGTACGACCTTTTAAACTTATTTTAAAAATAAGCCAGAATTGACTGAATTGAGGATCTATTTTATTCCATACATTTCATTTTTTTAGATTATAACTAAATCATTTCTCCACTTCCGTTTCCTCCTTCCAACCCCTTTCATGTATTTCAAACTCATGGCCTCTATTTCTTCAATTGTTGCAATGCACACACACACACACACACACACACACACACAGATACACACACACATTCCTAGATATATAGATGCAAACTTGTAAATCTATGCCATTTTCTTGAGTGTGTGTGTACTGAAGCCTGCCCATTTGGTATTGGATAATCAATCAATTGGTGTGTTCTTCCGTGGGGAAGAGTATTTTTCTTGCTCTTAATATTTCTTAGTTGCCTGTAGTCCTCCCTTCTCATCGAGGAAATATCTCTGCAACAGATGGAGACTAACACAGAAAAACCCAGAAAGGTAAGAGGTAGAGTTGTAGATTGCAGTCAGTAGTCTAGCATAGCTCCAGCCCCTAAGGATCAGGGATTATTTCAGAAGAAGAGATGACAGCATTTTTAGAGCCAGAGGAACAAAACTTTTCTGTGAAACTGTGTGTTCTAGAAATGTCAGAAAAGTTACAACCACGAAATCTCAACAACACGAGTCCCTAAACATGGCCTGAATGTTAACAATAGACAAGCTGCCATGGAAGGGGAAAGGTCTATGTTTTAATCCCCAAAATTGTCACATAGTATTTTAGTTTCTATAATGCTTTGTCACATCATAGTATTAAGGTTTCCAACTTTAAAGTGTATCTGATTATATCATGGAACACAGATTATAAATTCAGAATTTATTTACAAAGTATTTGACATGCATCTAATTATACCAAATTGTGTAATAGTTATAGAATTATTTCTGTAATAAGTATATTTTATCCTTCTTCAAGGCACTGGGCAATAGATTAATTCATTACAGTCATGGATTCCTGATCTTTGAGTCAATGTTCATTCACACAAACAGCAGATAATTCTGTCTTACTTTCTGGGTAAATCTATAACACAAAGCAAAATAAGATTTTCAGAATTTCTCAACAAAAATATAAAAATCAATGGTATAGCTTAAAATACGTACAAACCAACTCAAGCAATCAAGATTTTTTTTATTTCAAATAATAAAACACAGGGACTATCCTTTACTTAACCACTCTGTAAAATACAACCACCCAATTGTAGAAAAGATTATAGATCACATTTAAATTTCTAATAACAAAAACTTCTAATAACAATAACTTCATATGTAACAGTTTAAAATTTATTGGGCATAGTGCTAAGAGTACTCCTATCAGCATGTTTAGAGACAATGTCTTAAAACATGAGAAAAAGAGAAAATGATTTATTTATCCATTTATTTATTGATTAATTGATTTACCATCAGTACTTTCAGTGGCAATGCCTAGCATAACCACACTGGTTCAAGCTTTAATTCACACTCCAGCCAGGGAAGCAGGAAGGCTAACTGGAAATCTTCACCTGTCCCTCCATTTCTCCAAAAGCAATTTTCTAACCCACCCCAATCTGTAGCAGACCTCCTGCTGTAACCTCCCTTTCCCCTCCCCTCACCTCCAAGGCATCACACAGATCTTCCATCTAAACTCCTTTCCCCACACACATTGGTTTATTCCAGCCTCCAAACGCAACAGGCACCTCCTGGGAACAGACAAGCCTCTCAGGCCCAGGAAATGAGTAAGCCAACTGCAGAGCTTCAACTAAAGCTAAGTTCTTTCCGATCCAGTCGACTAGTCTTATCCCTAGATCTGTAGCCAACAACTGCTTCAGCCTGTCTGTCCCCTACCTCCACACAACCCCCTCTCTACCCTCCCCAAATCTTCAGATCCTCCCTCTCCATCTTTCCAAACCCATTCCCATCCTCACCTCCACCCCCAGTCTCATCACCAGCTCTGTAGCTGACTATCTGATGTGGCCTCTTTTTTACTTTCTACTCATGTTCCTAGAGTTCTAAGCAGTTCCTGGTGGAACATCCGGATTTCTTCCTTTTGTGGACATCCCCAAACTTTCCATCCCCATTTCTAAATGTCAGATCCCAATACACAGAAACACATTTTACCCTGAACCACCAGAGACCACACATAACAGGTTCCCAGAAGAATTTACTACCAGGCAACACAGAGCCACCTCACTAACTCAAAGACCAGAGAAGGCACCAGAAATTAAGAACAAAAAAAATCCAACCAAGAAAGACAAGAGCAGATATCAGCACTTACAATCACAATCTACCCAAAACCAGATGCCTAGATGTTTGCATAAAAACCAAAATCAGAGGATCCAAGATGGCTGCAATCAGTGAGCACTGTTTTTGAGGGGTAGACGATACGAAACTCCAAAATTGGTGAGTGGAGGGACAACTGAAACCAGAATTTAGACGTTTTGGCTTTTTGAAATAGAGGGGTCACCACAGAAGCTGAGAACACTTATAGATTCAGATCAGGCACAGACTTCTCTGGGAACAGAGAGAGGTACTTCCCTTGTTTGGGCCTCCCTCCTCCTCAAGGGAGCTAACACACTGCCAGTGAACTTGGTACAAAACTCACTGCCTGGGGATGAAGACAGCAGAGGCAGGGCCTCTAGATCCTCAGCTTCAGCGGGCAGCTGTTCCCACCTGCTGAACACCATCCCACTGAAATTGAAGAAGACATCAGAAGATGGAAATATCTCCCATACTCATGGATCAGTAGGATTAACATAGTGAAAATGACCATTCTGCCAAAAACAATCTACAGATTCAATGCAATTCCCATCAAAATACCAACACAATTTCTTCTTTCAAAGTTCTTTACAGACCTTGAAAGAAAAATTCTCAACTTCATATGGAGAAACAAAAAACCCAGAATTTCCAAAATGATCCTGTACAACAACAGATCATCTGAAGGAAGGTATCTCCATCCCTGATCTCAAGCTGTACTAGAGCAATAGTAATAAAAACTGCATGGTATTGGCATGAAAACAGGAAGGTGGAACAATGGAACCAAATAGAAGACCCAGAAATAAACCCACACACCTATGAATACTTGATTTTTGACAAAGAAGTCAAAACCATTCAATGGGAAAAAGACAGCATCTTCAACAAATGGTGCTGGTCCAACTGGATGTCTACATGCAGAAAAGTGAAAATAGATCCATATTTATCACCTTGCACAAAACTAAAGTCCAAGTGGATCAAAGACCTCAATATAAAACCAGATACACTAAATCAGTTAGAAGAAAAAGTGGGAAAGAGCCTTGAACTCATTGGCACAGGAGACAACTTCCTGAACAGAAAACCATCAGCACAGGCTCTAAGAGCAACAATCAATAAATGGGACCTCATGAAACTGAAAAGCTTTTGTAAAGCAAAGGACACTATTGTCAGAACAAACAGCAGCATACAGATTGGGAAAGGATCTTCACAAACCCTACATCTGACAGAGCACTGATATCCAGAATACATGAAGAATTAAAAAAGTTAAAAAGCAATAATTCAAGCAATCCAATTAAAAAATGAGGTACGGCGCTAAACAGAGAATTCTCTGTAGAAGAATATAGAATGGCAGAGAAACACTTAAAGAGATGCTCAACATCCTTAGCCATCAGAGAGATGCAAATCACACCGACCCTGAGATTTCACCTTACACCCATCAGAATGGCTAAGATCAAAAACTCAAGAGACAACACATGCTGGAGAGGTTGTGGAGAAAGGGGAATCCTCCTCCTTTGCTGGTGGGAATGTAAACTTGTACAACCACTATGGAAACCAATCTGGCACTTTCTTGGACAATCAGGAATAGCACTTTCTCAAGATCCAGCTATACCACTCCTAGACCTATATCCAAAAGAGGCTCAAGTACACAACAAGGATATTTTCTCAAGCATGTTTATAGCAGCTTTATTTGTAGTAGCCAGAATCTGGAAACAACCCAGATGTCCATCAACGGAGGAATGGATACAGAAATTGTGGTACATTTACACAATGGAATACTACTCAGCAATTAAAAACAAGGAAATCGTGCATTTTGCAGGTAAATGGTGGGATCTAGAAAAGATCATCCTGAGTGAGGTATTCTAGGAGCAGAAAGACACACGTGGTATATACTCATTTATAAGTAGTTACTAGACCTATAAGATAGGATAAACATACTAAAATCAGTACACAAAGAAAATAAACAAGAAAGAGGACCAGGTGTAAGATGATCAATCCTCATCTAGAAAGACAAAGGGGATGGACACTGGAAGTAGAAGAAAACAAGAAACAGGACAGGAACCTACTGCCGAGGGCATCTGAAAGACTCAACCTAGCAGTGTATCAAAGCAAATGCTGAGACTCATAACCAAACCTTAGGAAGAGTGCAGGGAATCATATGAAAGAAGGGGGAGATAGTATGACCCAGAGAGGGCAGGAGTTCCTCAAGGACCAAATATATCAGGGCACACGAGTCTTCTATAAGACTGTTTCTCCAACCAAAGACCATGCATGGATATAACCTAAATCTCCTGCTCAGATGTAGCCCATGGTAGCTCATTATCTAAGTGGGTTCCCTAGTAAGTGGGACAAGGACTATTTCTGACATTAATTCAATGGCAAGCTCTTTGACACCCCTCTCCCTGAGGGAGGAGCAGCCATGCTAGGTCACAGATAAGAGCATTGCAGCCAGTCCTGAAGATACCTGATAAGCTAGGGTCAGATGGAAAGGAGAGGAGGACCTCCCCTATTAGTGGACTTGAAAGGGGACAGAGAAGAGATGAGGGAGGGAGGGTGGGTTTGGGAGGGAAAGATGGAGGGGGCTACAGCTGGGATACAAGTGAATGACCTGTGATTTTAAAAAAAAGTTATACTACTTTCTAGTAAATTTTACCTCTTATTGTGTGTAGAGACCAAAATTACACTATAATCATTTGGAAGAATTTCAGACATGTGATACATGTGTCGTGGATGAGCCCACTGTCGACAGATAGACAAAAGAAAGATTTAATACACTTCAGTTACCATATGAAATATCTGGAGAAGGCTTTGCCTTTTCCTAGAATATCAATAAATATATTCATTAAAAATAATAATAATAATAAAAAACATTCAATGGTAGCCAGGACAGCGTGTCTTCATTAGAGCCAAACACCCTTTCCACAGCAGGCTCTAAATATTGACGCAGCAGAAACACTTAAGAACCAGGGTAACACTCAGTTCAACAAAGAAAAACCAAACTGAGGGAAATATTGAAATGAAAATTTGAACTCAAGTAGAAGCCTCAGAGGAAAAACTCAACAACAGAACAGAAGACATAGATGAAAGAATCTCAGACATAGAAGACATGATGGAATAAATGCACACTTTGGTAAAATAAAATATTAAAACTAAATGTTAAATAAAGGCAAAACATCAGGGAATTCTTAGACAGTATAAAACACAAATCTAAGAATAACAGTCCTAGAGAAAGAAGAGGAAACCCAGGTAAAATAGCCAGAAAATATACTTAACATAATCATAGAAGATAATTTTTCAAAAGAAGGAGATGCCTATCAAGAAACAAGAAGCATACATAACACCAAGTAGATTGGACCAGAAAAAAATGTCTCCTCAGTACACAATTATCCAAACATAAATGGTACAGAAAAACAATTTGAATTTGATTTCTCTCTCACACACATACACACATATATATATATATATCATATATGTATATGTATATATATACACTATGTTTTTTATAGAGAGTCATATATATACTGTCACATACATATAGTGTGCCTTATATGTGAATATAAGAGACATCTATCAGAAGAAGAGGATTCCATGGTGGTGAATACATGTGCAGGAAGGGTAGGACAGAAAAAAGGGATTGCAGTGTTGGTAAAAACAATACAAACATTTTTCTTTTATTTAAAATTCCATATACATGTACATTTAAATCATATGTACATACATATACATATACATACATATTGTGCATATATGTATATTTTTTATTCTGTATTCTGCACATGATGGAAAGAGGCAATTGTATTCTAAGTTGTATTCTAAATTGTATTCTAAGTCTGTATTTATATGCCATGATGTTCTTCAGTCCCACTCACCTTTCTTCAAGTGATGTATTTGCAAATGGACTAAGCTCCATTGTGTGTGTAGAGGGCTTTTATTTCATTCTTTTACAAGCATCTAAGATGCTTCTGGATCTTAGGTCTGTATATTTGATATGAAGTTCATGAGAAGAAACGTTTCATATGCCAGTGGTCCACACAACTTCTAAGAACAATTAACCTTTCTAAAATTGATTGTTAACTGAATATAACATTCATCTAATCCTTTCTAGGAAACCAAAAAATCTCCCCAACCAGAAAGCCATTGTAAAAGTATAATAATGAAAGCAATCATAAGGAATAGCTCCTCTAATGCACGAGAATGCTATACAGAATAACAAAAAAAAGTTTTTAACCACAGAGTACTGTACTAAAATAACACACAACTCCAAGGTAAATGAAACACTTCAAAACATTAACTGAACTTGAAAAATTTTGAAGACATTCCAAGAAGTTATACTTTTCAAGTTGAAAGAATGTTTCCTTTAAAGTCAAGAAATTAATCACTTTCTAATCCACTACAGTCTCCTGTAAGTGTCTTAAGGAATAGTTGAATTCAATATGTTTTATAGTAGTAATTATAGTAATTTTTACTAAGCTATAAAATAAAGCTGTAATTAATTTGATTTCTGAGGCAAAAAAAACAATAACAAAACAAAGAAACAAAAAAAAATGATAATAAAATCTGCTTAGACTTTTAGGCAGTCATACTACACTGAAACAGAGTTCCTCTTTACTGAGGTCCCAAGTCTTTTTTTTCCCATTTCTTCCTTTTTTTTCCTTTATTTATTTATTTTTATTTATTACAATTAATTCACTTTTTAGCCTAGCTGTAGCTCCCTCCCTAGGCCCCTCCTAATCCTGTCCTCTCTCCCTCCCTCCTTCCCTCTTCTCCTCCCAGGTCCCTCCCCAATCCACTGATGGGAGAGGTCCTCCTCCCCTTCCATCTGACCCTAGCCTATCAGGTCTCATCAGGACTGGTAACATTGTCCTCCTCTGTGGCCTGGTAAGGCTGCTCCCTCCTCAGGGGAGGAGGTCAAAGAGCCAGCTACTGAGTTCATGTCAGAGACAGTCCCTGTTCCCCTTACTAGGGGACCCACGTGGAGACTGAACTGCCATGGGCTACATCCATGCAGGGTTTCCACGTTATATACATGCATGGTCCTTGATTAGAATATCAGTCTCAGAAAAGACCCCTGTGCCCAAATGTTTTAGTTCTTTTGCTCTCCTTATGGAGCTCCTGTCCGTTCCAGGTCTTTCTTTCTCCTCCTATTTTCATAAGATTCCTGTACTCTGCCTAAAGTTTGGCTATGAGTCTCAGCATCTGCTTTAATACCCTACTGGGTAGAGTCCTTCAGAAGATCTCTGTGGTAGATTACTGTCCTCTTCCCTGTTTTCTCCATCTTCTGATGCCTGTCCCGTTTGCCTTTCTGAATGAGGATTGATCATCTTACCCAGGGTCCTCCTTCTTGATTAGCTTCTTTAGGTAAATATATTTTAGTATGATTATCCTACATTATATGCCTAATATCCACTTATAAGTTAGTACATGCCATGTGTGTCTTTCTGCTTCTAGGATACCTCACTCAGGATGATCTTTTCTAATTCCCACCATTTGCCTGCAAATTTCATGATTTCCTTGTTTTTAATTGCTGAGTAGTATTCCATTGTGTAAATATACCACAATTTCTGTATCCATTCCTCAATTGGAGGACATCTAAGTTATTTCCAGTTTCTAGTGACTATTAATAAAGCTGCTAGGAACGTGGTTGAGTAAATGTTCTTATATACTTGAGCATATTTTGGATATATGCCTAGGAATGGTATAGCTGGATTTTGAGCTAACACTATTTTTAATTGTCTAAGAAAGTGCCTGATTGATTTCCAAAGTTATGGTACAAGTTTACATTCCCACCAGCAATGAAGGAGGATTACCCTTTTTCCACATTCTCTCCAGCATGTGTTGTCAGTAAAGTTTTTGAGTAGGGAAGAGCCTTGAACTCATTGACACAGGAGACATCTTCCAGAACAGAACACCAACAGCACAGGCTCTATGATCAATAATCAATAAATGGGACCTCATGAAACTGAAAAGCTTCTGTAAAGCAAACAACACTGTTATTTTTTGACTGGAAAAGGATCTTCACCAACCCTATATATCTGACAGAGGGCTAATATCCAGAATATATAAAGAACTCAAGAAGTTAAACACCCACAAATCAAGTAATCCAATCAAAAATGGGGAATAGAACTAAACAGACAATTCTCAATAGAGTAATGTTGAATGGCAAAGAAACACTTAAAGAAATTCTCAATGTCTTTAGTCATCAGGGAAATGCAAGTTTAATGACCCTGAGATTTCACCTTAGACCCAAGTCTTGATAATCAAATATCCAAGCATATGAGTGATGGAAAGACAGTCTTCTATCAAGTATGCCTTTTCTTCGCTGTTTCTATAAATTCCTCATCTCCCATGTCAGGGAACACTACTGAAAAGAGTAGCTGGAGAAGGGGTATTTGATCAGGGTTTTTTCTCAGCCCCCATGCCTGGAAGGAAATCCTTACAAGGGCATGTCCATTGAGTACCTTTAAAGCAACACAGCAGAAGGGAAATAGAATGAAGAGCACAGAGATGCATATATGTAGTCGAAGCCTGTAATCTAAAGAAGATGCTCTTTAAAAGAGTGATCAATACTTTCCTAGAACTGATTTTAGACATTCCAGACATTCTACATATTAATGCAGGGTCAGTAAATAATGGACAAGGGAAAGTGTGGTCATGGGGCAGTTATGGGGTTACTGCTGTAAGTGGGTGATTTCTTTAGGATGGTAGGTATGTTCTACAATTAAACTGTGGTGATATTGGTACAACTGCAAGAGTTTGCTTTGAAATTCACTGAAATGCATACCAGTGTGCAACAAACTCATAAGCATAACTAAAATTGAACTCTATAAAGGTTAAATACTTAAATTAAGAGGTAAAGTTTATTAAATTTTTTAAAAATGAGATAAATATCAGTTCTGTGTATTCTTAAAACAAATGTACAAAATCTAAAGTGCTTTTCAAATATTTAAATAATTTGCATATGTGTTTTAATAAATGTGTAGACACAGTGTGCATTGTCTGCAACAGTTTAAGAATCTCTCCACATATAAACAAAGAAATATATATGTATATAATTTTAAAGTGTGGAATAATAGGTACAGCATATTATTTTTATGAAATAAATGGGTTTATATGTACACATTAATATTTGGGTCATTATTTATTGTGTCACCTATGCATATGCGTATTTCCTTTTGCCTGTGTACACACTCTTGAATGCACACATGTGGTGCACAAATCATAATGTACATTTGATGCTCAGAGGAACAATATTTGGAAGTAGATTTTCTTTCTACCATGTAGATTCTAGGGACTGAAGTCAGGTTTTCAGGCTTAGTAGCAAATGCCATTACATACTGCACCATCACATTGGCCCAAATTTGAGACACTATTTATGAGCAAAATGAACACCTATTTCTAACTGATACAATTGGGTGGTCAACATTTATCTCACTATTTTTAATAAGTGAGTATGAATCAATTGTAAATATCAGGAAGATAGTTTAACACAAGATATGTGTCATAACATCTTGCTAAAATAGAAATGAAGCCACATTACTGTCTTCCTGTATGAGTAAATTCCAAGCATAATTTCATAGCAACTTCTGAGGGATGATAATGATTGAGTTATAAAAAAGAGACATTGGGCTCCACCTGGAAGTCGTTCCTAGACATGAGGTCTGCAGTTGGCCATTTTATGTGAATCAGGGTATCAGCAGATGTGAGTCTAGTGGGCAGGGTTACTGGTGGTTTCCCTGCTCAGTGTGTCTGGGGACCTCTTCAAAAGCCTTCTCACAAGTCATCTATTGTTTCACTTTAGCTGGGTTTTGCAATAGCATACAAAGTTTGCTCCTGGTATTCTCATGCATCATTTGTTCTTCTTGCTCCACCTTCCCTTCTTGCTTCTTCCATTCTGTCTCCCGCTCTGGTGCACTTCCTTCTTTTAATTGCCCCTTCTGCTTTCATGCTGTATTTATTCTATTTCTCTTCATCTCCCTGTCTCTCCATGTTTCTTTCTATGTGTTGTTCTCCTTGTCTCTCTCTCCCTGCCCCCTCTTTACACTCCCCCCCCTTTATTTACACTCTTGTTACCACACATTTATACATGCAAGCATAAAATAAATCAGTACATTAGAATCTAGGATCTGCCTTTGAAATAAACTATTTAATTCTATTATTTCTAAGTTTGACACACTTCTTCCATCTGGCCATAATCTTAAAAGACCATATGTCCTATCAGAAAGACACTTGCACACTCATGCTCATTGACACACTCCTTACAGTAGATAATAAAAGGATGCTTGATTTCAAAAACACGATGTATATGTACAATGGAATTTTAGTCTGCTATAAAGAAAATTAAAATGACAAATATAAAGAATTTTGTTGTTTTTAAAGGATCTACCCTTACACAAGTAACTCCATTCTATAATAGACACTTTCTCTGTTTTCTCCAGGTTTAATGTAAATGTGCCTGAATCCTAAAGGGCCATAGAAAGGCAAATGGAAAAATAAGAGATAAATGGCCTGGATCCACATACCCGTGGTGAAATATGTGCTCAAGACCTTGGCCATAAATGAGGTTCAATAAGTTAAAGATGACTCGGGATTCTGATAAAAACAATCCATTCTTGGAGAGGTGGGGAAGTGCCACACTCCCAGGATGGTTACCTAAGGAACTGTGTAGAAGCTGAAGGGGCAAAAACTCTTTCTCTATGGATGGAACTCAGGATTGCTCAAACATTTTCCTATTCTAAGATCAGGAAGTCCAAAATCTTCAGATTGAGCTCAGTTGAGAATGTCTTTGGTCAGACCCTGTTCATTTTAATATAGAACTGGGTTTTCAAGCTAGAGCTGCTTTTGGTTTTGTAACAAACCTTAAGTGGTTGGCATTTATGTTATTTCTTGCATAGTTTTGGAATAAATCATAATGGCAACAAACATTTCCAAAGAATGTTTGAATTTTTTTACAATGCCAAGTAACCCATTTATCATTACAGAAGAGAACACAAGAGACAGGAATCTAAGGGAAGAAACACCCTTACTGAGGCATGGCTTTCTCTTCATGGTCACACTAGAGTTATTTACTGGGTACATGGAAAGACTGGCTCCTTAGCTTGAACAAGCCAATCTAGATTGTTCTGTTTAGATCTCAGGGCCGATTTTAGTGTGTTTATCCTATCTTGTAGATCTAGTGTCCACTTATAAGTGAGTATATACTGTGTGTCTTTCTGCTTCTGGGATACCTCACTCAGGATAATCTTTTCTAGATCCCACCACTTGCCTGCAAATTTCATGATTTCCTAGTTTTTAATTGCTGAGTAATATTCAATTACGTAAATATTCCACAATTTCTGTATCCATTCCTCAGCTGAGGGATATCTGGGCTGTTTCCAGGTTCAGGCTATTACCAGTAAAGCTGCTACGAACATGGTTGAACAAATGTCCTTGCTGTATACATGAGCATCTTTTGGATATATATGCCTAGGAGTGGTATAGCTGGATCTTTAGGAAACACTATTCCTAATTGTCTGAAAAAGTGCCAGATTGATTTCCAAAGCGGTTGTACAAGTTTGCATTCCCACCAGCAATGGAGGAGGGTTCCCCTTTCTCCACATCCTTTACAGCATGTGTTGCCACTTGAGTTTTTGATCTTAGACATTCTGACGGGTGCAAGGTAGAATCTCAGGGTCGTTTTGATTTGCATCTCCCTGATGGCTAAGGACATTGAACACCTCTTTAGGTGTTTCTCTGCCATTCTGTATTCCTCTACAGAGAATTCTCTGTTTAACTCCCCATTTTTTAATTAGATTACTTGATTTGTTGCTTTTTAACTTCTTGAGTTCTTTATATGTTCTGGCTATTAGCCCTCTGTCAGATATAGGGTTGGGGAAGATCCTTTCCCAGTCTGTAAGCTGTCATTTTGTTCTGAAGACAGTGTCATTTGCTTTACAGAAGCTTTTTGGTTTCATGAGGTCCTATTTATTGATTGTTGATCTTTGAAGCTAAACAAGAAGGAGGTCCTGGGGTGAGGTGATCAACCCTCACTTTGAAAGACAAATGAGATGGACATTGGTAGTAAGGGAAAACAAGTAACAGAACAGGAGCATACCACAGAGAGCCTCTGAAAGACTCTACCTATCAGTGTATCAGAGCAGATACTGAGACTCATAACCAAACTTTGGGCAGAGTGCAGGGAATCATATGAAAAAAAGGGGAGTTAGTAAGACATGGAGAGGACAAGAGTGACACAAGGACCAAATATATCTGGGTCCAGGGGTCTTTT
Organism: Rhombomys opimus; assembly: GCA_010120015.1. NCBI lineage: Eukaryota > Metazoa > Chordata > Mammalia > Rodentia > Muridae > Rhombomys > Rhombomys opimus. The sequence continues at coordinate 1,948,303 of REGO01000252.1, forward strand.
CTGAGATTTATTCTTCAACCAAGGACCATGCATGCATATAACCTAGAACCCCTGCTCAGATGTAGCCCATGGCAGCTTAGCATTCAAAGGGGGTTCCCTAATAAGGGGAACAGGGACTGTCTCTGACATGAACTCAGTGGCGGGCTTTTTGCCCCCCCCCCACCTCCCGAGGGAGGAGCAGCCTTGCTAGGCAACAGAGGAAGATATTGCGGTCAGTCCTGATGAGACCTGATAAACTAGGGTCAAATGGAAGAGGAGGACGGCCTCCCCTATCAGTGAACTTAGAGAGGGGCAGGGAGGAGATGAGGGAGGGAGAGTGGGATTGGGAGGGAATGAGAGAGGGGGGTACAGCTGGGATACAAAGTAAATAAATCATAATTAATATAAAAATCTAAATTAAAACAATCTTAGGGCAGAAATTATGCCTGTATGAGACAGCCTTATTCACAAAAGAAACACAGACAGAGAACCTCCTAAATTTATCAGCTTTTTAAAATTATGAGGCACTCAAATGCCTTATCTCAACTGGAAAATGAAATTGACTCATGATCATTAAATTTATCTCAGGACTAAATCAGGCAGAAATAAAGTCTCTTGTTAAACTATAAGAAGGTAACACCAAACTTAAGTTATTAGCAAATTTTATATATGTTAAACACAGTTCCAAAATATGTGAATGTGATATTAGTGCTGCCTATGGCTTATCGCAAACAGGGAACCAGGGGACTTCCAGAAGTTGAGGTATGTTCCGGGAAATGACTACCCAATTCTGAGAGCATAAAATACATAGCGGAATTTTAAGTATTTGGCACCTGTCCAGGTAATGAGTGTGTTATACACACTGCATTTACATCCTCTAGAAAAAGGGAACTGCCATGCTACTAGATGAGCCAGCAGTGAGAGTCCACTGAAGCCACAAACCTATCCTCCTATGTACAACAGAGCTCCCTGAGCAGGGTAAGAGTTTGGCTTAAGATTTAGAGAAAAATAACTATGAACTAATTTTCAGAACACAAGGAATTACTTTGAAATTGAAAAATAAGCAGTAGCATCCCATTTATCTTTTATTTAATTTTTTTAAGAGCCAAGCAGTGCTTGACATAATTAGAATTCAATCAAGAGGTGTTCAGTCTTCGTTTGAAACCCTGCAAGATGTGATTAGATGAGATGAGGGTAGCAGTGAGAAATGCGAGTCACACATACTGCAGCCTGAGAAGCAAATCTGAAGTCCAAAATACGGCAGACCATGAAGGTTTGCAGTTCAACATGAGGCAGAGAATTCAACACTTGACCTTTGTATGAAAATGTCAGTCACATCTCATGATTTAAAACTGCTGTGTACAATTATCTTTAACCTATATACATGATTTCTCACTTACTGTGTTTGTAATTATTCTGCCATTTCTTTAACGAATACAGCATTTATTCTAGAATTGAATACAGAGCAACAAAGTGGTAGGAAAGGTCGACTTGTGTATGTTCCAGCCCTAATAACCTTGCTCTTTTAAGTAGTTTTAGGCATATTACAAGCCTAAGCAAAAAGTATAAAGCTCCCATGAATCTTTGTTCCCGTCCTTACAACTTTCCTCCTGGCACGCAGCCACATACCATTCGGTGCTACATGTGTGAAGTCAGCGAACCTCTACTTCAGACAACTGGTTGGTGGAAACATTCTTGGTTTTAGATAAAAGTGAAATGACCCAAGTTCACATAGTTTCCCCTTCATAAAAACATCTGCACTCTGCCTACTCCCCTCTCCTTGAAGTCTCTCTCTTACTACCTTCAAAGATTCCTTTTTTTGCGGAGTATTTCTTGGTCGGAATCACATGACACACACTTTTGAATTGTGTATGTTTTCTCACCCAAATCTACCAGAACTTATATCTTAAGAATTAAATGTTATGCAGGGAATTTCTCATTCTGAAGTTGGATGAGTCTTGGGTTTACATGTCTACAGGGAAACTTGTTAAAGCTTGCTCCACAACTTGTGAAACTGTAAGGGTGGAACTTTTAGGCTAGGAAGCTTAGGGTAAGAAGTCGGATCACTGGAGGAATGCTCTTGAGGGTGCTACCAGGACTACATCCTCTCTGCCTGTTTCTGCTTCCTGTCCACTCAGAAAAACACAGGCTTCGTCTGTTGTTAGATTCCTTCCCTCAACAATCTGCCTTCATACAGTCCAAACCTGACACAGTCCAGTAAACCCTGATTAGCACTTCTGGAACTCTGGGCCCAACTGAAGCAGTCTTCTCTTTAAGTTCATGCATCTCAGGTGTTTGCTTTGGTAAACCAGAGCTTGGTAAAGATGGGGCCTCTATTTGGACTCATGTTTCTTCTGAGTGTATTTCTACTTTAAAAAAAAAATCCATCTGTGTATTTAAATTTTAGCTAAAGTAACTCAGACACACACATTCAAAAATATTACATTGTAATTATCTCAAGAATATTTCAGTCTCCTTTTGGCTAAATGAAGATCACTATCCTGCATTCCAATTCTTCCCTGTATCTGTGATGTATTATATGGATTACTCCTTATGCTATTTCAAACCATTATGCTTCTTCCCAAATTTATTTATCTCCATTGATATTTTTATTTATACTTTAGAAAGCAATTATTTAGCCCAGACCTAAATTTGAAATGATTTTTCTATAATTTTGATTTATAAGATTTTCAATTGTAGCAAAAAAGAAAAACTATGCTCTGGAAATCCTGAAGAAATAAAATCAAATTTTAGTGAACTTACGGCTCTATGACAAATAAATGATGCTAGAAGTATGGAAAAATACAACCAAAATATTTTAATACTAGCAATCTCTGTTTCCACATCAATAGATTTGATGAAAACATTATGATTACTATGTTATATTATTTGTTTTACAATTTAAGGAAAAGATACAAATCTTACTGAAATACATCATAAACTAATATCCTTGCATAAAAAGATGTATTCAGAAACATGTTGCTATGAAAAGAAATACACTTGAAAGTGAGCTTGTTATTACAGAGACCAGGAAAGGTAGGGCAAGAAGTGAAACAGAAGTTGAATTTGATCAGTGAATGCTCTTTACAAATGTGGATTGTTACAATAAATCATTATAGTGCATAAAAATGTATTTTAATTTTAAAATACTTAACTGAGAGTGGTAACGGCGCTCTTGAATAAAAGCGCTTTTCCATGTCTTCAGCTCCCGGCTTTTCTCTTGAGCGCAGAGCTTGGGAGGTTCAGCTTCACAGCGAGTCCTCCATGCACATCTGTTAAGTCTTGCTTCTCTTTCTGTCCTTTTCCTTTTCCTTTTCTCTCTTTTTTTTTGTTCACTTTTATTGGTTATTTAGGATTATTATACAATGTGCTTTGATTATATTCACCTCTTTTAACACACCTCGCAGGCCCATCACCTCTTCTCCACTCATCAACTCTGTGTCCCTCTTTTTTTCTTTGATCTATAAAGAACAGTTTGTGCTGCACATATATTCTTGAATCTGTGGCCTTCACCAGAGGGTGGTCAACTCACCAGGAACTGCACACTTCAACAAAACCGACCTTCCGTTTCCCACCAGTAATCAACTGCTCCTCTGAGCCTGTAGAGACTTTGTGAATGCAGTATCAACTGCTGTGAGTTCATAAGTGCTGTTGTCTCAAGTACTGAGAAGATGGTTTCCTTGTAGTCATTTAGACATTATGGCTATTACAGACTTTCTGGCCCTTGTCCGCAATGACCCCTGAGGTTTGGGAGGTGGGATATAATATGGATGTCCCATTTCCGGATGATAATGCTGCAGTCTCCTCTACATTCTTGGCCAGTTGTGCATCCCTGTTAATTACCACCAACTGTAAAAAGAAGGTTCTCTGATGATGGCTGATAGAGGCACTCATCTATGAATGTAACTACAATCCATCAGCATTCACTTTAATGCTGTGTCCATTTACCAGATTAGTCTTAAGGACAGAAGCAAGTCATTTTTTTTTCTGAGATAATAAATTATGTGAATAACATGTTGAACATTTAGCATTTTTCCAGTATCTTAATTCTGAAATATTAGTCATATAAATAAAAGTCACCAATTAATGTAAAACAATTTTCTTATCCCCCCAAAAATTGCCTTCAGAATATATTACATTTTCTTACAATTTTTATTTTTAGCTCCTAGATAACTAAAGTTAAAGTCATCTTGAATCACCCATATTACACAAGGACATCTGGCATTAAAATTGTGAAAATTTAATAAAACAAAGCATGTCTGAAGCATGACAATTAAGTGAGGCACAGCAAGAATGTTTCTCACACACAGTAATATTAGTTCTTTGAGCTGTACAATTGAGTTTTGATAAAAGGGAAAAGGTCCACCTTTGCCTAGTGACCATTTTTTATAGAGATAAAAGGTGGTCACCATGGACATTTTTCATAAATAGGACACATTAAAAAGATATAGTTATCTCACATTGCTGAAGACTTTAACTATTAAAGCAGTCACCAACCTGTTAAAAAGTATATCTATACTACCCAATTTTTGTGTTTCTTCTTTTATGTAACTTCACAATCTCTCACCCACATCTTGCTCTCATTCCCCCTCCACCTCTCTCTCCCTCGCTCCTTCCTTTTCTGCCTACAATGTTTGCCTTTTGTCATGGACTTTGTCTTCTCTCGTCTCAGTGCCATCTCTCTCATAGCTTCTTTCCGGTTCCCCACATTTTTTTCTCCTGCCATCTGTCTGTCTTAAGTTTTGTTTGTGTACTCTCTTTCTTGAGTTATTTCTACTCTTTTCATTCATCCTTACAATCCCTTCCTGCTGGTCATCCCTGTTTTTCCGTATCTCACTTTGCTCTATTTTTTTTTAATTCTCCTTGCTTCTTATCTCACATGTTGTCTGAGGAGAACAGCCTTGCTGTTAGGTCCTAGAGGGTAACTAATAGATCTGTAAATAGAGTGTGCTACTTGTTTGCAGGGGAGAGTTGTCTGTGCAACTCCTTTGTCTAGTAACACAACAAGCTGTAACTTACTGCTGATGGAGCTTCTAGAGGCTTCACTCGGCAGCACAAGATGTCTAATTTGGGCATTTCCACAATTGTATGCTGACTTGATTAAATTCTTCACACACACACACACACACACACACACACACACACACACACACACATGAGCCTTTAAAGTGGTAGGTTTTCAAACTCTTACCCTAGTGTTCTCCCCGGTGGTTTCTGGAATGCACTTGCATTATTTCAAGTGTCATGACATGTTGGCTGTTCTCACTCAGTATGAAGTATTACACAACATGCCCATTTGTTGAGTAGATTGCCAAGCAAAACCTTAACTGTTATGACATTCTGTACCTTAAAATTTTTAAGCTTGATTGGTTTAATACAAAAAGAAAACAGAATCACCAAGGAATCTCATGACTCACTGAGACTAAATAAATCACTATCCAAAGAAGCTTAAGAGTCTCAAGAGCATGAGAAAGCCAGCCCCAAGGTTATTCTTAAGCTCTTTGAACAAACCTTGATTCCTGCTTTTCATACACTGTTATCTGAAACTGCAGAAAAATATTCTTTCAGCCTTTGCTTTTTAAAAAATGATTTATTTACTGCTGACTTACTAAACCTTCAATGACAAAATTCTTGGTTCTGGAAACATCTTACAACAATTTTCTAGGAAACACTGAATATAAATAGGTGTCATTGGTTCTTGTATGGGGATATCTGCCTACATATTTAAGTGTAGGAAATAAACCTGTTTCATATGGACAAGGGTAAGCAAAATGTACTTCATAGAGTCGAGCTTGGGCTATGAAATCAGATTAGCAGATGTCCAATTAGTTACAAATCTACAAAAACAAAAACAAAAAACAAAAAAAAAAAAAACACCGAGAGAGACTGAAATAATGAGATTAAACACATGAAACTTTATAAATGTTGAGCCTACATTTTTAACCATTCATTTCAGACACTTTGAATTCCAAAGGTAATTTTCTGCATAGACCTGATGATCTTCAGAATTGGTTCTGATAATCTCCAAGGGATTTCCATTGTTTTTTTACCTAGCCACTGAAATTAAATTAGGTAAGATTTTCTGTCGGAATCAGATAAGATTGATACTTCCATGATAAGATTAGATGATTGGCTTTCATTAAGCTAGATTATTTAAGATATTATTACCCAAAACTGCCCACATGAAGGCTGCTAACAAGGATGTGTAACCTTGGAAATGTGCAATGCATTAGATTGTTTGTGCTTCTAGAACAAAACATCTTAGATGCTTATTAGAATATATTAACAAACATTATTCTCTTCTGTGAGGACTGATAGTCTAATATTTTGGTGCTATTATATCTGGAGTCTGGTGAAGGCCTTTCTCTGCTTCATTGATGACATTACCTGTTGTTTCCTTACATACAAATGATCAGCAAGCTCCCTTAGCTTTTGTGATAATGTATTAACCCCATGTATAGTGAGCCAGTTATGGTGGCCCAAAAAAATAACTTCCTTAAGTCCCCTCTTCCCTTAATAAACTACTTTCTAAGGGCAGGTTTCAAAATATGAAGTTGGAGTAACATGTGACTGAAATGTGTCTGGTACAAATAAGAGAGAAGTTCGTTATCACCCCAGAATTACTGCTGTGATCCCTAAGGATAGGAGCACATAACCTAAGGAACTGTCATCCTGACTACTTTCAGCACAACACCCAAGATGAAGATTCTTTTATTTGCAGAAACAAGCTGACATATTAAAAGAAATAAAAATATCAAAACATGATCAAAACATAAGGTACAGCAATTAGCACATTAATGAGAATTGTTTAGTATATGATGGTTAGAATTAGGAGGAAATGAGTGTTGCCTCAAGGTTGAGCTAAGCTGAATTCGTTAAGAACATGGTGTACCAAATGAATAAAATATAGTCACGTAGTGGTAACGTAAATCCAGACAAACTGAACAGAAGAATCTACACTGTAGAGTCAGTTGTGTGTGTGGGGGGGGTAGACAATGGTATGCATAATAGGCCATTCTAAAGAAAATGCAAAGAAATGGGGGTATAGGAATCGAAGAGAAGAGGAAAGGAAGGGAAGGGGAAGGAACTGGGAGGAAAAGGAAGGTAGGAAGATGAAGGAAAGCAGGAAAGTGAAGGTAAATGAAAGGAATAAAAAAAGAAGGCAATAGAAAGGGTGGGGAATAAGGGAGGAGATCAGAAAGAAGATTATTTGATACATTAGATATTCAAACATTAAAAATGAGGGACTATACTGGGCACAGTGGCATCTGCTGGTAATATTCCAGCAGTTAGGGAGGCAAAGGCAGGCAGAGCTCTGTGAGTTCAAGGCCGGTCTGGTCTACAAAGCAAGTCCAGGACCCAAGGCTACACAGAGAAGCTGTGGGACTACATGCTGTCATGGCAATTCAGTTTTCTCTGAGGGATGGAATTACAGGTAGCATGCATTTACTCTTCATTTTTAACTGTTTTTTGTTGTGGGGGTAGGCAATGACTTTTTATGTTATATATACAGATATGTATCACATATAAATATATTTGCATAAATATGTTACACACACACACACACACACACACACACACACACACACACACTGACCGAGTTGTGGCGTGAACATAAATGAGCACTGACTAGTACCAAGTTACCAACACTAGGTCTGCAGCTTTGCTAAAAGACTCCCCTCCACCACTAGGACTCCTTCAGGGGTTGGATCCCTTACTGCTACAAAGTCTCCATCTTGCCTGAGCTCCTGCTCAGTCACCTCTGCTTTCTGTCAGATCCCAGACCCCAGGAAAAGCAGCGGCTACAGTGAAAGTACCAAGAAAACACATTTATGTGAAAAGAAGAAGTGAACAGGAAAGTCTATAGCCATAAATCCTTTAGAAGAGACTGCTGGAGGTATACAAATAACACACATCACTACCAGGGTTCACCAGTAGTTTAATTAGTCTTTTCAAGGAATGTAAACACTAATGTTGTTCTGTCTCCAAAGTCCAGACCTCTGAGAAACATTACCAAGAGCACCCAGTAGTTTGAATGGGCATTGTTGATGTTGGTAAAAATGAGTGTGTTAAACTTCAAAATGGCAAACACACAAATTTAAATAGAAACAAAGAACACATAAAGCTTTCAAATGGCTTTAAACTGTGACAGGTGCTGATGCCAGGGTCAATGTCCAGATTGAAAAGTTTTTATCTCAGACACAGGCAATGATGAAGCTTCTTAATTAGAAAATAACATGATTGGTTCTGTACTTTGAGGTAAACATAGATTGTTATGTAACAGAGAAAAATGAAGCCAAGGGTGGGTTTAGCTGTTATTGAATAGGTGAAGTCATATTTTTTAATGTTTGAATATCAAGAAATAGAATTCTGAAATATATATACATATATTTATATTTGTACAATATACATATATACAAATGTACATATATTTGTGAATCACACCATAGTGAGTTTTACTATGACAATGACAAAAGAATTGGCAAAATCCTCACCCTGGACTATGAGATATTTGTCTATGATTTAATCTTATTAATAACAAGATAGGAAGCAAACTAAGATGGCTGAACAAGTTCCCGGGTTTTAATGTTTTCAAAGAGTGGCATGTCTTCTGGTAAGAAATAATGTGTACATCAGAGCAAGTGAGCCCTGGGCCTTTGAGGTGTACCCATTGGTTTGTCAGACCACTGACTGGAGTTGAGGAAATATCACCTGGTAATGTTTCTTTCTTACGCTTCTCTTATCATGAAATGCAAAAGAAATGTTAAACACATTTAGGGCTTTGAGAAAGGAATGACGTATCCTTAGGAAATTCTAAGAGACATACTGTTTGAGTTTTTACTTCACCATTTATTTTATAGTTATTATTGTTTTCTCTGAAAGAAAATGTAATGTGTTGTACCTGGATTTTGCTAAGAGAATATGAAATAAATGACAATGTTAAAATGGTTGCTGAATTTTTTGTCATCACTCTATAAACCTACATTTTGATTAATGTGTGTATGATGAAAAGGATTTTGAGAGCATTGTGACAGTGGGAAGATAGGTCCCTTACCCAGAAGTGATAAACTTTCTTTTACCAGACAAATAGATCAGTGGAGAAGTTGTGTTTCTGCATTTTTCACAGCTGCCAATAAGCTAGAAATAAATCAAGGGACCCAGTGAAAAAGACCTTCTGTGTGAATTTCCTGGGAAAATCATTCATTTCCAACTCTTTTCTCTCCCTCTATGAGACTTGCATTAACTTTCTAATTTTAGTGTTACCATCTAACCACATTTGTGTTTTCCTGTTTGCACTAAGTCACTAATTAGCATCCTGAAGGCTGCCAGACTTAGAATTGAAAGGGTTAGACTAACTTTGTAACCTGTATGTCTTCTAAAGCCTATAGTTTTGAGTTTTAGGTTCAAGTTAAGCTAAAGCCTCTTAGTACCTTTCCAGAGAATGGAGAAATGTGACCCTATCTGTGAGGACAGATAGAAAAAAAAGCAAGCAAGCAATGACCTTCACTCAGCAAAAAGAACGACCAGACCCTTGCCTTCAAGATAGTGTTTCTTAGCAACGAACCCAGACTTCTTCTGAGTAGCTTTTGACCTCCAGCCAAAAGTCCGCAGCCTCTAATCTCAAGGATGAGCTAACCACCCCCACCTTAAATTGCAGCTGCATCCACACTTGGCAGGACTGGCCAAGCTTGAGCATCTAAGACTGACCAATTAATTATCTTACTTTATAACTTCCTCATCCAATCCTAAATTGACAAAACTGCAACTTCAAATTTCCCGCAATTTTTATTATAAAAACCTAAAGGCCTTTGTCTCCCGTTGTTGCCACTCTTTGCTGACCTGCAGGGGTGACCCCATTGCACAATGGTTAATAAACCTCTTGCTTTTGCAAAGAGTCGTGGTCTGGGGGAGTTTCTGGGAAGGGCACGATCTTGAACTCCTGAGCTGTGAGACCTGAGGTCTTACAGAATCAGCATTTCATAAAGCATGAAAAGGTTTAAATACAATAGGACTTGTTACTATCCTTAAGATGGGAAGAGAGTTCAGATTTAAAAAGATCCTGGAACACAAAACAAATAACCTACTAACAGTAACAAAAATAAGAAATAAATTCTTCATGTGCGAAAATTAAATACTGTCTTAATCAGCAACTAAGCTATTTGGGGTTGGTTATATATGTCATAAATGGCTTTATCTCAATATTTTAAAGCACAAGGGTTCAATTATATGTTAAATGACTACGTGAAATTATACATCCCTTTGTATTGAAATTAAATTTAAATTTAATCACTTTCAGTAACACTAAAAGAAGTTCAGTTATTGCTGTTCATTAATGTTTTATTGTTCACTGTTGTTAAGCTTCAGGTGTGCATTGCAGCTGAAACATTAAGAGTGTGATCCCTAGTGCAACAATGTTCAGAACTAGAGTTTTGGGGAAGTAATTCCAACAATTTCCAACCTTTACAATTACATCAGTCAATATGTAATTTTTCTCTTTTTTAATTTTTTTTATTTTTATTAATTACAGTTTACTCACTTTTTTTTTCAGTTTGGCAGTATTTATTTATTTATTTATTTGCATTTTTTTATTTTTATCAGTTACATTTTATTAATTCTGTATCCCAGCCGTGCCCCGAACCCTCATTCCCTCCCAGTCCCTCCCTCCCTCCCTCATCACCACTGTGCCCCTTTCCAAGTCCACTGATAGGGGGGGACCTCCCCCCATTCATCTGATCCTGTTTTATCAGGTATCTTCATTGAGTTCCTGTTAGAAATAGTCCTTGTTCCCCTCACTTTGGGAAACCAATTGGTTACTGAGCTACCACAGGCTACATCTGAGCAGAGGTTCTAGGTTATATCCATACATGGTCCTTGGCTGAATGTCAGTTTCAGAAAAGACCCTGTGCCCAGATATATTTGGTCATTGTAGAGCTCCTATCCTTTCCCCATCAGACTAACTCCCCTTCTTTCTTATGATTCCCTGTACTCTGCCAAAGGTTTGGTCATGAGTCTTTGCTTTGAAAACACTGCTAGTTAGAGGCTTTCAGATGCGCTCAGTAGACTCCTGTCATGCTTACCAGCTGTAGCTTACTTCTTTATCCCTTCCCAATTCCTCCCTCCTTCCCTCTTCTCCTCCCATGCCCCTCCCCCAGTCCACTTATAGGAGAGGTCCTCCTCCCTTTCCATCTGACCCTAGACTATCAGGTCTCATCAGGACTGGCTTCTTTGTCTTCCTCTGTGGATTGGTAAAGCTGCTCCCCGCTCAGGGGTAGGTGATCAAAGAGCCAGCCCTTCAGTTCATGTCAGAGACAGTCCCTGTTCCTATTATTGGGGAACCCTCTTGGATACTGAGCTGCCATGGACTACTTCTGTGCAGGAGTTCTAGGTTATCTCCATGCATTGTCCTTGATTGGAGTATCAGTCTCACAAAAGACCCCTGGGCCAGATTTTTTGTTTTTGTTGCTCTCCTTGTGGAACTCCTGTCCTCTTCAGGTCTTACTATCTCCCTCTTCTTTCATAAGATTCCCTGCACTCTGCCCAAAGTTTGGCTATGAATCTCAGTATCTGCTTTGATACCCTGCTGGGTTGAATCTTTCAGAGGCCCTCTGTGGTAGGTTCCTGTTTAGTTCCCTGTTTTCTCCATCTTCAGATGTATATTTCATTTGCTTTTCTGAATGAAAATTGAACATTTTACACAGGGTCCTCCTTCTTGATTAGCTTCCTTAGGTGTACAGATTTAATATGATTATCCAATATGTTTAATATCCACTTATAAATGAGTATATACCAGGTGTGGCTTTCTGCTTCTGGGATACCTCACTCAAGATGATCATTTCTAGATCCCACCTTATGCCTGTAAATTTCATGATTTCTTTGCTTTTAATTGCTGAATAGTATTCCATTGTGCAAATGTACCACAATTCCTGTATCCATTCCTCAACTGAGGGACATCTGGGTTGTTTCCAGCTCCTGGCTATTACAAATAAAGCTGCTACAAACATGGTTGAGAAAATGTCCTTGTTATATACTTAAGCATCTTTTGGATATATGCCTAGGAGTGGTATAGCTGGGTCTTGAGGTAGCGCTATTCCTAATTTTCTGAGAAAGTACCAGATTGATTTCCAAAGTGGTTGTACAAGTTGACATTCCCACCAGCAATTAAGTAGGGTTTCTCTTTCTCCACATCATCTTCAGCATGTGTTGTCACTTGAGTTTTTGATCTTAGCCATTCTGATGGGTGTAAGTAATTTTTTTTTTTACAAGTTGATGAACTACTGGAAGATGGTGAAAACTTAGGTAATTCAATCTAGTTGACTTGAAACACTCCTTTGTGTTTTCACTTGGAGATTACATTTTTGTCTCAGTCCTTCCTTTGTCTGCCTCTTGATTTCCTTTCTCCCCCTTTCTCCACAATGCTCCCTCTTCCTTCTTACATCCTCTGTGAAGTAAGAAGCTGCATTTGACTGCCTGTTCTTCACAACAGTTGGTCTTCCCATGGTCCAGAAGTATGGAGTTAAAAAGATCCTGCTCCAAGACTTCCGAATCCATGTCCCCAAGTACAACTTCCCTTTATGGCATTGATTTTTCTTATGTACTTTACCACCATGGTAGGAACCTGACCAACACACTTTCATTTTATATTTTATACATAACTATAATTTTAAAATGGAAGTTTTATGAGTTGTGAGCAGTCATCAGTGTATGTGTGTATGTGTGTTTACTTTTTGTCTCATTTGTTCTAGAAATTTACTTCTTTGGGGAACATTTTATTCTTCCTTTGAGAATTTCATACAATGTGTTTTAATGACATTCATGCCTCCAATTCCTCTTAAAGACAATCTCTGTTTACATATCTATCCAACTTTGCATTTCTTCTCTTTCTTTTTTTGCATTTCTTCTTCTTTCTTTCTTTCTTTCTTTCTTTCTTTCTTTCTTTCTTTCTTTCTTTCTTTCTTTCTTTCTTTCTTTCTTTCTTTCTTTCTTTCTTTCTTTCTTTTTCTTTCTTTCTTTCCCCAACAAGTCCAGTTTGTTCTACCCATAAATTTTTGGATAGAGGCCTCTCTGCTGGAGGTGGTGACTTACCAGAGGATAATTTATAGAACACTCCTGCCCTCACCCAGCACCTATCAATTGCCAACAGCTGCTTGGCTAGGGGCAGGGGTTATGCTCATGCCCCTCTCCATGCTGGGATTTGGGTTGGATTGATCTTGCAAAGGTCTTTCCACACTGTAACAACCACTGTGAGTTCAGGTGTGAAGCTGTCCTGCTGTCTGTCTGGAGCACCCGCCACCTCCAGCTCTCACAGTTGTCCTACCAGTACTTTCACAATGATCCCAAAGCCCTAAGTGGAGGGTCCGTAACAGCGACATTAGTGCTCAGTGTCCCAAAGTCTCAGTCTCCGCACCTTGGTCATTTCTCTGTAACGTCTTACGTTCTTAATTTCCAATTTAATTGAGTAATTTTGAGAGATAAAAAAGAATTTTTAAAAGGTGTTGATTTATTCTCTCTCTCTCTCTCTCTCTCTCTCTCTCTCTCTTTCAGGTCTAGATCTCTTTCAGGTCTAGATGTGAAATTCTGGCTAAACTAGAACCAGGTTGGCCTTGAACTCACCAGCGATCCCATTATCTTCCAAGCACTTGTAATAAAGATGCACAACAGCGTGCCTGGCTTACCGGAAATTCTCTACTTCATTGGAATAAAATAGTGTAACAAATGTGAATGTTTTTCTGAGGAGTAGAGGGTGGGGGATGGGAGAGGAGGGAAGAAAGGTGGGATTGGGAGGAAAAGAGGGAGGGGGCTATGATCAGGATGTGGAATGAATAAACAATAAGTCAATTAAGAGAGGCTGGAAGGAAGCCATCTCAGTGGAAAGCAGTGGCTGGTTTTCGAGAAGACCCAAGTTCAGTTCTCAGAATCCACGAAAAGCATTTCAGGCCAGCTCACAATTTCAGCTCTATGAAATCCGGTGGCTTCTTTCTTCCACCTTACATGTGATATACATCCTCACATGTGATATACATCCACTTAGACGTGCATATAAAATCAAGATTAAAAAAATGTAAAAGCTGATTATATTATCCTCACTAAAAGCTGCTGTGTGTGTGTGTGTACATGTGTTGTTTTGGTCGGACATTTGTGTTACACTGAAATGTATACTGTAAAGTACAATGTTCATATACCTAAGTTGTATGCAATTAATTCAAAATTTGTGATTCTCAGAAAATATAATACTTCTCCAAAGAGAAGAAATCACTCAAAACTCATTTTAAATTCCATAAATAATTATTTTTAAAAGGCTCACTGAACCACGAAGCATATTAACTTAGTATCATAAAACAGACAACTGCAATGTGTACTGATACACTTCAAAAGAAGTGTTTTATCCACAAGTGGAATAAAATTCTTATTCATTTTTCTTCTATACTGTAAACAGAATTATTTGGACAGTTAATATAATACTGTGTGTGATAGCACAATAAAAATCAAATACAAAAAGTAGTATATATATTAAACATAGAGGTTGGCATTGCCAATTAATTGGTATAACTAAGTCCTAATTGTAATGTTACATAGACAGATGATAGATAGATAAATAGATAGAAAAAGAGACAGACAGATATAGAGATAGATTATTATAGATAGATAGATAGATAGATAGATAGATAGATAGATAGATAGATAGATTGAAAGATGGATGAATAGATAACTGATTGATGGATTGATTGAGAAATGATAGCTACGTAAAAGATAATTTTATAGGGTTGATTGTGGCTTAGTCTACCTCTGACATTTACTTGAACATTGGTTTACTTACATTAGAATACCTGTATTATGAGGTATTTTTCTGATAGCAATTGGTGAGAAGAAGATAATGACTCAAAACAGTAAATTGTCTAACTTCCTGCTATACCTACAAGAGCTCACAGTCTGTAGCCACTATTTAACCAGGGTGCTTAAATTCTCTTGTCTGTGTCTATAAGTAGCACTCACTTTGTTCATACCAATATATGTTTTCATCTTCACCACCAAGTATTGGCATTCGAGAATAGTTATCTTCTATAAGACATTTTTATAGTGTGAAATGGCTGCTGCAGCTGTATTTTTCACAGTGAATTTGCTAATACTATAAAATATGTATGTAGTAATACAGTAAATCTTTATTGGAAATTCTCCTTCATGTTATACAAAGGTAATACAAGATGATAAGACATTCTTATAGATCTCATAAATGATTAAACAATATGGCAAGTGTTCAAAACAGCGCTATCGCTATTGCTCGATCCCAGCTGTCACAATCACAAAATAAAAGTATCCAGAGGAAAACAACAAGGACAATGACAACAACAAATATCCTCTGAGATCTACTAGTCCACTATGTCAATGGAGGAAGAAACGAGGAAGTAAAACAGAAAATAATAAATATTCTACCAAGAAAAGCAAAAGTGCTACAGGAGGTATGTTTGGGGACATAGGAAGTTTCTGCACAGCTTCTGACTTCTTGAGGCAGATTGGGAAACAGCAGGCGAGAATTCTTAGGGAAGTGAACTTTTAGAGTGTGACCATCGCTTTCAGCTTTCATACATGAAATTATTTAAATAAGTGTGTGTGTGTGTGTGTGTGTGTGTGTGTGTGTGTGTGTGTACGTGTACACGTGTGTGTTGATGGTATGCCTTGTGTGTGCAGGTGTCTGCTGAGACCCTAAGGTGTTGCCTAGTCACCTGGAGCTGGAGTGTCAAGTGGTTGTGAGCACTGAAATATGTGGAAGGAGCCAAAGCAAGGTGCTACGGGAGAGTAAGAAGTCTGCTTAACCACTGAGCCAGCTCTTGACCTCCATCAGACAGATTTCCAGGACGTGTATTCTCAAAATGTTTTATTCTCCATATTTTGTTACTAACGCCCATTTAATTTAGCATGTGAGTTTTTCAGTCTAACTTTCATATGGGCATTTACAGCATAACAATACCTGTTCTTAAAGGCCCAGGACTTGCTATGACTAAAGGCTTCTTTTTTAATTACATTTCTTATATTAATTACAGTTTATTCAGTTTGTATCCCAGCTGTAGACTCCTCCCTTATTCCCTCCCAATCTCACCACTCCTCCCTCATCTCCTTCCTGCCCTTCTCCAAGTCCACTGATAGAGCAGGTCCTCCTCCCCTTCCCTCTGATCCTAGCTTATCAGCTCTCATCAGGACTGGCTGCATTGTCTTCCTCTGTGGCCTAGCAAGGTTGTTTCCCCCATGGGGGGATGGTCAAAGTTCATGTCAGAGACACTCCCTGTTCCCCTCAAAAAGCCAGCCACTGAGGTCATGTCAGAGACACTCCCTGTTCCCCTTACTAGGGAACCCACTTGGATAATGAACTGCCATTGACCACATCTGAGCAGGGGTTCTAGGTTATAGACTAAAGGCTTCTAATCACTGCATAGTGTAAGTTCTAATATCATCACAATTTAGTAGGAAAGCATTTCATCAAGCGATCTATGCAGCAAATAAATATGCTGCTGATATTTAGGCTTCAATGACATATATGTACAACTCATGTTCTTCATCTCAGTGATATTCATGTGAGAACATGTTTGTAGTTTAAAGGTTTATTTCACTGTTGAATATTAAATGTGTGTGGGTATGCATATGACATGCATTTTTGCATGTGAGTGAGGTCTATGGACAAGCCAGTGGGACTCTATCCTCTGAAGCTAGATTTATAGGTGGGTGTGAGATGCCTCACATAGGTAGTGGGAACTGAACTCCGGTCCTCTGGAAAAACAGTATACACTTTTAACTACAGAGCCATCTCTCTAGCCTCCATATTTCCACATTTTATTGTTATCTCTAACTAACTCAGAGTTTACTACAGACTGATAATTACCCTCTATAATGACTTCAAATTTAGGGCCCCAAAGTCTATGAAATCAATCTGTACAGGCATACTTATTAAATAATATTTTAAATTATTAAATCTATTAGTTATAAATTATTAATAAAAATTTAAAATTGTTATAACCAATTTACTAGTCTGAAATAAATAGATAAAATATTTTGTTCACCTTTGTTGCAGTTCTGCTCTGGAAGTTGTAGCATTTTGCTACAGTCAAACTAACAAACGAACCGGAGCTATCATCTGTATTTTCAGAGCCCCTGTGTCAAAAGAGGATTAGAACACAAATCTTCTCAGTGACACTTCTGTGATGAGCTTGAGGTAGTACATTGCCGCCTGTGCATAGCAAATATATTTAGCAGCCCCGAGACCTCTGCCTCTAGCATAGACTTATTGATCGTCTTTTCTAATTTTGGCCCTGCAACCATTTGCTCTCCAGCCACATCTTGCTCACTTGTCTGTGTTCAGCATTCCCCAGTCTCTTCCCACTGTCCTTCCTGTTTCTGCACTACTGCTCTTTCCGGGACTCTCATTCCTTCTGGAGGATGACTTCTTTGAAGACCTTTTCCCACTGTTTTGATGCATCTTTAACAATGTTTCAATGTTCTAATATAGTTAATATCTTAAAGAGATATGGACTTTATGCTTGGTTGAGAAAGTTACTTAATTTCCTTATTCCATCACCAACAAGAAAGTCCACCATAGTTTCTTTTCTATAATGCAAGAATTATCAATTTTTACATTTCTAAATCTGATGGGGGGGGGTCACTGCAGGAGTCATGGAATGTAGGGAAGTGAACCCTGAGGAGGTGAGAATGGATTTTTAGTTCAGTTTGACTTCCTCCAAGTGGGTCAAATGTCTAGAGACCCTGAGCCCGGCAGTTTGCTGACTTCACACTTTAGCACAGAACAACTTGGGGAGGAGTTTCCTGGTGCAACCCATTACCTGGCACACAAGGGATCACACTCACATGGGACTCAACTCCGTGGACACGAGATCTCTTCCACATAGATGGGTCCTAGAGGTAGGCTACCTGTCCTTGCTTCAGGGCCTGGGGAAGGATCTGGCATGGTCTCAGTCATATGGATAGCATAGAGATAGTTTGGGCTGTTAACCTACTCTCATCACGATTGTCCAAGCTTGAGGGATCTCCCAAATATACAGATAATGGAAGGGTCATTTAGAGTGTTAGTTGCCTCTGATCCTGGTGTGGAAGCTTGAATATAGCCCATCCCTTCATATAATGCAGCCCACCAACTTATTAATCACCTCATATTTCCATATTTTTGAAAAAAACAAATTATATGTTATTCTCTCTGAATGGACAGTTCTGGGTGTTTAACATCCTGGTCTTCTTGGAGATCTGTAGGTGTAATAAACTGCATGCTCAAACCTTCATTGCATCCAAATCTCATTCTGGTTTTTACCCTCAGAGACATCTGAGATATCTAAAAGAAACCTTTTAATACATTTTCCACAATTTCCACAATTTCCCCAACAACATGCACACATACTATTGCTGTTAAAAAACACTTGTGTGCACACCCATTTACAAACACCTAGTCTGGTGTTTGACTAGACTATTTTGCATAAAGCATGGTAAAGCCAGACAAACAAATTTCACTGCCTTCCTTGAGTGTTTCACAGATTACTATAGATAAAATGAAAAAGGAAGAATTAAACTGGGAATAATTAACACTAAAACCCCATTGAGAACATATCTCTAACAGGAACTCAATGAAGATACCTGATAAAACAGGATCAGATGAATGGGGGGGAGGTCCCCCCCTATCAGTGGACTTGGAAAGGGGCACAGTGGTGATGAGGGAGGGAGGGAGGGACTGGGAGGGAATGAGGGTTCGGGACACGGCTGGGATACAGAGTTAATAAAATGTAACTGATAAAAATAAAATAAAAAATAAAAAAAGAGAAAAGACATATGGAAATCCAGTACATTGAATATTTTATACACACACACACACACACACAGAGAGAGAGAGAGAGAGAGAGAGACTGAGATCATTGAAAAAGAAAACAGTGTCCTGACTAGAAATCAGTGGCTACAAAACTGAAAGCCAAAGCTGACATGAATTACTTAGTTTGGTATTGTTGACCAGTAAACTGTCATATATCACCAAACATTAGTCTATTGCCATTGATCTTGGTTATTTTCCAGAATATGATGGTAATGACTTGATGCTGAAAACTCCACATAATTACGTCACAGAACATGAAGAGATAAAGATGGGATGTAGCTGGAATTTCCATTCCTTGTGGCTAGATTTCATAGTACTGGAAGGTCCTACTATGCAATCCATTGAAGGAGAAACATATTTATCAATAGTAGCCACCTATGAACCCTTCAAGCTAAAATAGCAATTAACCTGGCAAGATGTTCCCACAGGTGCACTAGTGGGGCAAAGAAGATGGAAGTTACCAGCCATTTTCTTCCTGGGTTAAGATGAAATCCAAACTGGAACCATTACTGAGCCTAGGAACTAGAGTATACAGGCCATATGCTCTAGGTAGGACTTATTGCTATGATTATGCTAAATTGACAGGGTATTAAACCATCACCAGATGACGTATCTTTATTTCTATGATCGGTGCATCTCACGGCCTTCATCTGGAAAGCTTCTGTTTGCAGTAGATGGTGAATAACGTGGACATCCACAACTAGACAGCGTGCAGATAATAAGAAACTTCAAAATTATCAGGCCTAAATATAATTTCCTTGCATACTATACCCACCTCCTAAGTTTGAGGGTTCTCGGCAGAAGGAGTGAAGGAGCCAGAGGCAGTGCATTACTTCCAGGAAATACTGTCTTCTGAGCACTGCAGGGCAGCTACACAATGAAAAGCAAACACTGTCTTCTGGACACATCAAGACAGCTACACATATAAAATCACAGAGATTATGACTGCATACACAAGGCCTGTCACACCCAAATCCAACAAAAATCTGAGACTGATATACATTTACCTCCCTGAGAAACTTTAGTGAAATTTCCCTTGAAAGAAAAATAATTACAATCTACATGGTTATACAACTAACTTGACATGGATGCTACAGTCTTCTGCCAACTACAGTGGTGAGGCTCCGTAGATAGCTGAAGTGATCTCTGCGAGTTTGCATGGCTAAACCTGAGAAAATACTTGCCTAGGGCGCTGTTAAAGTGGAGTAATGTTTCCTCTCAGAGTTAAAATGTAAACATTAGGATCTTCAATAAATTGATTCTGGCCAGTTTCTGAAATGCTCTCAAGGTGTCTCTCCTATTATTTGTGTAAAAAGAAGTCATATTTTTAAAATTATGCTAATACTCAATTGTTTTTGTTCTACTAATTCTTTCTGATTCTCACTGGAAATCTGGCTAACAGCTGACAGAACATGTTTAGACAGAGTGATGAAACTTTGTGGGTGTAGCTTCTGAAATACCCAGGAAACACAATCTCATATCAAATTTCTATTCCCGTGGCTCTTACAGTACTTATCTCCTTCTTCTGCAATGATCCCCAGTCTTGAGTAGAGAAGTTATATTTTACATGCATTCAGTATGTCTCCACTTCATGGTTCTGTATTTTTCAGTACTGGTCCCTGTGTGCTGCACAGCAAAGTCTCCTTAGGCTTACTTTCTCCAGACTGGTCATTTTTGTGGTTCATACTTATTATAGCTAGATATTACTTTTGGTCTCTTTCCTCTTTGGAAGCTTAATATGAACAATGATGACACCAATGGAGCAGTTAATGTGGATGGGGAAAGCTGAGGGTTCCTCAATCATACAAAAAAATTCTACAGGAAACTAAGGAATGCTTAGAGCTGGAGAAACAATCTTCCTCAGGGAAGAGCACAGATATTGGTTATCCAATACCAAATGTTCAGTCCTGAAGTTGCAAAATAGTGTCATTATATAGACTGAACAGCTAGTATTTATGTTTCAACACTCTTATGGGTCACATTTCTGCTTCAAAACAACAGTTTTTGGAATGATGAAAATTTGAGACAATTTTATTGCCAATGAAAGGTTTACCTATACTTTCACCTTAAATTTCTTAGTCCCAGTGTCATAAAAGACAACCAGATCAAAAGTTTATGAGAAGCAATGACAGAATAAAACTAGATTGTCCAATGTTGACCTGCTTAAGTACTTACATATAGTAAGTACTTTTTTTTACATACTATGTAAACAAATATGGCCAAGTAAAGAATAATTTTAATGGAAGAAGCCAGCCAATATCTCAGAAAACTCATAAATTTTTGTGTCAACAAACTTTGCTCTTATTTTGCCTTCACTGTATAACGAGGAATAAGAACACAGAAGAAAACTTAGCTGGTGACATGTTGGCTCACTCATCCAAAACTCAAGAAGGAAATAATCACATAGAAGGGTCCCTTTAGAACCTAATTAACACCGGAAGAAACCTCTGAACACTGGGTGCTTTCCAAAAGTTCATTTCTTCCAAACATCCCTTTGTTTTAAGTACAAGGGTCAAACAAAATATTACTACAGAAAGTGTTTCCTGAAAAGTCTTACTCTCCTGGAGAGAAGTATAAGCCTTCTTCTGAACTTGTGCCCTTTCTGGACATGACCACATTTCTAAACCTCTTCAGCATGTACACATGTTTTTTTAATTCTGCAGTTTCACAGAGGTCCTCTCCCTACATTTTCAGTTAACCTATTATTTCCTTCAATTACAATCTTTTGTTTTCGAAATCTATGGATGATCTGTATTATTACTATACCATACTATCTATTCTATTCTATTCTATTCTATTCTATTCTATTCTATTCTATTCTATTCTATTCTATTCTATTCTATTCTATTCTATTCTGTGGAGTGCAGTATGATTATCCTGTACTATAGGTCTGATATCTGCTTGTAAGTGAGAACATATCATATGCATCTTACCCATTCTTACAGGTGTAAAATGGAATATTGGAGTTGTTTTGATTTGTATTTCCCTAATGACTGAGAAAGTTGAGCATTTCTTTAAGTGTTTCTCGACCATTTGAGATTCCTCTGTTGGGAATTCTTTATTTTGGTCTGTATTCCATTTTCTAATTGGATTATTTGGTTTACTAGTGTTTAATTTTTTGAGTTCTTTATATATTCTGGATATTCCTCTGTCAGATATAGGGTTGGAGAAAATTCTTTCCCAGTCTGTAGGCTGACATTTTGTACTGATGACAGTGTCATTTGCCTTATAGAAGCTTTTCAGTTTCATGAGGTCCAATTTGTTGATTGTTGCTCTTAAAGCCTGTGCTGTTGGTGTTCTGTTCAGGAAGTTGTCTCCTGTGCCAATGAGTTCAAGGCTCTTTCCCACTTTTTCCTCTAACAGATTCAGTGTGTCTAGTTTTATATTGAGGTCCTTGATCCACTTGGACTTCAGTTTTGTGCAGGGTGACAAATATGGATCTATTTTCATTTTTCTGCATGTAGACATTCAGTTGGACCAGCACCATTTGTTGAAGATGCTGTCTTTTTTTCCATTGAATGGTTTTGGCTTCTTTGTCAAAAATCAAGTATTCATAAGTGTGTGGGTTTATTTCTGGGTCTTCTATTTGGTGTTCTGTTCAGGAAGTTGTCTCCTGTGCCAGTGAATTCAAAGCTCTTACCCACTTTCTCTTCTAGCAGATTTAGTGTATCCAGTTTTATGTTGAGGTCTTTGATCCACTTGGAACTGTATGACAAGAATTTCAACTTTCTGAAGAGATAAATTGAAGAAGATACCAGAAGATGGAAATATCATGGATCAGTAGGTTTAACATAGTAAAAATGGCCATCTTACCAAAGGTAATCTACAAATTCAATGCATTCTCAATCAAAATACCAACACAATTTTTCACAGACTTTGAAGGAACATTCTAAACTTCATATGGAAAAACAAAAACAAAACAGGATAGCTAAAACAATCCTATGCAATAATAAACTATTTGGAGATATCTCCATACCTGACATCAAGTTATACTACAAACAAATAGTGATTAAAAAAAAACTGTAGGCTGGTTGATCAATGGAATCGAATCAAAGACCCAGAAATAAACCCACACACCTATGCACACCTGATTTTTGACAAAGGAGCCAAAACCATGCAATGGAAAAAAAGAGAGCATCTTCAATAAATGTGCTGGTTCAAGTGGATATCTACATGTAGAAAAGTGCATGTAGATCCATATTTATCACTCTGCACTAAACTCAAGTTCCAGTGGATCAAAAACATGAAGGAAAGACAGCTTACTTTCATATTTTCACTAATATTTTCACTGGCTCATATAGACATGGAATCTAGGGCCAAGAGTTACTATTCTCAGCTCAGCAAGTTGATCCAGTGCTTGGCATTATTTAGACAGATTGATTGGATGTATATTAATTCAGTTTTGAAAACTCAATAAACTACATGCCACAGTACTATAGAGTCCTTTGTCACAATGCTTGATTGTGCTATATCCAAGATTAAAGTGACTATGTTTAGACTGGGCTATAGAGAATGTAAAGGCACATTAATCCCTGCAGAATAGATTTATTCACAATCACACAGAAACATAGTAACATCTCCAGAATTAGTGAAGATACTGTAGTGACTAGAATTCTGTGTTCAATGCAGACAGGGAAGCATAAAGCTACAAGAGAACGTGATGAGAAATCGTCATATAAACAGAAATTCAGGTTGAAAATTCTAAGACCTCCATCTCCAGTTTATCTTCCCTAGTCACACAACTGAAGGGCTAATGTTATAAGTAAATGACGGTGTTGTTTTATTACAATAAATTAATTACAACAAATTTAACCGAGTTTCTGAGTTAAGAAACTTGCTAGTCAGATGTGCTCTTTAAAATAACAACAGGTACAATAGCTCTTAAGCTAACCTTTCAACTCTGTTTCAAAACTGTTCACATTATAAACATATGTGTTATTACTAACCAAGCAAAATGGAAGAAAGAGATCAGTAATCTTGATATCAAGCCAAATTTCTAGGAACCGGTGACACTTGGCAGCTGAGTAATGATAACTACTGTGACAGCAATCTGCCTGTGATTCACACACAGTGGCAATGGCTGAGCCCTGTGCCAGCATTCAGAGTCATCCTGGCTGTGCTGCTGGGTGAAGTCCTTCTCCAGACTTGACCTTTGCCAAGCTTGGGCACCATTGATCACCAAGAGCACTGCAGTCATTACTCACCAAATCACTCATCACACTCTGAAATTTCCAATGATTCATGAAGACCGTGTCTTCCAGAATTCTAGGAATGTTATCATTTTTCAGTTACTTGTTACTGGTATTAATAAGGAATGCACTCAGGAAATGCTTCAGAAACTTTTGGATGACTTTGATCATTTTGACAAGTAAGTACAGAAGAGACAGAAGCATAAATCAATCTTTCAATCTTCATAGTTCTATCTTTTGCTAGGCTTTTACTGAGTGCCTATTATTTATGATATTTAGAATCCCATACATATTTGAATTATTGGACATGATTTTCAAATAACTTGCTATTCAAATTACTGAAGGCATGTCCTTCATTCATGTATAACAAGACTTGTAGCCCAAGTCTTTGAGTGTAAAATTAGTGATGCGACCTAAATTCACTTACAGATAGAGAATCTCTAGTCAAATAAATTAATATATAGTAGGAAGAGTTAGGAACTTCTTGAAAATAAGCTTTCTTATTATGCATTTGAATTTTATTAAAATATCACTAAATAATATGACATTTGTGGAGAAGGAAAGAAATAAAATACAGAATGAAGCTAAGTAAGATGAGACTTATAAATATAGTTAAGATTTAAATCTAGGACCAGGGATGTCCTCAGTTGGCGCAGTGCTTGAGAAAGATGTGCAAGCCCTGCACACTAGAGCTAGTAAATAAACTAGCAAGGTGGTGTGTATCTGTAATTGCATCACTTGGAATGAAGAGGTAAGAGAAATGGAAACTCCATGGCATCTTTAGTTGTATATAGCAAGTGTTCAGGAAAGTCTTAGGTACATGACCATGCAGAAAGAAAAGAAGGACGTAGAAAAGAAGAGATGGAGGAAGGGAAGGAGAGGAAGTAGGAAAACAATAAGTGAGAGAAAAGTAAAACAAGAAGAGAGAACAACTTAAAGCTAATTCTGTGAATTCACATCCAGCAATGTTGCTGAAGTCTTGAGGAAGTGCTGGTTCTGTGTCCCAACGTAACAAGACTCAGAATATGGGTCTCATGCCTCCTGTGATAAGGTGTGAGAAAGGCCAAATAACTGTCTACAGTGTTGGAGAGAAGATTCAGTGTTTAATTCAACTGGTACTCTTGTGGCCATTGCGTCCAGGTTTTGCCCCCAGCAGTTGGAGACTCTTGTCACTCCAGAGCCAGGACGTCTAATGACCTTCTCCTCACAAGCACAGCCTGCACATGTACATACAGCCATGCCCACGCAGGAAGACATTAAATAAGTTGCTGGTTTAAAACAATCTTGAAAAAGAAGTTGTCTGACAGGGTTTTAGCTGTACTTTACTAGAAGACATGCACAGCTTTTTGTTAAGTACTTATACTGAACCTAAGAAAGATTTTCTGGCCAGTGAGGGCCAGTCTCTGGCTCCAGAGCACCGGGTTACAGGCACTTGCCACCATGGCAGTTCTTCAAGGGTGCTGGAGATCCGAACTCAAGTACTCACTGCTGTGGAGCTCACACTTTAATACCTCAACCACGTCCGCAGACCCACGTCTAGAGTTTCCTATAAAACAGGATCAGATGAATGGGGGGAGGTCCCCCCCATCAGTGGACTTGGAAAGGGGCACAGTAGTGATGAGGGAGGGAGGGAGGGACTGGGAGGGAACGAGGGTTCGGGGCACGGCTGGGATACAGAATTAATAAAATGTAACTGATAAAAATAAAAAAATAAAATAAAATAAAAAGGTGTTGCGACAGACCTGAGAATTTTATTAAGAGCAAAGAGACAGGATGTGGGGAGTAATAGTTAGACTCTGTCTTAGAGTTTCTACTGTTTTGATAAAATACCAAAAGTAACCTGGAGAAGAAAGGATTTATTTCAGTTTTCATCTCTTAGGTCACACTCCGTCCTGATGCAAGTCAGGGCAGCACTCAAGGCAGAAGCTTAGAGGCAAGAACTGAATTAGAGGCCACGGAGGAACACTGCTTACCGGTTCGCTCCTCCTAGCTTACTAAGCCTACTTTTTCAATAGCTCTCAGGGCCTCCAGCTCAGAGGTAGCAGCCTCCACCGGTGGATTGTGCCCTCCCACATCAATTCAGAAAGTGCACTGAAGGCTAGCCCACTAGCCAATCACAGGGAAACAATACTCAGTTGAGGTTCCCTGTTTTCGAATGAGTCTAGCTTGTGTCAAGTTGACATAAAACTAGCCAGCACAGCATTCTCTCTACATTCTGTGCGATGATACTTGATTACTGCTGTAGCTGAAATTTGATAATTGTCTAACGCGAATCACTTGATTGGGGTGGCTCCCATCAACAGCTGGCAGTGGATGCTCTCTTGCTTCTGACCCACATGATAAAGACAAGCCACGATGCTTTTAGAGAGTCCTTTAATGCCAACACTTGAAGAAAGGGATTTGATAAGCTTTGTGAGCATAACTGAAGAACAAAACCAAGTAATTGGTCATTTGTGAAAGGATAATTTAAGTGTAGGTAACCAAATGTATAGTAAGGTTTCAGTTCATGGATTCTAATGTAAATGCAGGCTAAAATATTGAATCATACCAGTATGCAATGAGATATTTACTTAAGCTCATATAATTATATTCAGCTGAATATACAATTATGTCTTTCTCATTCAATGATTCAAATATTGAAATGTTCTCACCAAAAGTTGTCACGAAATCTACATATAAATTACTATGGTTTGTATTATGGCCATATATTGAATCAAAGCAGTTATAATATTCTTGAATATGTAACAGTAGTACAAAAAGGTAGGAGAATCTACACATCTTCTCAGACCTGCTAATACATCTTGGTATATTTTTCTACTAAAGAATGGACTAAGACTATAACAAAAGCATCACTTGACATCAAATGGAAATTGAGAGCAAGGGGATAAAAAAAGTCTATAATGCTGAAAAATCACATTAAGATTCCCAGATGTCAATGCTTCTCGGTGCAAAGGTTTTATTACCCACTCATTTATATACTTTGCAATAAAAACTATCTAAATTTGCTCCTTCTTTTTGGAAAATATGATAGTTATTAACAGGGGAACAGAATGACTTTTTGTGGTAGCAAATAAGAAAAGAACGATCTTTATTCCTGGGTGAGTGATAAAGGATAGCAAGTGAAGACTTGACTGATAATTAAATACAGCTTTTCCTCTGCTGTCATCATGGGGGCAGTTCTTGTCTAAGGATGACAGAGCAACTCAGCTGATCTTACTGTATTTTGAGTAGAACAATTGTGGAAGGAACCAGGAAAAACATCTTTCGTTTCCGACTTGCCATGCATTTGTGGGTATAAACTACTGAACAGATAGGTATACACTACTGAACAGCACAGTCACAGGGGCCAATGAATAATTCCTTCTGGGGGCTGAAAGATGGCGCAGAGGTTAAAAGCACTTGCTGCTCTTTCAGAACACCTGGATTCAATTCCCAGCACCAACACAATACACCATGCTGTCTGTAACTCCAAATCCAGGAGTTCAAACACCTTCACAGAGATACAAATGCAGGCAAAACACTAATGCACACAAAATAAAAACAGATAAATAATTTTAAAAGATATTCTGAATGGTGAAAATAGTCTTAGATACCCACTGTAGAGCATAGTAGCAACCCACATTCATCTCTTGGGCATCAATATGTGGCTACTGCACATAAGAGGCTTCTTTTATAATTTTTTTAGATTAATATCACTAAATCTGGTGTTCAAACAAACTTCTTAGAAAGAGTCTCAGTCATTATAGGAATGTAGAATTAGTATATCAAAAAGCATCAAAATGTCAGATAATCTATCAGATTTTATGATGAGCTTTGTATTCCCTGTTTTATTTTAAATTACATGTATTTATTTTGAGTATGTGTGTGTGTGTGTGCATGCATACTTAGAAGAAGGACTGAGGCCATCTGGGTTGGTTGCTAAGAAACACTATCTCAAAGACAAGGGTAGGGTTGTTCTTTTTGCAGAGTGAAGGTCATTGCTTGTTCGCTTTTTTTTTTTTATACCTGTCCTCATGGATTGGGTCATATTCCTCCATTCTCTGGAGAAGTACTAAGAGGCTTTAGCTTACCCTGGGCCTAAAACTCAAAACTATAGGCTTTAGAAGACATATAGGTTACAAAGTTAGTCTGATCCTTTCACCAGCCAGCCCAGAGCTCAGGAAGAACTAGAAAGGGTGAGCTTATTCAGCAGTAAATCTCAGGGGCTAAAAACATTCTAGAACTTGGTTAGATTGTATGGTGGCTGGAAGCTTCCAGGACTAGGCCTAGGTTAGCAGAAGGAGGCAGTAAGCCTCGGAGACAACAACTGAAACAGGAGAATAAAAATTATTTTTAAAGCAGCAATTATGGAGCCCGTATTGGTCTGTGTTAGGTTCTCTGCATACATGCTATGGTGGTTTAACTTGGTTTGGTTTTTTTTTTGTTTTGTTTTTTTGTTTTTTTGTTTTTGTTTTTGGACTCCTAACAGAGCGAGATGGATGTCTCTATCTACTTTACCTGCTTATGGGACCCTACTTGTCCAGCCTTGATCTGAGAGTTTATGACTAGTCTCATTGCATCTTGTTAGACCATGTTCAGCTCTATCCCTGGGAGACATGTTCTTTTCTGAATGTAAACAGAGGAGGAGAGGGAATGTGTGGGGTTCTGGGAGAACTGTGGTCAGGACGTATTGTATGAGAGAAGAATAAAGAAAAAACTCAACTAATCCAATTAATAGAGAAATGTTAAATTAAAAAGCCTTCAAAAATATAAATATATGAAAACTTATCATCCTTAGCCATCAGGGAATTAAAATTTTAAATTGCATTATATAGTTCACATTATCCGGATCAGAATGGCTATCAACAAGAACAAAAATAATAAAGTTGACATGGCCAAAGGAAAGAAACCCTAAAATTATCTTGGTGAAATTTAAATTAGTACAGCAAGTATGAAAATACCATTTTTTTTTTACCATTTATGTGTTGAAAATCATCTAGGGCTGATTTCATATTCTGACTATTATGAAAAATGCTGTAACACCATGACCAAAGAGACTCTGCTCTGCAATAGACGGGGGCAATCACAGACTACCAGAACTGATGAAAAGGCAGCATGGTAGAGCTCAGTACCAATAGATACGTCTACAACTCCCACAGCTAACTGAGGAAACGTGCAGAAAATTTTTAACAGCCAAAGGACTGGGAACTTTTCTGTGAAACTATGTCTACTAGTATGTCAGAAGTTATATCAGTAAGATTTCTCCGACGTGATTGTCTCCACATGAGCTGGACATAGGTAATACCGGACACACCAAAGGAGATGGCAAACCCGCAAAGCCTGTACTCTACACAACTCTACTCAACTCTAAGCAATACTGAGAGGAAGAGACAGTCTTCCCAGGGAAGACCACAGTAAGTCACCCAATGCCAAGTGGGCAGCCCTGAAAACAAGCATGCGGTTGACATTACACAGACCGACGCTGTATTTAAGAATATATACGTATACACATATATGAATGTAATAACAATTATGATAAAAAGTCATGGATTTGAAAGAGAACAAGGGGTGTATATAAAAGGGTGAGGAAGAAGGAAAGAAAAGAGGGGAATGATCTAATGATGCTATAATTTCAAAACTTAATATTCAAAACAGATGTATAGGTATTTTTGTGTTACCCCAACATACTCCTTCACATATATATACTCAGGAGTGGTATATCTGGATTATATTTGGGATCATAGAACTCAAATGCAGTTTGCATATGAGTACAGCATCCCCGTGTGTGTGCGTGTGTGTGCGTGTGTGTGTGTGTGTGTGTGTGTGTGTGTGTGTGTGTGTACAGAACCAAGGAGAGGACAAAATGGATTTAGGTCAGATTATTTTCTGAATGTATCAAGGAATTGAAGTTTTAGAAGCCTGATATAAAGAAAAATGAATCCCTTCACTTCCAGATGGTTTGAATTCAGCTCAGCTCAGTATTAACTCTAAGTATGAAATATGTGTTGTTTAGATTGGTCCGAGAACAAAAATAGAATGGCTGCCCTGTTCAGAGATGAAAAGCATCCATATTCTCCAAGTTGCCTGCTCTGTTCCTGACAAGAGGGACTGCCCAGAATAGGGTGAGGCGACTTGGTAGATACAGCAGATACTCAAGCCATTTGTTAGTAAATGCCAATAATCTTGTGAAGATTATTCTGGTTTAAAATTAGAATTTTAAAAATAAGCTCTTTTTTGTTCTCTCATTAATAATAGAATGAAACAGTTTATGCATTATGAATATTGAAAATTAAGGTGGAGACCTTTTTAAGCTTATAACAATAACATTAAATAGAAATGTTCTTAAGGGATGAGGAACATGTGAAAAATTTATACCCCATTTTCTCTCTTTGCTTTTTTATACTGTGGCCTAATGCCTTGGTTTAAGTCAGATTCTTCATAACACTTCTCTTGTGGATGGATGGATAGATGATTAAGTGTACAGATAAATACATTCATAGTTTGTAAGCTAAAAATATAAATCGAACCTATAACAGAACAAGCTATTTTTATACAGCTTGAAAATATATCAGTAGAGATTTGAATTTAATTGTGCACACACATTTTCTATGTGTTCTACAAAGAAAACACATAAAGGTGTTTGCCTGCCTCCTCCCCATGAAGTTCTTAATTCAGTGACGACTTTCAGCGAGACAGGCTCAACATGCCCTTTCTCTTCCACCAGCTCACGTCTCAACACTTGACTTAAAGTTTTGGTTGCCATCGAGTCAGTTTCTGATGGTCAAAATAGATGATGTTGAAGAGAGTGTTGAATCATATCTCTGGCTTTATTTATGAAGCTGTACCAAGGCACAGGCAGATTGTACAATGTCTGGATTCATCTGCATTTTTTCCACTGAAATATTAAAAATTTGAAGACTGTTAGAAATGGTAAAATTGTGGAAGCATATGGGGCATTACCAAAGTACCTGACTGTGAAGGGTTTTTCTTGGCTCTGGATGCTTCCTTTTAACCTCTCTGTTTCTTGCTTCTCTTAGCATGAGCCATCACTTTCATATGCTCCACAGCCATGATGTTCTACCGTCTTTAAGACTCAGAGCAATGGAGCAGCCAATCCTGGAATAAAAATCTCCAAAACTATGAGCCAGAATAGAACTGCTTTCTTCTAATTCTCTAGTGTTTGTCAAAAAGACAGAAAACTGACTTAAATGTAAGGGTTTGTATGGTCCCAAACAATTGTAGGCTCTTGCCAAATGTTTATTGAAATAAATAGGAAAAAGATGTTTCCCATATGTTCATACAAAGATACCTCAGCATTTGGGCTGTATTAAACATTCTTCTGACTGTTAGAAAAACGATGAGCAAACATAAAATTCCTGCCCTGATTATAGATTAAATTGTTAATAAGCAAGATGAAGAAATAGAAGCTTGAAAATAGGATATAAGTGTTCAGATTAGGGAAGAAGTCTTTGCAACTTTAGATTTAAAAGGATGGAAAGGAACCGCAATAATAGGGAGACATTTGACTCAGACAAGAAGGTATGCAACCCACTAAAAAGATATCTAAGAGAAAACTCCAAGAACATACCAAGGCCTAGAAGTAGAAAATTGCTACTATGCATAAGAACTAAAAGAAGATTAGCACACCTAGACCAGCATCCAGCAATTGAATATAGCATGACCTATCTAGCAGGATCTTGTAGGTGAGGAAGACCAGCTTGCAGTTGGAGTGAATGAAAAGACATTGATTCTGAATATTGATGGCTGCATTTCCCCTGCACTAACATATATAGTCTATGCAATACCATGAATGCTAGTCAGTAGGGGTGAATGTTGTAATTGGCGATTTTATTTACTATAGATATATCTTTTAGTAACACTGCTGTACATCCTAAAGAGCTGTATAACCAAATCACCACACAGAGACTAAGATTTATTTAATTAACTTAGGACACAAAGCTGGGCAATAGTTACTCCATCCTAAACCTCCAAGTCCTCATAGTTTCCTAACATTTAGATTCAGCCTTTATACTTGCTTTTTGTGATATATTGGGTCCAGTCCATCTCTCCATGTCGTTCCAAGACCTCTCTCCAGCCTCTCTCCCAGCCTCTGGGCTCCCTCCTCCTCTGCCTCCCACTCCTTCCTCTCCATGTCTCAACATTGTGGCTGGTTGTTTTATGTTGGCATGTTTACACAAATTTGAGACATTGCATCACAAAGCAATGTCCGGATTGAAACCAGAGAGTGGGGGAGAGAAATCAGCATTTGCATGAACAAGGGTAAGGGGTATACATTCCAAAAGAACACTATACCAGCAGGTGAAGGTTCTAGTTAAGTGCTATCAATGCTCAATGACACATGCTCTCTTTAGAAACAGTGCCTTACTGGCAGGTAGTAGAGGATAGCCAGGAGCCTTGGAAATAGTCTGTATGGGACACCATGGGCCACTAACTTAAAAATATGTAACCAGTCCATGCTCTTGGGTGTTTTATCTGGTAGCATATGCTGCCCACTTATGGACACTGTCTCCCAATTATATGGAAACTCCATTTAAATTCATTTTATCTGTGTCTATCTTGTAAAAAGCTTCTAAGGCAATAGGCCCCATGTGAATTATTAAAAGGTCTTTAATGTTGCTTATCCTGCCCATAGTCCCTTCTCTTACTTTTCTTCTCATTTCCTTAGGCACTTACTCTTCCTTTGCTAGTTTCCCCTTTATGCCTTCGTAACATATATTCCGTTTTCTATTCCTTGGAGGATAACCGCCTTCCCCAAGTCCCTCACTGACTACATAACCACTGTGGCTATTCCAAATGAAACACGAACATCACAATTTCAGAAGCTCACTACATAACCACTGTGGCTATTCTAAATGAAACACGAACATCACAATTTCAGAAGCTCACTACATAACCACTGTGGCTATTCCAAATGAAACACGAACATCACAATTTCAGAAGCTCACTACATAACCGCTGTGGCTATTCCAAATGAAACACGAACATCACAATTTCAGAAGCTCACTACATAACCACTGTGGCTATTCCAAATGAAACACGAACATCACAATTT
>REGO01000252.1:1981388-2003351 GCA_010120015.1 Rhombomys opimus
GTGGCTATTCCAAATGAAACACGAACATCACAATTTCAGAAGCTCACTACATAACCACTGTGGCTATTCCAAATGAAACACGAACATCACAATTTTAGAAGCTAACTACATAACCACTGTGGCGATTCTAAATGAAACACGAACATCACAATTTTAGAAGCTCGCATTAACATGGAAAGAGAAAACACACAATTTCTTTCTGAGTTGTTGTTCTGGCCCAGAGTTGTTGTTTCTAGTTCCATACATTTACGTGAAAATCTTGTAGTTTCATATTCACAGCTGTGTAATATTCCATACTGTAAATGCACAACATTTTCAGTTTTCAGTTATTAGCCAGCAGACCTCTAGGCTTTTTTCCCGTTTCTGGTTATTATGACTAGGACAGCAGTGAACATGAATACATATCTCTGTGGTAAGACATGGTGTCATTTTGGTTTATGCTCAGGATTAATATAGCTGGATTTTGTGGTAGGCCTATGTTAGATTTCTGAGGAACCTCATCAGTAATTTCCATAGTGGCTGTACCAGTTTGCTCCCACCAACAATGAATAAGTGTCCCCTTTCCTCACATCTTCACCAGCATGTGATATCATTTGCTGATTAATCTTTGTCTTTATTACTGTGGTAAGTTAATATCTCATCCTTGATTTACTTGATGGCTAAAAATGTTGAAAATTTCTAATTTTTAATTGTGGTATTTATTTGCATGATGTTCAGTCTTAAGAATTCTTTTTATATTCTAGCTATTGAACCTTGGTTAGATTTATAACTAGTAAGATTTGTTTTTCCCATTTTGTAGGCTATCATATTGCATGAATGGTGCTGTCCTCCGCAGTATAGAAGCTTTTAATCTTTGTGTGCTCCCATTATTAATTTCTGCCTTGATTCCCGTACTTTTAAGTGCTTTTCAGAAAGTCCCTTCCTGTGCCAATGAGTTCCAGAACATTCCTTACTTTCTCTTCTGTGAATTACTTGCTTCGTCTGGAATTAGGTTTGTTCAGAGCAATAGATACACATCTATTTTCATTCTTCTCCAAACAGTCATTCAGTTTTATTATTATTTTTTATTGAATATGATTTTATATTTTTTCTAACATATATATGTATATATATATACATATATATATATATATGATCACAATTCAGGTGATGCAAGTGTGCGGATTTATGCCTAGGTCTTTAAGTCTATTTGTTTCATTGATAAACATTGATAAACTTATTTTTATGCTAGTAACATGCTGTTTTCATTATTATAACTGTAAATTACAATGTGGAATTTAGGATGCTGACATATCCAGTGGTTATTTAATTCTCAGGATTGTTAAAAAATAAATAGCTATCCTATTTATTCTGTTTTGTTTTCCTTTGCTTTGCATGTTTCTACGTTTAGTTTAAAATTGTTTTCTTCAGTTTCTGTGAAGAACTTAATTTATATTTTCATGAAGATCACGTTGAATCTCTAGATTGCTTTGGTTGGATAGCTATTATCCCTATATTTATACTAGGGATCCACTCTTTCCATTATCTGATGTCTTCTTCAATTTCTGTTTTGAATGTCTTAAAGGTTTTATTATATGATTCTTTCATTTGATTGATTAGAGTTATATCAAGGTATTTTTGAGGCTATTGTGAAAGGTACTGTTTCCCTAACTTTTTCTCAATGTTTGCCACTGATTTGTAGAATGATGAATAATTGTTTGTGATAATATTTTATCCTGCTACTTACTATAAGTATTTATCAGCTGTGGGTGTTTACTGGTAGAGTATTGAGTATCTCTTTTCCATAAAACCATATCATCTACAAATAAGAATACTTTGGTTTTGTTCTTTCCTATGTGGATTTGTTTGATTTTTTTTCAGTTATATTATTATTCTAGCTAAGACTCTGAACATTACATTGAACATGTATAAAGAAAGTGGGCATCCTTGTCCTACTCTTCATTTTAGTGTAAATCTCTTCAATTTCTCTCTATTTAGAATGTTGCTGGCAATGTACTTGTTGTAACTTACTTTATTATGTTAGGATATATCCCTTATATCCTTATTCTCTCCAGGACTTTAAGCATAATTTAGTCTCGCCTAGGATGAGCCGCCTGAGATACAATGGTGACCCACCTTCAAGATCAATTACTGGTACAAAAGTGCACAAATATTACGAGAGTATGTAGATACTTTTTTACTGGATTTGGGTCTGCTCTGTGCTATGAGACCCTTACTTTGGATTATTAATCTAAGACTAGATAAAACATGGACAGAGAAGAAAACCCATTACTATTATTCTGTTAAATTAGCATAACAATACAATGATTCCTAATGACATTGGTATACTCTTTTATCAGTTCATCTCTCACACATCATCAGAAAAAATTCCTGCAATAGATAGTAATTAACATAGATATCCACAAGTGGGCAGTGTTTAGAGAGTGAGAGACTTTGGAACACTTGGCCTAATTCTCTTTAGCACACTCATCCCCTCAAGGCTAACTGATCAATACAGAAGATGATGCCAAAAGATTGTAATAACCAGAGGAGGTGAAACAACTCTAAGAAAACAGGCTCTTTGATTATCTCCCCCTGAGGGAAGAGTAGCCTTACCAGGCCACAGAGGAAGACAATGCAGCCAGTCCTGATGAGACTTGATAGGTAGGGTCAAAGGGAAAGGGAGGCGGACCTCTCCTATAGGTGGACTAGGGAAGGAGCATAGGACAAGAGGGAGGGAGGGTGGGATTGGAAGGAGATGGAGGGGGCTACAGCAGAGATACAAAGTGACTATATTGTAATAAGCAAATAAATAAATAACAATAAAAATATGAAAAAGAATGAAGATGCACATATGAACTCACAAAAACTGTGACACCATGCAAAAGACTTAGACAAATACAAGCCAGATAAAATCTCAACATGAAGAAGCGAAAGTGGCACAAAGTTATACTCATAACCAAGAATTTCTTTGCAGTTGATAGTTGCTTGGAGAAGGAAAATCAATTTTTTCAATGGAGTGACACTACGATATATGAACCATGCTACAAGCAGGCCTTGTGTTCAGGAGGAGTTTGCCAATATCAAATAGATCTCATTTTAAAAAATGGTAATTGTGTGTGTGTGTGTGTGTGTATGTGTACATTTATTTGGTTTGGTTTTGATTTCAGGTTTCTTATTAAGTGAGAGAAAAAAACATAAATTTGGGTGTATGGGAGTTGTGGTGGATAAAGAATATGATCAAAATATAAAAACTTTTAAAAATAACAAAGATTTAAAATAAAAAAATAAAAGATGCTTGAACAGAAAGACCCTGTGATGTGACT
The DNA here is from genome assembly GCA_010120015.1 of Rhombomys opimus. Lineage (NCBI taxonomy): Eukaryota > Metazoa > Chordata > Mammalia > Rodentia > Muridae > Rhombomys > Rhombomys opimus. The sequence goes on from REGO01000252.1 coordinate 1,984,694, forward strand.
CAAATTTTTACAGAGTCCTGTGCTGTGTTTAGAAGATAGTCAAGACCAAGCAGGGACATCACACCAGGAGTAAAATCTCAGGTGACTAGTGCCATCGTCTATAGGACAAACCTAGGGCTGAAGCAGGTGCCAAGGACAGAGGCATTGAAAATGGTCAGATCCTGAGTATAACTGGGTCCTTCAGCAATTTTCTGACCAGACCGATCATTTTGCAAGACATTTCAAAGAAAGAAATGTTTGTTACACATGATTGTGTATTCACATAAACACATCTCCTGAGTGCATGCAATGATCCCTGCTCACTTGGTATTGGACAACCTACTGTAGAACTTTTCCCTGGGGAAAACAGTTTCTCTTGCTCTCTGAACTACCCAGTTTCTCAGAGTTCTTTGCTCGTGGTTGAGGCAAGCTTTCCCTCTTTCGTGTTAGTGTGTCCACTGGAGTCTTTGCTGCTCCTGTCTTATGCAGACAGCCATGTTGATGAGGCTTTCTGACATTTCCAGGATACATGATCTCATACAATTACCCTCTTCTCTTGCTCACACAATGTTTCTGCCTTGACTTTTGAAATGATCTTTGAACCTCAGATCTTGCTTCTTGCATCTCTTTAGCCTTCCAGATTGAGACTAAACACAGCTCATCTACTTATAACATTTCAGCCCATTTTGGGGTTTGAGAAAGGTCACAGACCAGAAGTTAAAGAACATTGATTAGATTCAGGCTGACTCGTGGTTAAACAGTAAAGAGAAAATTCAAGACAACTTGAAGGGTTTTTAACTGAGACAAATAGAATTTGATTTACTGAGAAATAAAGTTGACTATAGGAACTTTTTCACTTAAAAATATTTTATTTTTATGTTCATGAGCTTTAAAGCCATCAGCAATTTGAGAGAAAGGTTGTAAACGGAGACTATGATTAATTTTTAAAGGTGAAAAACTAAGAAAGGAAATAAGCAACACAGGATTAAATTGAGCTGCCTATAGTCCTGAAGTCAAGGAAAATACCTTGAAAGGATATATCACAAAAGTGATGAAGAGAAAAATAAAAGAAAATAATGAGGTCAAGGCTCTTCCCCACTTTTTCTTCTAACAGATTTAGTGTGTCTGGTTTTATGTTGAGGTCTTTGATCCACTTGGACTTTAGTTTTGTGCAGGCTACTAAATATGGATCTATTTGCATTTTCTACATGTAGACATCCAGTTAGACCAGCACCATTTGTTGAAGATGCTGTCTTTTTTCCATTGTATGGTTTTGGATTTTTTTTGTCAAAAATTAAGTTTCCATAGGTGTGTGAATTTATTTTTGGGTCTTCAATTCAATTGCATTGGCCCACCAGTCTGTTTTATGCCAGTACCAAGAAGTTTTATTATTATTGTTCTATAGTACAGCTTGAGATCTGGGATGGAGATACTTCAAGAAGATTTTTTTTTGCATAGGATTGTTTTAGCTAATCTAGGTTTGTTGTTTTTCCATTGAAATTAAAATCTCAATTTCAATCTCATTGTTCTTTCAATGACTGTAAAAAAATGTGTTGGTATTATTTTACATTTAAAAAATATTTTTATTAGTATCATTTATTACAATTTATTCAATTTGTATCCCAGCTGTGGCCCCCTCCCTCATTTCCTCCCAATCCCACCCTCCTCCCCTATGCCCAAGTAGAGGCAGGCCTCCTCCCCTTCTATTTGACCCTAGCCTATCAGGTTTCATCGTAACTGGTTGCCTTGTCTTCCTCTGTGGACTGGCAAAGCTGCACCATGACTACATTTTATCTTAGTTTCTAATGTAACTGTTCACATGATCAGACACACCAATAAAAAGTAAGTAAACAGATGTGCCTTTGTGTTTGTAGAAGAGTTACTAAATCATCATTAGGGAATATGTCAGGGTCAAACTGTTGAACCTTCACACGTTTCTTCAATCATTTTGTCTGAATGAATACTATAACGAATACATTGATGCCCATGTTGAACAAAGTTCTAATTTCAAAACATTTTAAAAATAGCAAAATAAAGCCACCAGCTTATATGTACATATAAACATAATTTTTTTTTCCCCCAGAGACTTTAATGCTTTTTTTCCCTTGTTCAAAAATTACACTTCTTGACTGGAATATTTTTGTGCTAATGTAAGCATAATTGTGACAAAGATAACAATATATGTATTATATTTTTTCCTTTTTTTCTTTATTAATTACACTTTATTCACTTTGTATCCCCCCCCCGTGGTTCCCTCCCTCCTCCCGTCCCAATCCCTCCCTTCCTCCACCCTCTGCAGGGGCAACCTTTGGGCAGAGTGCAGGGAATCTTAGGAAAAAGTGGGAAACAGTAAGATCTGGAGAGGACAGCAATTCCACAAGGAGGGCAACAGAACCAAAAAATCTGAGCACAGGGGTCTTTCCTGAGACTGCTATTCCAACCAAGGACTATGCATGGAGATAACTTAAGACCCCTGCACAGATGTAGTCCATGGCAGTTCAGTATCCAAGTGGATTCCATTGTAATAGGAATAGGGACTGTCTCTGACATGAACTGATTAGCCTGCTCTTTAATTACCATCCCCTGAGGGGGAAGCAGCATTACCAGGCCACAGAAGAAGACACTGCAGCCACTCCTGATGAGACCTAATTGACTAGGATCAGAAGGAAGGAAAAGAAGTCCTCTGCTATCAGTGGACTTGGGGAGGGGCATGCATGTGTTGGTATTTTGATGGGAGTGGCATTGATTCTATAGATTGCGTTTAGCAGGATGACCATTTTCACTGTTAACCTTACCGACTGATGAGCATGGGATGGATATCTTTCCATCTTCTGAGATCTTTTTCAGTTTCTTTCTTCAGAGACTTGAAAGTGTTTTTGTTTGTTTGTTTGTTTGTTTCATATAGGTTTTTCACTTGCTTGGTTAGAGTCACACCAAGGTACTTTATGTTATTTGTGCCTAAGGAAGATGCTTAATCTTCATTCAAAAGGCAAACAGCATAACCATCAGAAGTAGGAGAAGACAAGGAACAGAAAAGAAGTGTTCCACAGAGTACCTCTGAAAGATTCTACCCACCAGGACATTGAAAGAGATACTGAGACTCATAGCCAAACTTTGGGGACAGTACTGGAATCCTTATGGAAAAATAGGGAGATGGAAAGACCTTCAGGGGACAGGAACTCCACAATGTGAACAACAGAACCAAAATACCTGGTCCCAGGGGGGTCTGCAGAGACTGATATTCCAACTAAGGACCATGAATGGAGAGGACCTAGAACCCCTATTCAAAGGAAGCCCATTGGCTGCTCAGTTTCCAAGTGGGTATCCTAGTAAAGGGTGCAGGGGCTGTCTCTGACATGAACCCAGTGGCCAGCTCTTTGATCACCTCCCCGTGGGGGGGTGGACCCTTGCCAGGCCACAGAGGAAGATGATACAGCCAGTCTTGATGAGACCTGAAAAGCTAGGGTCAGATAGAAGGGGAGGAGGTCCTCCCCTCACAGGAGACTAGGGAAAGGGCATAGGGGGAGAAGAGGGCATGTGGGTGAGACTGGGAGGAGGCAAGGGAGGGGACTGCAGTGGGGATACAAAGTGAATAAATCATAATAAATAAATCTATAACTAAAATTAAACTACAAAATAGATATTTCACCTTAATGAAGAAAATAATGGCATGCCATAGACTTGACAAATGTTGAAAACAGGATTCACTTTTTTACAACATTAAAGTTACAGGAATGAGTAGTAGAGGTAAGAGACAGAGTCCTGAAATGAGGGAGCTGCTGACAAACTCAGGGCTTGGCTGTGTGCCTTGGTGGCTGATAGGGAGGCAGCTGACACTTCAAAGGCCATGAATGTAGAAATATGTATCACAAGTAACTGAAGTAATCTAAAACTGTGGCATACATCACTTGGAAACTAACCTAAAGGGTAAATCCAGGCAAGCAAGAATTTCCCCATTAAAAGTGATTTAGAACATTGTTGGCTTTGCAAACATTAAACAGTGTAGAGTTGTTCCTGATACAAGGAAGGACCAAGAGATCATGTAAACCATCACATCTAAGACTAAATCACTTTCTATCTCAAATGAAATGTTGATATGTTCCCCTTCAAGTCTGTGTGTGTGTGTGTGTGTGTTTCACTGTTGGCAATTCCTTCATATTGCCTTAATACTTTAAAATATTTGACTTAGAAAATGTCCTATTTCTACCCCAGAAGTCACACCGCCTAAATGTTCCAATTATTAGATTAAGTCATTAGCCACAAAAATTACAGATAGGTATATTAGTAATTGAAATATCAAGAGAAATCAAAGAAGAATGTTTGTAATGCCACTTGCCAGAAAATATTTTATGTACCCTGACCAATTTCATCTGCTTAAGCCCTACTCTTCTATGTGGCAATAGATAGATATTTGGCCACTGGGAATTACTGTGTTTATGGGAGCTGAGCTATGAGTTCATGAAAATGAAGTCTCCAGAGTGGAATTAGTGTCTTTATAGTAACCATTATCTGTGTGTGTGTGTGTGTGTGTGTCTGTCTGTCTCTGTCTGTCTGTCTGCTTGTCTGAATGTCTCTCTGTTTCTCTGTGTCTCTTTCTCTCTGTCTTTGTCTATTTCTGTCTCTGTGTGTTTCCTTCCATATCTTGTCTCTCTTTCTCTTTCTTCCTCCTCCCTTATCCAATTGCCCTCTCTTCTTCTTTCTTCCATGTGGTGACCCAGTTTACATACCAGCAAAAAGAAACCCTTTACTAAGAAACACATTACCTGGCACTTTTGTCTTTACCTCTTTAGACAGATTGCACGGTGAGATGTAAATCCCTTTGGCCTGGCTACCCCACTATGTTTTTTAGATACGGCACCTCGGGTACTGCTCAAGAGTAGTTAAAAAAAAAAAAAAAAGAAAAAAAAACTGTCTTAAACTACGGATTCCTGTTATCCTCTCTAGGTTATTTTAAGTCATTTTCCTCATCCTTTTGACTGTATACAAAGAAAAAAAAATCTTAACTGAAATACTCTGTAGCAGATAATCAATAAAATTATTTTTGGTATTACCTTTAATTCAGCATCGTGTATAATCTAACATTACAGATTTGAAACTGAGCCTTTGAATTTCATTTCAATAGTTTACATGAATTGAAAAATTAAATAACTTTGAAAAGCGCTAAAGTCAAAGTAATTGCCCTGCAGGTGTTATTCAAGAACTAAATCATACACGTATGTTTCTGGACACATGCAGATATTTAAAATCCATGGGTTGTAATTGCTGTTTTCATATCCATAAGTATTTGGGTACATAAGTTTTTGCTTGGGGATTTCACACAGTTGCACAGAAGGCAATTGGTCAAGCTCAGACAACTGCAATGCGATAGTAGAACCTTGCAGAGTTTCATACAGAAGTTGAATAATAGGCTCAAACAAGAGCTGTGGAAGACAGCTGAATATTGACGCTTAAATGAAAGTCTGAGAAAATTGTCATTTAAATGTCTCAGACCCTTTGTTGAGTTTAAGAAAGCTCCAGTGAATGTGCAGAGCATCATTGTGGGAAGATTATCACAGTTAGACTCCTCACAATACTGTGGCAATGAGCTGGAGGGGAGGATCTGTGCTTGCTGTGAAGCACTGGGCCAGGAAAGACATTTGAAAGAACTTGTAAATTGCAGATTAGGCCAAAACCCTTTATCAATCTTTTTTTTTTTTCTAATGAGCCCTTTGCTATCAGCTTTTAAGTGCTGCCACACTGAGAGTCTCTGTTAAAAAAGTACTAATGTAGCTACTGATTGCCATAGAAAAATGATGGGGAAAAGTTCGCAGCAATCATTGACTCACATTCTAGCATCCTGTAAAACAGGCCTTCTCTGTAAAGTGAGGTGATCACGACACAATGAAGACTCATTAAATTACCCACTGTGCCTAATTAAGGTATAGCTTAAGATAAGACTTCCTCTGATCCAGAAACCTGATTTTACGTGATGGTTAATTAGGGACAATGGCTATTTTCCAAATTGATGCATAACAGATGGAGGATAAAGATGAAACATTTATAGCAGAAGGGAAGAAGGGCAGTGCACATGTTAAAGAGAAGGGGTACTTTTCTGAGCAACAGCAAGAACCTTCTGGTTCTTGAAGGCCATGTATGTGATGACTACACTAACTTCATTCACTCGTCTCTAGTATACACACGGACTTTCCACTGTCTGCTCCTGTAAAAACAGCATTCTTCCAAGCCCACACAGTGAGAGTGGATCATTTATAGATCACCTTACTGACTGAATTGGGGTTCACTTTTGGGTTCTTAGTTTCTTTTAATTTCTTTAAATTCTCTAAATATTTTTGAAATGAACTTAGAAGGAAGATCAATTTTATCAGATTTTGAAGGGAAAAACAACAGGGCAGTCAACTAATAAATCTTGGTAGCTTCACGGAGGAAGGACATGGAAAAGAAGAGAGAAAGCTATGCCTTTGTAAGATAGGGTTGGAGAAAGCTGGTATGTTTGGCATTGGAGGTCAGCAAGCAAACGCATGAAGGAAAGAGGGGAGATGTGAACTTCAAAGAAAGAATGAGAAAGCCCAGAGTTTCAGGAAAAAGCCTGGTGACTGGAGGGAAAGGGAAACAAATTCAAGGAGGAAAAGGGAAAAAAATAAGGTGTTTTGGTTAGAACTCATAAAACTGGGCAGTGTTAGCAAAACCACATTAGAAGCCATGCCAAGAGGCATAGGAAAAGGCTTCTAGGAAGTATAAATCTATATCTCATTATGAAAATATTTATTGCTTTCGGTTCCTTTGCAGGGCTTCCATGAGTCAGCTTTCTTAAATACTTGTTTATTTAGCACGCAACTGGTAAAACCCACTATATTGAATCTTAAAGTTGGAGACAATAATATGCAATGTTCTATTCTTTAAGCCAAATCATAATGTCATGGCTCCACAAGGCTAGAAGAAAAACTCAGATTTAATTTTTTTTTTTTTGATCAAGTGGGAGAAGTTTTTCCTTGATGGGCTTCAACAAAACCCTGATATTTAGAGCTTTTTAAATAATAATTTAAATCCTACAGAGGGTCTATTGTGATGTCTTCCTTCCTAGTTTGCCAGGAGTCTGAAAAGGATAATAAGGGAGAAGTTGATCCTCAATGGCCACAAAATCAGCTACTCGATATATTAAACTTAGGGGACAAAAGACAAATAAACTCTGAGCACTCAGCCCCTACCCTATTAGAAGCATAATCTCAACAGCTTTGTCATGCAACATCAGGTCAGGCCACTGTGAACATGAACTCTTGAAAAGAAACGGTGTCTGCAGACTGGCTGATTAGAGTTTCATTCAGGACTGTGGTGGGATTGAAGTGTTACAGGCACAGAGGTTAATTGCCTTATCTTGGGCTAATTCTAACTCCGGACACAGCCATTCCTTGCCCACCCTTGTGTCAAAAGTAATCTCCTGTGACTAATAGATAAAAACATTATGGAATCTATTAACTTAGCAAACTATCTCTCACCAAATGAAAAATTCCAGTGACATCTCACGCCTATAGCTAAGCTTCCCCATCTTGCTCTATGTGTATCTCTGTCATAAACACCAATGCATTTTAACCTTGCCTTGATTTATTACTCTCTCTTTGTTTTATAAAACTTTTAAAATTTCATGAAACTGTTTCCACAGTAGAGGGCAGAATTCGAGGTAACTTAAGTCTGTGTTTCTGAGCATGTTTACTCAAAGTGGATTCAGAATAAACTATTTCTTAATCCCACTAAGATGAGGGCCATAGCTTTTGCATCAACTCCACAAACCAGAACATTTAGAGACTAGGATCCCTGTAACACTAGACTAAACTGAAACTGACTGAGATTCAAGATGACTACACAAGTGACAAAAGGGGAAAAAATGTTGCCAGAGAACCACCTCCTCCCATAAAATGTCCTCCATAAGTACCAAGCATCAACTCTCTGGTGTCTGACCATCTTTCAGACCAGAATCACAGCACTGACTATTAGCTCACCAAAAAAAAAAAAAAAAAAAAAAAAAAACCAAAAAACAAAACAATAACAACAACAACAAAAATGCCTCTTTACATAGTAAATGGAGTGAGTGCTGCATCTGACACGGACTCTACCCTATTGCTGTTTTCGGATCACTTTCCCCTGGCTGGGCTGCCTTGTCTGGCTGGACTCAGTGAAGGAATCCCTTGGACCTGGTGTGACTTGATGTGCAGGGATGGGTTGGTATGGGCTGGAGGGAGGGGAAGAGGAACCTTTTCTGAGGACAAGGGGAGGAGTAAAAAGGTAAGAGGTTGGAAGGACAGAAAGAAGAGGAGGGAGGGGCTGGATCAGAATGTAAAGTGAAGAAATAAAAACATCAATATAATAAAAAAGAAAAGGAGCAATATGGAAAGATCTTATAGGAAATGCATAGAAATAATAAGAGAAAATATTGTTGAATATGCTCTTCAACTATAAAACTATTATTATTGTCAAGTATTTCTTTTAATTTACTGGTAGAGAATTCTGTATATTTCAAGTTCTATAAAGAATTTTGTTGGTATTTTGATGGGATTTGCATTTAATCTCTAAATTGCTTTTGGTAAAATAGCCATTTTCATTATGTTAATCCTACCAAATCATTAGCATGGCTGATCTTTCCATCTTCTGATATCTTCCTTAATTACTTTCTTCAGCGATTTGAAGTTCTTGTCATACAGGTCTAAGTGGATTGAAGACCTCAAAATAAAACCAGAAACATTAAATCTGTTAGAAGAAAAAGTAGGGAAGAGTCTTGAACTCATTGGCACAGGAGACAACTTCCTGAACAGAACACCAACAGCTCAAGCTCTAAGATCTACAATCAATAAATGGGACCTCATTAAACTGAAAAGGTTCTGTAAAGCAAAGACACTATCAATAGAACAAAAAGGCAGTCTACAGATAGGGAAAAGATCTTCATTAACCCTATATCTGACAGAGGGCTAATATAGATATTATTATATCTCAAGAACTCAAGAAGTTAAACACCAACAATCCAAGTAATACAATTAAAAATGGGGTACAGAGCTAAACAGAGAATTCTCAATAGAGGAATATCAAATGGCAGAGAAACACTTAAAGAAATACTCAGTGTCCTTAGTCATCAGGGAAATGCAATTCAAAACGACCCTGAGATTTCACCTTACACTCATCAGAATGGCTAAGATCAAAAACTCAAGTAACAAAACATGCTGGAGAGGTTGTGGAGAAAGGGGAACCCTCCTCCATTGCTGGTGGGAATGTAAACTTGTACAAGCCCTTTGGAAATCAATCTGGCAATTTCTCTGAAAATTAGGAATAGTGCTACCTCAAGATCCAGCTATACAACTCCCAGGAGTATATCTGAACTATGCTCAAGTATACAACTAGGACATTTGCTCAACCATGTTCATAGCATCTTTATTAGTAATGTACAGGCTCTGGGAACAACCCTGATGTCCCTCAACTGAGGAATGGATAAAGTAATTGTGGTATATTTACACAGTGAAATACAATTTAGCAATTAAAAACAAGGATATCATGAAATATGCAGGCAAATGGATGGAATTAGAAAAAATCATCCTGAGTGAGGTACCCCAGAAGCAGAAAGACAAACATGGTATATACTCTCTTATAAGTGGATATTAAAATATAATATAGAACAAACATACTAAAATCTAGAGTCCTAAAAAAGCTAAACAACAAGGAGGACTCTAGAGAAGATGTTCAATCCTCATTCAGAAAGGCAAACAGGATGGACATCAGAAGAGGGAGAAGACAGGGAACAGAACAGGAGCCTACCACAGAGGGCCTCTGAAAGACTCTACCCAACAAGGTATTGAAGGAGCAGTGAGAGTTATAACCAATCTTTGGACAGAGCGTAAGGAATCTTATGGAAGAAGAGGGAGATAGAAAGACCAAGAGGGGACAAGAGTTCCAAAAGGAGACCACCATAGCCAAAAAACCTGGGCCTAGGGTGGCCTGCAAAGACTGATACTCCAACCAAGGACCATTCGTGGATATAACCTAGAACCCCTGCTCAGATGTAGCCCATGTCAGCTCAGCATCCAAATGGGCCTCCTAGTAAGGGGAACAGGGACTGTTTCTGACATGGACTCAGTGGCTGGTTCTTTGGTCACCTCCCCTGGAGGGGGGAGCAGCTTTTCCAGGACACAGAGGATGACAATGCACCCAGTCCTGATGAGACCTGATAGGCTAGGGTCAGATAAAAGGGAAGGAAGACCACCCCTATCAGTGGACTAAGGGAGGAGCATAGAGGGTAAAGTGGGAGGGAGGGTGGGAATAGAAGGAGATGAGGGAGGGGACTACAGTTGGGATACAGAGTGAATAAATTGCAATAAATAATAAATAAATTAAAAAGAATTCTTTATTTTGATACAGGTATAAGGTTATTTTTGATACATGGGTTTAAAATTTTATATATTGATTCAAATTTAAGATTATTTTGATATACATGTATGTATGCTTCTACTCTGATATGAGGTATTGGGCCTAGACAACTCATTAAAAATGTAAGGTTTACTTCCAGTCCTGTTAAAAAGATGTTATTACAAACTGTTTAGAATAATTAACTTATATAAGTTAATGGTTAATCAATCAGACTAACAGTAATGTCAGATACTAGTCTAGTTAATCACAGAAATATGCATCCTCAGTTGAACAAGTAGTAAATATCTAGAACCAAACAATGATTACCTATTTAGATTTACTATAAATAGATAGATGATAGACAGATAGATTATAGTATGATCATATGTAAATATATATGTAAGTTGATAGACAGATGGTCTTCAAAAACTTCAGAGTCCTGAATATGGGATTTAAAGTTGTTTCGATTAATTTAAGGCCTTTTTGACTTGAGATTTGTCAGCTCCTGGCAACACCCAGCCTATCTCACGGAAGATGATAATCATCATAAAACCCCCTTTTGGAGATAGCTTCACGAATGGCAAACTAGCCACTGGGCAAAGATGCCCCAGGTCTCTCCACAGAAAATATGTTGTCCACAATGGAAAGACTTGGCTGTAGGCTGAGGTGACCGCCAAGCTCTGTCATGACAGGGTAAGCAAGTCCTCCTATTTCCTGCTCCAGTGTGTCTGCAAGGGCCAGAGGCTGAAGATGATGCTTCAAAGTTACATAGAGAGATCAAGTGACTGACCAGGCAATAAAATGTCTCTGCCATCACTTACTTTTGAAGCTGTTTGCCTGCACTTCTTACCAAAGTAATAATTTTATTTCTTCTCAAGTCTCTGATACGGTTGAAGATTAGATAATTAGAGTTTTATAGTTAGGCTAAAGTTGTTTAGGATTTAAGAGAATATTTTGAGGTCTAGAAAGATATTTTTAAGTTGATAAATAGAATATATGACAGAGAATGTTTTAGGTACAAATTTTAGAATCACCTAGATAGGATAGTATTTTCTTCAAGGTTGCCAAATACAAAAGAGCTAAACATTTTGAATGTAATTTTTACATATGGTTTTCGTAATTGTTTCATAACTGTTCTTACTGTATGTATTTTCTTTCTTTTTTTGCTATTTTAATTCACCTTTTTCTTTTTTTCTTTCATTTTTCTTTATTAATTACACTTTACTTACTTTGTATCCCTCCCCCGGGGTTCCCTCCCTCCTCCAGTCCCAATCCCTCCCTTCTTCCACCCTCTGCATGCATGCCCCTCCCCAAGTCCACTGATAGGGGAGTACCCCTTTTCCTTCCTTCTTAATAAATAAGAGTCCATATGTAGAAAAGGATAAAAGGCTCATCCTCTCTCTTTATATTGCATGTTTCTTTCCTTCTTGACCCTTTGGTCACATTCAGTCAACTCTACCTATAAAAATGTTTAACCTTTGATGAAAATGTCTTAACACACCTTTAAGAGTCAAGACTGGCTTCTGTGGCTGAGAATAATAGAATCTTTTTTTTTTTTTTTTCACATTCCAGTGCTGTGATCAAGAATAGGAAGCCTCATTATCTCACCTTAAGAATCCTCTGATTATATGAGCCCTACCTCCAAAACCAGGACTCTCCTGATTTAAAGATTAGCTGAGTTGATGTGATTTCACCTCCTGATTTAATTCCCTGTTGTTACACCTCTCCCTTTCGTCAGGGAAACTCTTAGAGTCGAGTAGTCATCCTTCCAGACCCGCTCTTTTACTATTTGGAACAGTGTTTCTCGTTTGCAGCTACATTTTCTTTGGGCACACTTATATGCAGAACAACTAATAATTTCATGTTGGTTGGGGAAAAGGGGCAAATATTGATATCTTGAATACGGCTGGTCAATGAAAAATCTTGACTCAAGAATGCCTAATGTCACACACATTAATATTCAAATTGCCTACAGTACTATGAGGCTTTGTTGTTACCAAATATGTTTAAGGTAATAAAATACTTCTATATTATTTGAGATATGTTAGTACGATATCCATGTTACCATATATTTATGTTAAAAATATACTTATTTTAAACAGATGTGTTATCTTAGAACTCAAGTGTGTGTATGAATTATAATTCTTAGCTTTGTATAAAAAGAGTGTTCTTTCAAGTCACTTAATTTTAAAGACATCAGTTTATTAAGTCAAAAAACAAATACCTTTGGGGTAGAATCACATAAATTTTACTAAGTATTATCATAGGATTCCAATACGTCTATTTCAGTGAAAATGTCAAAAGAAGCTGTCATAGTTCTCAGAATGAAGCCAGTATCATCTGAGCAAGTCAAAGCCTCTGATGGTGGTTTGTGAGGCCATTATTATCAGTTGTTTACCTAGAAACTGTGGTCCTTGAGATAAACATCAGGTGGTATTGTTCTGGAATGTGGCTGTGATCTTCTGAAAGCTGAAATGTACGCCATGGATGTTTTTAAAGCACTACTCCCCCATGGCTCACTGCTATCCTACCCATCCTCTCTCTCAGCTGTCCCAATCTTAGGGATTTGAGCTGCACCATCCTCTCCCCTCCACCCCACCCCTACTCTCTCTCTACATATTGCAACCCAGCTACAGACAGTATTTTCCAGATTCCCTTTCCTCAGAACTAAAACAATTCTGCAGCTGTTGCTTACTTGCAAAAACACAACTGAACCTAATACAAGCAAATAAACAAACAAAAAATCAACAACTGTAGAAGAATTTTAACCCAGCAACATGGCTGCTCTGGAAAGGAATCACATCCAAAGATCTAGCTCTGTGTGATCCTGCTGGAATGGCACAGCCTTAATTTATCTGGCTGGAATCCAGACATACCCCCGGTATACCCTTTTAATCCAAAACAATGAAGGAAAATTTAGTTTGTAGGAGGAAACATCCATGTGTGGAAATGGCATCTAATTGAAGGCCAGATAAAGTAATGAATAAGAGAAAGATTTGACAGGATGAGTCAGTGATAAAATATGCCCAAGACTTACAAGAGCAGGACCAGAAAGAGAAGCCACTTAAGAACAGGACAGCAGAGTTAAGAGAGGACAGTAGAGAGCTCAGGAGAGAAGACAGTGAGGTGGAGTTGAGTTCAGGTCAGTCAGTGGGCAGTGGGTGGGGAATCAGTTGAGAGACAGCACAGTGGCTGTTCAGTTCCTGGCAGTTTAGATCAGTTCAGCCAGTTCCCGTTGAGTGGAAATGATTTTGGTGCAGGTCAGTTTAATGAGTGCAGTGCAGTGGAGTGGAGTTAAATTCATTCAGGAATTAGTACAGAGGAAGTTGAAGCCAGAGAATAAGAAGGAACCATAAGATTAGAAGAAATTGCTACAGTGAGTTTGAGGCCAAGCAGAACAAGTCAGTCAGAATCTAAGAAAAGTCATATTGAAGCAATCAGCTTGGAGAAGAGTTTGAGCCAGAACGGCTGATTTGAACCAGTCAGCTAGAGTTCAGAAATAACTAGAAAGGCTTATTCAGGAGAGAGTGTCTGAGACAAAAATTAAGAAAGAAAATAAAGTTACTTTTACAAACACCAAAAATCGTAAGACTCTTGGGTCAGAATTAAGGACTTTGCTTAGATGCAGCACTTTTCCAGGGGTGCCTAGCAAAGTGCTATTTCCTGGGCAGCTGCAATAACAGGAGTTTATTTTCTAACTGTCCTGATTGGTTTTCCTCAATCTTCTTACCTTAGAATGCAGATGTCTGGTTCTCTGTATCTTCACATAACCTTTATTTTGCCTGTGTGTAAAACTCACCCTCTTAAAAGAACGCCAGTAATATTACAAAAGGGATCATTGCAGTAAGCTCTCCTTATTAGATAGTCCATCAGACACAGTAGCTCAGAGAGTGGAGAACACAATTCAGTCTGGACTGCTATACAATAAGCACTTTTTTATTTGGGTTCACCAAGGCCCCATTACCACAGGATATGAGAAGGCCAAAAAATGGTGTGCCTTGAGTCAGTGCGGTGTGTGCTTACCATCCGCAAGGTGTTCCTGCATGCTTACAGGGAGAGCCGCCATCAGCTAGGACTATACGAAGATTGGCATGTGCCACATTCTGGCCATCTCCCTCTTCAGAGCAGCTAAGGCACAGATGGGAAGGGAGCTAAAAGTACCAATGGGAGACAACTGTTAGTGAGTCTCAACTACTGTGTCTCGGCACATGGACATGAGACGTTCTCAGTAAGACCAGCACCCTGACATGGGGTATGGACTCAGGGGACCTTGTACTGAGCAGTTCCATGTCTATCTGCTGACAACCATGGAGGTGGACTCTGGATCAATCCAGTTCTGATGCAACTCCATTTTCTGGGAGTCCTTCTCACATTAAACCTTTTCTCATCCCATTCCATAACCGTCGCGATCGCCTCGACCAGCAAGGAAGACGCAACCACCAGCTCTTCCTCAAGCAGTTTATTCAGGCCTTTGTAAACTTCTTCTCCCCCGTACCCCGGGCCCTTCCCAATTATATAGGCAACCACATCAGCCAATCACAGCCAGCCACGCTCACTCATCAGACCTGCAGCAGGCAGCCAATGGGCCAGTGCTACGCTCGCCTTGACCAAATAAGGACTTGTTTATCACGAGAGCACTCGCCGTAGGGATGGCAAAAGGCGAAAACCGGCGCCATCTTTAGGGCGCGGCACACGCAGCTCTCCACACATAACACTTGTGTTTCTATCCAATTTCAGTTTAAAGCCCTGGGGTGTCTCTGGACAGAGGTAGGCATACAGAGTATATGGATACTGGTTTGGCTCTGATTCCCAAACATTCTACTTAGATTCACTGTCATTAACATTATAATCCTAGTGGAAAGCAGAGAACCCGCAAATTAGACAATGTCTAAGTGCTACCAAAGAAGTGTGTGTGTGTGTGTGTGCGTGTGTGTGTGTGTGTGTGCGTGTGTGTGTGTGTGTGTGTGCCTGTGTGTGTATGTGAAATTACCTTCAGTAATGAGTCCCACCCAGTCTCATTAAATCAAACAGAAGCCATTTTTTCCCGAGAACTTTACTGTTATCTATTAATGAGTCAAAGTTGGCAAGGTAGACTACAGGAGCTGCTGAAGATGGGCTCCAGTTAGCTTCCTTTTACTTCTTGTGAATCAGTTAATAAATGCTTCCAGTCATCCTCTGTGGAAGCCAGCAAATGTTTTGGCTTGCCTGGTTCCTGCCCGCTGCAGTCATGGTCTCCTCCCCTCTCATGGTCACAGCAAATGTGCATCTTGAGAATGGTTGCCGGCGTCCAGTCACCTGAGGAAGCCCGATGCACTGTCACTCATGGGATGGAAGGCAGCCTCCAAAGCTTTGAAAAACAATCCTTAATCCTCATCAGTGATGACTCAGTCACTTCTCTCCTAAAGATGTCCTCACAGTCAGTTTCTGCTGTTGTCTAGTAGACTCGGGTCACCATGTCTTCAAATCATTCCCATGGGCTTCTTACAGTCTCTATTAACTTTTTAATCCATAAAGGTGTACCCTTAACACCAGCCAACCACCGTGGCCTACAGTGTCAAAGGGGCCATAGCTGTAGCATTACATGAAGCTGAGAAGAGAGCCTCCCATAGCCTCAGGAGTGTTGGATAACCATGTGACTTCCCTTAGTCTGAGGTGGATGACTTGTAGCGAGCCTGTGCCTGCCTCCCGGTGGAGCTCTGCCTGCCACGGGAATAGCACACACAGGTTGTGCGAATGCCTCACTTTTGCATTGAAGGAAAACATTCTCTTCACCCCTTACGCTTTCCTGAATAAAAGACTTTGGAAAAAAATATCTGAAACAAATTGAAACAGGACTGAATCAGATATATTTCTGCACAGGACTTGACTATTGCCAAACTGGAAAAAAAAATATAAACACTGTTTTTCAAGTCCTTGAAGAGCTGAGCACTCTGGGCCCACACGCCCATCTTGTTTCTGAACAGACAGAATTGTGCTCTCTTTTAGGAAAACTGGGTGCTCTCCTTCCATGCATTCCCAGGAACTTCAGGTAAAGAACTGCAGAGACACTGCCTCGACTGTCCCAAGAGGGTTGTTGACAGACTCTGCTCTAAAAGATCCTTCTGAAAAGGAGATGTGAATGTCTACATGACATGGTCACTGGCTCTCAGCCACATGGTAGTAAGGCTGTCTAATGCAAGCGTGTGCCTGGCTTTGATGAAGCATCTTCCAGTTTCACTGCAAGCCAAATGTCAGTTCCAAATTGTATATATTCAGCAGTCTGAGCTAACATTATAAAGTGATTTCAGATTCTTTAAACACTATGAAGTAAAGAAGTAATACACTTTTTCCAGTTACACAGTCAATTCAGTGCATTGAGAAAACTAAAGTAAAGGGACATTGAAAAATAAAAATGGATATAGTTGCAAATCATAAACCTCAAAATCAGAAATGTCCATTTTTTTATAATAATGATAGCAGGTAAAGATGTCTATATTTCAAGGTTCTTTGTAAAGTATTTTATATTATTTAAACATTTAGAAATATACAAATCAAGAGTGATATTATGCAAGTGGGAAACTCATTTTGAAATGCATGATGGGAACTTAAAAAATCATTATGAAGAGATTTAAGAGTAATCCAGTGAAACCAGGTGTGGTGGTGCACACCCGTAAGCCCAGCACTCTGGAGGCAGAGGCAGCAGATCACTGTGAGTTTGAGGTCAGCCTGCTCTACAGAGCAAGTCCAGGAAAGCCAAGGATGCACAGAGAAACTCTGTCTCAAAAAAACAAAAATAAATAAATAAATGAAGAAAAAGAAGAATCCACTGAAAATGTGTTAATTAAAATTTCAAGAACAGAGCATTAACGTGAAAGAAATTACAGAGAGATATCCAATATGAAAAAGATTTAATAATTACAAGCTAAGCTATCTCAGGAACTAAGGCCAGAGCAACACAGAGATGAGCAACAGAAATGTAGATTTGCATTTAGTTTGAATATGCACAGAAGGCAGAGATGTATAATGTTCTAAGGAGATGCTTATCAAACGGTGGTCCCAGCAGCAGCAGCAGTCCCTGAAGCACTCTAGATATGCAGCTGGCCGAGGACCACCTCACACCTATGAACCAGCGGTTAGCCTGCAGACAGTCTGCTTTGGGTTGCCTAGTAACCTATGATGTCATCCTGTGTCCCCGCCAGGTGTGTGGCAGGCGCACCCGGCAGATGGGGTTCAGCTGTGCACCAGCTATAAAAGGACCAACCTGCCGCCTCATCTTTCTCCTCTCCTGCTCTCTTCCTTTTGCTGTAGGTGCACCCCTCCCCATCTCTGTCTCTCTGTCTCTTTCTGACTCTCTCTGTCTCTGTCTCTGTTTCTTGCTCTGTTTCTCTCTGTCCCTCTTTCTCTCTATGCCCTCATGGCTTACTCAGGCCCTAACTCTCTTCTGCTTCTCTTCACCCCTCCCCCTCCCAATAAACTCTTTTACATCAGACTGCTGTGTGATATGTAAAATGCTTGATGCCCAGCCATGGCACTCTTGGGCGGTGGTGTGGAGTTTCTGAACTAAGGCACAATGTAAAGAAACCAGGTAGCTGTGTCTTGCCTTGAGGGAGGGGCCCAGGCCTTGTCCCTTCTCTAACTTTTTGCTTTCCATGACTTGAGCCACTTGGCTTCCCATTTGTCCTCATGTGTGTGGAAATACGGTTCAAAATCTTCTTATAAGTTATTTATTTCAGTTATGTTAAGACAGAAAAAGAAGTTAAGTAACACATTTTGCAAATCAATATTTTCCTTTTGACTATATCTGATGGCACATTATCACTTTTGAGTTTTCCTTTTGTGATTTTTGCTTACTATTGTCTTTCCAAAGTGCATTGATGTGTTTAAAATAAAAAAACAAGATCTGTTGTGTGCAAGTGGCATCACTTTTAAATACTAACACTTTGAGTTTTGGGATAAGAAACAGAACTCTGATTTATCAAGCCCCTTTGTGTTTCTGACATAGACTGAGTCTAACGTATTTTATATGATCTATAAAAGCACGTAAATGGAATTTATTTCTCTTCTCTGATAAAATGTGTGTCACTTTGCATATTTTTTGGTAAATTACTAATAAGGCTTTTTCAAATAAAGAGAAGAATAGATGTTGTCAGTACTCTATTAAAAAAATACTAATTTCATCCTATTAGTCCTTTTGCTATTTCCATAAAGCATATCTGAGGCTGAGTAATTTTCTTTCTTTCTTTCTTTCTTTCTTTCTTTCTTTCTTTCTTTCTTTCTTTCTTTTTTTTCCTTTCTTTCTTTCTTTCTTTCTTTCTTT
>REGO01000252.1:2003361-2025826 GCA_010120015.1 Rhombomys opimus
TTTCTTTCTTTCTTTCTTTCTTTCTTTCTTTCTTTCTTTCTTTCTTTCTTTCTTTCTTTCTTTCTTTCTTTCTGGAATTATACTAAACTTGCCAATCCAGAGGACCAAGGGCCCAGTGCAGCTTCCTCTTGGCTCTAGTGAGCCCGTCAGGGCTGGTGGCTCCCTGGGCAGAAACACATGCAGACTGGGGCTCCTGCCACCACAGGAAGCCAAAAAGGGAACAGAGGATGATTCCACCCTTCCAAAAAGCTCTTTCTCATGAGAAGCAACTCGTGCTGTGAGAACAGTATGAACCCACCCTGCAGGTAGACCTGCAGTGATGGCAGTTCCTATGAGGTTCCATCTCTGGGTGTTCCCATACTTCTCAACATCCTCCACCGGGACAGATTTCCAATACATGACACAGACAAACATACACCATATCGAGGCCTCATTACCATCTCAAATAAAACGTTTTTTTTTTCTTATTATTACATTTATATATTTATTCACTTTACATCCTGAAATCACACCCTTCCTCCTTTCCTCCTGGTCCTACCTCATGCCTTCTTTCCCTTTCTCCCCTTCCCTTCTCCTCAGAAAAAGGAAACCCTTCCCCTTACTAACTTACCTCAGCACATCCAATGACAACAGGACTAAGCGCCTCCTTTGCCACTGAGGCCAGATAAACACAGCCCGGCTAGAGGAAAGTGATCTTAAAGCAAGCAATAGAGTCCATGTTAGATAGACCCCGCTCCACTAGCGAGGGGAACCACATGAAGATCAAACTTCTCATCAGTTACATATGTGTAGGGGCCTAGGTCAGTACATACATGCTCTTTGGTTGGTGGTTCAGTCTCTGTGAGCCCTTTTGGGCCTGGATTACTTCACTCTTTTTAGTCTTTTGTGGAGTTTTTGTCCCCTCTGGGTCCTTTTGTCCTCCCCCTACTCTTCCACAAGACTCCGTTCTGTCAGTCTGCCTAATGTTTGGCTGTGCAGCTCAGCATCTGTTTCAGTCTCCTGCTGGGTGGAGCCTCTCTGAGGAAGATACTGGAATGACTCTAGCTGAGACTCCTAGGTGTAGGGGAAATGGAGATTGAAGTGTCCACTTCATAGCAAGGCAGGGCTTCCAAAGGAGCGAGGGGGACACCAACCCACCCACCAAACCTTCGAACCAAAATTTACCCTGCCTATAGGTAATGCAGGGATAAAGATGGAGCAGAGATTGAGGGGATGGCCAACCAATGACTGCCCCAACCTGAGACCAATTCCATAGGAGAGAGCAAACCCTGACACTATTAATGATATTCTGCTGTGCTTGCAGACAGGAGCCTAGCATAGTGGTCCTCAAATATAACTTTGTAAAGACACAAAAATCTAAGGTGAAAATTAACTCTGTATTTTCAAAATATTAGTTTTTGATAACAACTTTTCCTCATTTGGAAAGCTTATTGTTCAAATCAGCAAAAGTACATATAAACAAATATTAAGTATAAAAATCCTATACATACAATTTCTATAAACTCATTGAAAGGCTGTAAGGAGTTAGTACCAATTGGTCATCCTGTCTAATCTATGCTTCTACGTATTTAATCACATAGAAAACTATAAAGAAATCAATGTTCTTATTTTTCAATTAGATTCACAGCTGGTGAGTCTCAATTTGACCTTTTAAATGACTCTATAAATTTCAGATATTTAATTGTTATATTTGTTACAAGCCTTTGGCTTTTACTCTTGTCTTTAGTAAATTCATTTTTTGGAAGTTAATCTCAAACACTATTACTCACACGATCCTTTTCATGGTTCAGCAGTTTGCTAGCACAAAATATTAACAATAAGCCTAGGGAATTCTCCTTAATCTAAAACAAAACAAACAAAAAAGTGGTCTGAGAAAAGCAGACTGTTATGCCATGATAGTTGCCATGGATACTAAGCTCTTCCACAGAGTTCAGCTGTGTGGATGAGCATGAAATATTAGCCATTTGATTAATTTGTGATTCTATTCAGAAAGGCTGCAACCCACAAGCTTTGATTGTTCTGTTATAAATGAGAGTATTTACATTCACAGATAATGTAACACTGAGAAAAACTCTTCTCCCTCTCTTTGTCTCTCTCATTTTCAGTGTTTTGGAGGTTGGGTATGAGGAACACATCAAGAATATATTTAACATTAAGCAATAAATCATACACATGAAACATTGCATAGCTTAAAATTTTTATTTTACTATTTAGAAGTAGGAAATAAAGAACTGTTTTAAAGAAACTTTACAAACCATAGAAAAATAGAGTGGATCCAAACATTACAGTAAAGCTGCGAATTCCACCATTATCAGTAGTATTTCTCTATAATCTGCAATTTAACTTTCCATTGATTTTTTTTTTAATGTTATCAGACTTAGTCACACTGAGCATTATCAAAATACTGTAATTTTCTTTTTCCTCACCAGGCAATGGATTTCCTTTCATCTTTGACTCAAAAAATAAAAACAAAACAAAACAAAAAAAACAGGCAAAGAACGAAAACAAAGTGCTGTTTATTAGTGTAATAGAGGTGTGCAGACACGGGGTGTGTCTGGCTTTACCAAGCATCCCCGGGACAAAGTCAGCACTGAAGAGACACTGACGTGCAGCAGGCTAGACTGTTTTCTAGTCCTTCGGGTATAACCCCCTGTTTATACCAAGAAGCCCCATTTCTCTGAAGAAAACCGCTCACATGTCTTAGCTAACAGACTTCAGTCTACAGAAACAGAGTCTCTTCCAGGACTGTCAGAAGCTTCATCAGTAAAGTCTCAGCAACAGGCCTGCCAAAGGCTGAGCAAAGGCGACAGTGCGCAGACGCGCCGAAGTGGGCGGGAAAAGCCTATGAGACCTCAACTCTACACCAGGAGTGAGAGGCAGACAAGAGATGCCAAGCAGGAGAAATAATCCCTTCTAGGGAAGAGCACATCAGGTGGTTATCCAGGACCAAATGGTCAGCCCTGAAAACGTACAAACAAGTGACATTATGCAGAGCAAGCAGGTTGTACATATGTTTTTAGGAATATTTATGTATATACACGTATGTGCATGTAACAACAATTAATAAAAACTGAGGTCACGAATTTGAAAGAGCATGGGAAGGTTTAAAGGGAGAAAAGGAATGCGGTAATTATATTATAATCTCAAAGTGAAAGAAATGATAAAATGTTTCTTTTTATTTCCATTGACTGTCAGTGCAGTAGGACTTAGGCACACTAGCTACTGAATACATTTGTCACACTGACCCACTTGGAAAATGTTATTTTAAAAAATGTCCTATAGCAGTAGTTCACAAACTTCTTAATGCTGTGATCCTTTAGCACTGTCCCTCATGTTGTAGTGACCCCAAACATAAAATTACATTGTTGCTACTTTTTAATTTTAATTTTACTGTAATGAAAAATAATGTAAATATCTGATATGCAGTATATCTGAAAAGTGACCCCAAAAGGCTTGCACCACACTGTTCTAGAATGAGGGGTTTTGTAACCAGAAACTTTTCTCTGTCTTCTCTCTCTCTCTCTCTCTCTCTCTCTCTCTCTCTCTCTCTCTCTCCTTCTATTTAAAATCATATCATATCCTGGGCCAGTGAGATGGCTCAGGCTCAGCTGGCAACCTTAGTTTAAGCCTCAGGACTGGAATGGAAGGAGGAGAGTACGGAGTGCTGAACTCGGCCCTCTGACCTCCGTCTTCTTCCCTTGCTGTGTGCACATACATGTAAACATGTTAAATTAAAACAAACAAACAAACAAAACATAAATAGCAGATTTATAACAAACTATTTTCCTCTCTACGGACAACTCCACCTAAGGGTAGATCAAAATCTTCTGTACAATTAGATGCCTTTCTTTTTGCCCAGTCAGTCAGCTACTGTTCTCATCATATTCAAGCTTTTAATGTTTTTAGCTTTTCAGTCTTGCAAGTATTTAAGATCAAATGCAGTATCTACAAACCCCTGAAAATTATCCCCACTCTTATCCATTTCAGTCCCCAAAAGTTTCTAAGTAAATGATATTTTCCTGTTATTACATTTTAGTTTTTCTGTTTTATTCATGTGTTTTAAAAATGAAAAGAATCAGAATGTTTGCACATATGTTTTGAACATTTAATTGAAAAAATAATTAGTTTGGAAAAGATGAATGCATGAAACAAATATTTAAAATCCTATTTTCTCTTAATGTGTTTCAGCGGCATATTAGACAGCAGGAGAGCGCATTATACCAAAACCAGGTAGTGTCTAAAGTTGCCCTGAAGTAAGCTTCACCTACAAAGGAAGTCGGCATTATCAGGCATTATCAGATATAAGTTGGTATATCAGGTGCTGAAGAGATAGTGATTAGCAGCACTTGTTCTTGCAGAGGATTTGAGGTTAGTTTCCAACACCCGTCTGATGCCCTGAGACCACCCCAGTTCCAGGGGAGCTGACAACTTGTTCTGACTTTCTGGCAGACCAGACACACACATGATAAGCATACATACATTCAGGCAAAATATTTATACATGTAAAATTCATAAACATAAAAACCATTGCTTAACATAAAATACGTGTTTCCTAGTAATAACATACACCTGGAACACACTTCCACACAGAGTTCCTTGTGCAAACACTAATACACAATCATCATCTCCTCCGCTGAGGCAGCGTACACACACACACACACACACACACACACACACACACACAGGCATGCTCTGTTCCTGTGTTATGTTCTCATCACCAAGACCGCGACCCCTTGTTCTAGTGGTGTGAAAGAGAGTGGCCCTCAGAGGCTCCTGTGTTGGAGTGCTTGATCCACAGTTGCTGGGACTGCTTAAAAAAGTTGTGGGAGTAACTCCTGTGGGGTGGGCATTGAGGGATCAAAAGCTTCCTGCCACTCCCAGGGAGCTCTCTGCCTCCTGCTGACAGTTCAAGAAGTGTGCTCTCCGCAATTTCTGCCATGATACTGATACCTTCGTTCTGCCATCGGAGCCAATGGGCTTGACTCTTGGAAACCTTAAAACCACATGAAGCCCTTCTTGGGTAAGTTGACTTGGTCAGTTTGTTTGTTTGTTTGTTTTGTTTGTTTGCGTGCTTGCTTGTTGTCTGTTTGGGGGGATATTTGCTTGCTTGCTTGCTTGGTTGGTTTTTTTATCATGGAAATAGAAATGCAACTAGTATAAACAAAATCACCTTAAGGAGAAAAGAGTTCTTTTTCTCACAGTTTTAAAGAGATTTCAGTCTACCAAGGCCTGAAAGAGATAATAGCAAGACTTTAGAGGAGGTTTGTTCAAATGGCCAGGAGAGAAGATGAAACTGTCTTCTCCAGGGGTGAGTCCCCTGAAAGGTTATCCAAAGCCAGGTGGTCACCCCTAAACTCATATGCACATGAGTAACAGGCAGTGGGGTAGGTAGAAGAGACTGTGGAAATGAGGTAAAATACAGTACTCAGATATTAAATCCAAAAAGAAAAGGTTCAACACGTCATCTCATAAAACATATTTCTGCCAACCTATTTCTTATAGGAGCCTTTGAAAGAGCACCACAAGTCAGGTACTAAGTTTTCCAGTCATGGAACTGTGGGGATTCTCCAAAAGCAAAACAAAAACAATGTTGCGGCTACCTCAGATGGTCCTCAAAACCGTTCATTTTATGATATCACAAGTGTGTGTGTGTGTGTGTGTGTGTGTGTGTGTGCGCGCACGTGTGGGAGAGAGCGAGACAGAAAGACATACAGAGACAGAAACCAACACATAGAAACCAACACATAGAAAATTACACACACTTAAACTGCTATTTGGGATTTATTTTTTGCAAACTTGAATGACATTCAAAATAACAAAAATGATTCAGTGCTTCTCTGCTCCCACTACCATCCCCTCTCCCATGCAGAGGAATCAATATGTGTCATCCCTGTCCTCAGATACTGTCACTCTGCTCCCTGACTCCAAATATATAGTGATGGCTGGAGTAAATGACCTGTCATGCCCAAGCAAAGTGATAACTTTACCCATGACATACCCACTGTATACTATCAGGACAGAATTTTGTAATCAGGATTAAAGTTCTGCTCTGAATGATAAGGAAGGTGGCATTTGTTTCCATCTGCTGTGCATTTCACTCCTGGGTAACGAATATTATCCTCAGCTCATTCTGTTCCCATATTTTCTCATTCCATCCATTCTGAGCACTTTCCATACCTTCTAGCATTGTGTCCTCCACTGCTCAACCTTTTGAAGGAACAGGAAAGACACCAACCACTCTTGGCTTCTATGAGGTCTACAGATTAGGCTCCCGGTCTGGTTTGGCTGTCTCCACCATTCCTGTTAGTGTACAAACTTTCTGCTAAGCTCTTAGAGTGATATACTGCACAAAACAAGTGTTCAATGGGTGCGATACTTGCAGTTTCCTTCCAGTATACTCATTATTGATATTATCCACAAAGGTCTGCTTTATCAGCCTATTTTGTTTGATGAAATGTGTTCTGGCTATACTCTCTTGATCTGCTAATTTAACTTAGGAGGACCACATGGCTCCGGGCACTCAGTGAGGAGGTCTCATCACACTGATGTGAATGAAGCCCCTTAGCAAAGTCATGGGAGAATGGAGGAACAGTGCTTTCTACAGGACTCCTGTAGCAGTAGAGGCAGGAGAGTAAGTTATAGAATTTGGAGGCTGAAATCCAAGCAGAAAATCCAGAGGGATTTTAACACTAGGAGTCATCACCCCTACACACATGCACACACACACACACACACACACACACACACACAGGTGTCACCTTGAAACCTGGGCTTTGAAGCACAGCCTTCACTTGACCGCGTGGAGACCTTACAAACAGCCAGTGCTAACCCACGGAAGTGAGGAGTCATTCTCATTAAATTTCTATTAGATTTGAGCATTAACTTCTTAGAAAGTGGTGACATGTTTAGATTTTTGTTTCATTTTATTGAATTAATTATGCAGGTACTTTAGATTTATAAATGACCTTTGAAATGCAGCCTTTATGAAATAAATCAGATGTAGAAAGGTGAAAATGACAAACAAAAACAATTTGAAAAAATAACATATAATTTGTCACTGATAACTAACTTGCAAGAAACACAATTTTTATGTTATTAGTTTACATTATAGCTCATTAATGAAGTCCTGACATTAAAAAGGTACACAGTCTCCTTTTAAGTATGTTTCTTGGTATTGATTTAATAAGAGACTATTTAAATTATATTTTTCACTCTATCAGAATCCACAGTTTAAACAATCTTGAAGTTCCCAGCCACAGTAGACACATCTACAACAAAACTTCTGCACCTAAGGCCCAAGGCACATCAAGAAAAAAATGATAGAAGGGTTGTAAGAGCCAGAGGATCAGGAAATCTGCTGTGAGGTTGTGTCCCCTGGAAAGGACTGGGAAGCCTCATGTGACAGCTCAAAAATATGGTTGCCTAAAGAAGTCCTGAGCAAGTACACAACATTGCTATCGGTGTTAGAGTGGAGGGTGGAAAGGTCACAAAGCCCCATTCCTGAAGAAGGAACCACAGGCAGCTAAGAGCTAATGAGAGAGAGTACACAGCCTCCCCCAGGGAAGAGCTCCTTAATTAGTTATCCAAAACCAAATGGTCATGCCTGGAATCACATGCAAACAAACAACACTAAGTGAACACAAGTTGTATCTATATACGTATATGTAAGCTGGAAGGGGGGGGTCTCTCCTTATCTGAGAAATAGTGGAGGGGGTTAGGAAAGAGCAAGGGAGGACGGGAACAGAAGGAGTGGAGTGAGGGCCTGCAAGAGAGATTCAGTGAATTAATTAATTAATTTTAAATAGAGTAAAACAGATGTTTTCACTAAGATTGTTTTTGCCTCAGGAGTGCAGGGGCTGGAGGCTTTGTCCCAAGCAAGTGCTGCTAATAGCATAACCTGTAAGATGAGAAGAGCCTTGGAAAGGGGCAAGGCAATGGTGTTTCCAGAGGAGAAGCTCCTGGGCTCTTGCCCTTGGAAGAAATTGATGTCCATCTTAAGAGCCTGGTATGTATGCTCCTATTGTCCAGCCTCATTTTTTACCTTTTTCATAGGAACTGCTTGGAATCCAGCTGTGTACTCTTTCCACACAATCCAGGAACCAGTCCTGGACTTTCACGCCTCCAAAACCACAAGCTGAAATTTTCTTACACAAAACTTCGTAGGAGGTAGTGTGTTGTCATAGCAATCCAAAAATGCCCGAGATTTGAACATGATATTTCTCCCATGTCCCTAAGATAATCACACTTGAAGATAACCTTACTAGGTTGTGACAGAAACTGCATGATATACCAGATAAGTCTATGTGACAAGCACCACCTTTCCAGGACTCTTGAATAAAAACATTAGCCACAAAATACGGGATAAACATTCTAAAATCTATACTCCTAAAGAAGCTAAACAACAAGGAAGACCCTAGGGAGATGCTCAATCCTCATTCAGAAGGACAAACGATTGACATTGGGAGCAGGAGAAGAGAGGGACCAGGACAAGCAAACTTCCATAGACAGCCTCTGAAAGACTAATGATCAAGGTATCGAAGCAGAGGCTGAGACTCATAGCCAAACTGTGGGAAGACTGCAGGGAATCTTATGAAGGAAAGGGGAGACAGAAAGACCTGGAGGGGACAGGAGTTCCACAAGGAGAGCAACAGAGCCATAAAAACTGAGCCCTGGGGGCCCTGTAGAGACTGATACCCCAACCAAGGACCATGCATGGAGAGGACCTAAAACTCAGGCTCAGATGTAACCCATAGACTCAATCTCCAAGTGGGGCTCCTAGTAAGGGGAACAGGGACTTTCTCTGGCATGAAAATAGTAGCTGGCTCTCTGATCACCATCCCCTGAAGGGTGCAGTCTTGCCAGGCCACAGAGGAAGACAATGCAACCAGTCCTGATGAGACCTGATAGGCTAGGGTCAGATGGAAGGGGAGGAGGGCCTCCCCTATCAGTGGAGTAGGGGAGGGACATAGAGGAAGAAAAAGAAGGGAGGGTGAGATTGGGAGGAAATGAGGGAGGGGGCCACAGCCGGCATACAAACTGAATAAATTATAATAAATGATAATAAAAAATATTTTAAAATAACTAAGACATCTTTCTTTTCCAAGTGGACTTTGTCTAGTTTTTACAAAGTAAACAGGAGTGCATTGCTAGATCTAGCCCCACTTTCCAAGAACAGATGCATAATACTTAGACTTTACCACTTCACCAGAGCAGATAATTAGACAACAGCATTATTATGAGCTGGAGAGACACAGCTAATGTGCTGGGCTGTTATCACAGGTCACAAATGCAGAAACAAGAGTTTGACAAAAGTTATTTTTTAGGAAACACAAAAAACTGAAGTTTCTGTGAAATTATTTAAATTATGGGCCTGACACTTTGATATATTCCTGTTAGTCTCACAGAAAAAAAATGGAAGACGTCTCAGCTTAGAGAATTATAAATTCTTGAATGGAAGATTTTTTTACGTCATAAACTTTTTTAATTTTTATTTTTTTATATTAATATTAATTACAGTTTATTTACTTTGTATCCCAGCTGTGGTCCCTTCTGTCATCTCCTCCCATGCCCCTCTCTAAGTCTACTGATAGGGGAGGTCCTCCTCCCCTTTCCTCTGACCCTAGTTTATCAGATCTCATCAGGAGTGGCTGCATTCTCCTCCTCTGTGGCCTGGCAAAGCTGCTCCTCCCTTCGGGGTTGGGGGAAGGTCAAAGAGCCTGCCACTGAGTTCATGTCAGAGACAGCCCCTGTTCCCCTACTAGGGACGTAGCCCATGTCATAATCTTTGTATATTTACAATTTATTCATTATATATCTGGATTGAAGGACCCTCCCTCAACTTAACCCTGTCCCGCCCTCCCTTCCTCTTCCCCATCCCCTTCCCCTAGTTCACTGAAAGGGGGAGTTTTCCTCCCTGCCATCAGACCCTAGCTTATCAAGTCTCATCAGGAATGCTTAGATCCTCTTCCTCTATGGCCTGGTAAGGCCTCATTGCCAGGGGAAAGGGATCAAAGAGCAGGCATGACAGAAGCAGCACCTATTCCCAGTACCTGGATACCCACATGGAGACTGAGTTGCCAATCAGCTACATCTGGGCACAGGGTCTATGTCCTCTCCATACAGAGTCCTTGGTTGATGCATGAGTCTCTGCATGACCTGATAGGCTCAGGTTTTTTAGTTTTGTTGGTCTCCTTGTGGGACTCCTGTCCCCTTTGTGTCCTTCTAGCCCTTACTTCTTCCAAAAGACTCCCTGTACTCTGCCCAAAGTTTGTCTGTGTGTCTCAGCATCTGCTTTTATCCCTTATTGGGTGGATCCTTGTCATGCTCAATATCCTTAGTCATCAGGGAAATACAAATAAAAATGACTCTGAGTTACACTAATCAGAATGGCTAAGATCAAAAACTCAAGTGACAACACATGCAGGAAAGGATGTGAAGAAAGGGAAAACCTCCTCCATTGCTGGTGGGAATGTAAACTTATACAACTACTTTGGAAATAAATCTGGCACTTTCCCAGAAAATGTGGAGTAGCACTTCCTCAAGATACAGCTATACCACTCCTGGTCATATATCCAAAAGATGCCCCACCATTCAACAAGGACATTTGCCCAACCGTATTCATAGCAGCTTTAGTCATAAAAGCTAGAACTCTGGAAACAACACAGATGTCCCTCAAACGAGGAATTTATACAGAAATTGTGGCACATTTACATTTTGGAATATTACTCAGCAATTAAAAACAAGAAAATCATGAAATTTGCAGGCAAATGGTGGGAACTAGATAAGATCATCCTGAATGAGGGATCTCAGAAGCAGAAAGACACACATGGTAAAGTGGATATTGGCCATAGACTATTTGATAGCCATACTACAATCTACAAACCTAAAGAAGCTAAACACTAAGATGTTTAGGGAGGAGGCTTGACTCTCATTCAGAAGGGCAAACAGGAGAGACACCAGGGTGGTAGAAGAGAGGGGACTGGGTGGAAGTTTCTTAAAAATGTGATTAAAGACAGAAAAATAGAATTTCAGGTGTTTTTAAAATTACATTACCAGATTCTCCTCCTCTGTTTGTGTGTGTGTGTGTGTGTGTTTGTGTTTATGCTCACCTGTGTGTATGCCACAGTGTGGAAGTGGCAAAAGACTTTTGAGAGTTTGTTCTGTCCTTCCACCATGTGAATCCTGAAGCCAAATTCCAGTCATCAGGCTTTTCAGCAGGAGCCTTTAGCTGTTGGACAATCTCACTAACTTCTAGAAGTTTTCTTAATATTGTTTTTAGTTTTTCTATGTTTGTTAGATTGATTTTGTTTTATCTTTTATTTTATCTTATGCATATAAATGTTTTTACTATGAGTATGTAGGAATATTGTGTGCATGCCCTCTGCCTGCTAATGTCAGAAGAAGGCATTGGGTCCACTGGAACTGAGCTATGGGCAGTTCCGAGCCATCATGTCAGTTCTAGAAATAGTACTCAGGTAAAAGTAACAAGTGCTCTAACCCTCTAAGCCGCCACTCTAGTCCCAGTGTTTTCTTGGTACATGCAGTTCTGAGCCCAGAGTATTGTTTAATGCTTTCAAACAATAGTAAACGACCAAATTCTGGTGACCTTTTCAACATTACAAACACTTCTAATTGTCACTGATAGAAACTTTCTTGGGAGGGCTGGCTCTGAAACATTTCTTCTCCAAAACTGAAAACTAATATACCTAGGTAACGTGGCATCCTCGGAAGTTAGCGCACAGGGGTGGAGAGACTCTCAGAGCCCTTTGCAGCCCCCACAGGGCCAGTCTCAACTTCCAAAACAGGGAAACACACAACTCATCTTTTTCCAATAGCTATGAAAACCAGCAGTAGACATTATCATCCTAACGTCTGTCCGTGTCCTCCACAACCTTCGTGTTGCTAAGGCATGAGAGCTGGGCCCTCTGCAGAAGGGAACACTCGGGATGGAACAAACGTCCTGAAGGAGTTCATCTCATACAACATGGATGAACACACTGAAAATATGAAAGAATACAGAGCTGCTTCTTCCCACTGCAAATACCTAGGGTTTCCACAGCTAAAAGAGAGTAAGCCCAGGGCATGCGTGTGACTGTACAGGGCACATGCATCCTGACACTATGAGTCTTGCTGAGGGAAGGGCAGAAGAAGAAAGGTGGATTTCCAGCAAAATCCTATGAAGGAGCAACTGAGGACAGAGTCCCCAGGAGAGCGAATGTTAACCTTTAAGAACTCAGAGGGTGCTCTTGAAATAAAGAGACAAATTGACAGCACAACAGGAAACGCTGATCAGAAAATCATAAAGAAAAAGTGTCATGCCTCAACATCTTCAGAAGAGTTTGGGCAATGATTATACCCGAGTAAAGATACTTACCCAAGCCAAAGCAGAAGAACACATTCTGTTTAGATTCTTGAAAAATACTGTGTGAACAAAATGTATACTTAAAGTGTAAATATATAGAAGATCTGAGACAGACAAAAAGAAAATTCAATTAACCTCTAAGAATTTTGAAGACTTAATTTTAAAATATATCACTGTAAAATAAAAAAGACAGAATCTGATAAAAGCATAAGTTTGACATCTAATTTATCAGCATGTGTTAACATGCTAAAAGACATATGAAAATTTGCTGTGCTATATATCCTATACACAAATACACATATTTTTGCAACAACATGTCTGTCTTAGTGATAAATTATTTGTATTAAAACAGATATATTTAAAATTTTTAAATAAAACATAATTTACAAGTTGAATACAATAACCTAAATATAGAGCATTTTAAAGTATTTTTAACCTGTAATAAGAGGAAATTGAGACTGCAGAGATGAGCTGTCCAGAGTCTTTAAAAGCAGCCCTGTGTGCTGAAACTCCCTGTGAGAAAATACACAGTCCACACCTACACTACACACATGTGGTTGTGGGAAATTGAACTGTCTCCACAAACTGTCTCCACAAGACAGAAAATCTTGAGTTTGAGTTTTATTTTTTATTTTTTTTTAAATTTTTTATTTAACTTTTATTAAATACACTTTATTCCTTTTGTATCCCCCCATAAGTCCCTCCTTCCTCCCCTCCCGGGCCTCCCTCCCCCCCTTTCTGCATGCATGCCTCTCCCCAAGTCCACTGATAGGGGAGGTCCTCCTCTCCTTCTTTCTGATGTTTTTTTTTTTTTTTTTCTTCTCAATGCAGTTTATTCAGGAACCTTGGAAAATCTTCTGACCCTGGGGAAAGCCAGCCCACAGCTTAAAATAGCCTCTGGGTAGCCAACCCCAGCGTGCCTCGTGGGCAATGCAAATAGGTCCACATACACGGAAGCAAGCCAGATCCTCAGCCTTAGCCAAATATGGAGTTGTTTGTGACAGAGAGCACTCACCGTCGGGAAGGTGGAAGGCGGAAACCAGCTCCATCTTTAAGGCGCGGTATTACGCAGCTCTCTACAGTTCCCTCTTTTTGTTTTAGACGCATCAAGCAAGAGTAGAGGTCTGATCTCTGATATTAGAAATATATTGGGACTTTGTACCAATGTTCATTTAGGTGTCATCCACCCAAAGAGCATCAGACCCGTCCGATACCTTTTTCTCAGAGGCAGGACCTGGGGCATCAACCCGCATGCAATCAGACATGCTCTTCTCTGGGTCGAGAGCGGCTGACCCTGAGTGCAGTGCTTAGCCTCGCATCCTGAGCGTAACATTTTAGCTTTTTATGGTAGCCAACCATGCTTGGGGATACTGTCCTGCTTCAATGGCTGTATAGGCCTGAATGATCATGGCTGCATTACACTGTTGTGAGACTCTAACCTTGCATGTACACCACAGGCAAACCAAGGCGACCAACACCAGAAGGCCTGCTAATGCTCCCATGCCCGCCCATTCCTTCAGATGATTCATGGCTGCAGCAATCCATGATGATACTCCTGTGGCTACTCCTGAGTCCACTCTGGGAGAATTTGCCGTAACAATGGCCACTCTCAGCTGCTCCATCATAGTATTGAATTCTTCAGTCCAATTACCTAAAATATAGCTAGACAATTGTTTAGACAGATTTGCAGCACGGGAAATATTCTCATATTGTATGCTAGTGACACAAAGTCCAGCATACTTCCATTGATAGCCAAGTTGAGCGATTTGCCATAGGGTATCAATTTGCTCCTGCATGAGGTCAATCCTCTGATTGAACACCATCAAGTCTCCTGAACCTACTCAGACTTCGGAAACCACCACTGCTAGTTCTAGAACTGATGCAGGATGTTCCAACGAGGGGGTTAAGGCTTCTCATAATATTTCCTATAAGCCCACACCTGTGTGTTTATATCCCCCATTTATATTCATTGTTAGCCAGATAGAGCCAAGTAATTGTGGTAATGATACTTGCTTTTTTGCCCAATGCTGGAATGCGAGTGAAGTTAGCTATGCTCTGGTTACTCGCATGCCTTGCTGGGTGCCTGTGCCTGTTGATGCCCCTCACGCTATGACTCTCTTCAGACAGAAAAGGGATCTTGGAATTACAGCCGCCATTGTTACTGCCATCTCATTGGCAGCTGTTGGAGCTACCACCGCGGCATTAGCCATGAGTCATACTGTGCAGACTGCTCAGACCCTAAATAATCTTTTAGCCAATGTAGCTCATGCTCTAGATGTAAAAAAAAGGAATTAATGCTCAACTAAAAGGAGACTTGAGTTTTATTTTAATCAAAGCAAAGAAGCCGGATCTACTGGTGTCCATACCAAGCAGCACTTCAGTAAAATCTGACGTATGTAGACGTGGAATGTAAACATCTCAGTGGCTCTGATGAAGACACTTCTAATTAGACAAATGAACAGCGGGGTCTGATATTACAGGTGGGAGGGAATAAGCCTAACAAAATAGGAGTGCTTTTATTAGGAGAGGGGATATTTCATGTGGGTGTGCTCTGCTTGGCAGTACAGGAGAGGTTTTCTGATGGGTCATAGTGTGACAGCTTCTGGCCTGTGTGTGGAAACAACCATTTATAAAAAGGACAAAGTCAGTATGAAGCCAAGGTAATAGAGAGGGCAGTCTGGCCAAAGAGGGGGTGTTTGCATATCTTTCTGCACGGGTGTTGAAGATATTGGCAAGTAGATTTATTCTGGCTAGTTTTTGTTTTGTTTTGTTTTGTTTTGTTTTGTTTTCATTATCAGTTTCAACCTCATCTAAGGTGACTTTTCCCCAGGATAATCACATGATGTAGGTGGGACTGTCAGACTCTGCTCACTGCTCTTTCCCACCCTCCATCCCAACCTTCTTTTCTCCTTCCTCTCCTCTCTGCCTCTCTCTCTCTCTCTTTCCCCCTCTCCCTCTCTCTCTTCATTGCTCTCTCATTTCTCACAAACACATAACAATGTAAATCAATACAGCTGATAATTTTGCAAGTTCTATTACAAAGCCCCACTTAGAAGCAGCTCACTAGGCTACACCAATGGAACAACTTGTCCAGGCTGATTTGGAATACTCGGGTTAAGGAATTCACGCTGAATGTTAGGTGAAACCCAGTGAAAACGTGCCTCGTGTTGAGGAAAGGCCTGGCCTTTTCTGTGTGCTGTTGTGGCCTGCAATTGGGTAGAGTACCTCAGCACTGAATTGTTCTTACGATATTCAGACCTTTCATTGCTGTAGCAATGACAGATGCATCCTGGGTAAGGACTTATCTTGGTGCCTAATCCACAGATAAAGTGCCCAATACAGCGGAAGTCATGGCAGCCAGAGAACGAGGCAGCTAGTCACAGGGGACCCACGGTCAGAAGGCAGAGACAGGTCAATGCTGCTGCTAAGCCTGCTTTCCCTCTCTATGCAGTCTGGCATCTCCACACATAGGTGAGGCTGCCCCTTCAGGACCTGCCTTCCTGCCTCAGTTATCCAAGACAGAAAGGCCCCCACAGACATGATGGCCTGATTGAGGATCTGGTCTAGTTGACTGCGTTCACCACCATACTTTCCAAACTATGTATTTTTAGTTAAAATTTTAAAAAAGAAATCTGTCTTTCATTCTCATATTTCACTTTCAGGAAGCAATTATTAGAAAGTGAGAGAAGAAAAGGCAGGTGTGGTACCTGACCTTCTTCCCCCGGGGTCTTTGTGACAGTGGCCCTATGGCCTGCATCTCTTCTTAGCTCGAGCGTCATTTCAGAAATATTCTTCCTTACTTCAATTCTATTTAAGTTTCTTTATAAGCACTCTCTTGTCAAAATCTATTTTCTGTTTGCAATGATAAACTGTCATTATACATTACCTGTATGGATATTTGATCAATCTCACATAAGAATATAAAATCCAAAATGTAGTGACTGTTTTCCTTTTGTTCAGCCTTCCTCCCGCAGCAGCCTGTCTGGTTCACAGAAAGTACTTTAGTAAAGATTGGAGAATGAGTGACTAAGTGAAGACGCTTTCAAAATATGAAGCTCTGGTGAGACTTTTAATATTTGTTGTAAGTCAGGAGCAAGGCTTAAGCTCAACATCTTACTTAAATGGCATGTTTTAAAATGAACTTATTCAGAAGGCAAATAGAACATACACAGGAAGAAGAAGAGAGGGAGCAGGATGGGAACCTGCTGCAGAGGGCCTCTGAAAGACTCCAACCAGCAGGGTTTCTAAGCAGACGCTGAGACTCACAGCCAAATTTTGGGCAGAGCACAGGGAGTCTTAGGGAAGAGTGGCAGAGATAAGAGGACCCAGAGGGGACAGGAGCTCCACAAGGAGAGCAACAAAGCCAAAAATTCAGGGCCCAGGGGCCACTGCAGAGAACGGATGAACAGATGAACTGCACTGATGAACCGAAAAAGGATCATGCATGGAGATGTAGTTGATAGGCAACTCAGCCTTTAGGAGGGTCTCCTAATAAGGGGAGCAGGGGTTACCTCTGACATGAACTCTGTTACCCAACTTTGACCACTTCCTCATTGCTGGGCAGCCATGTTAGGCCACAGAGAAAGAGGATGCTGGCAGTCCTGATGAGACTTGATAGGCTAGGGTCAGATGGTAGGGGAGGAGGGCTCCCCCTTTCTGTGCTCTAGGGGAGAGGAATGGGGGAAGTGGGAGGGAGGATCTGACCAGGAGGAGACAAGGGAGGGGGCTAAAATCAGGATATAAAGTAAATAAATCATAAAAAATTAAAAACATAAATAAAATGAACTCAAGAATATACAGTTCATTCTCTAACATAGAAGCATCAAATGTAGTCTAAAACATGAAGTCCCATTTTATTTTTATCATTCATGATGATACAGAATCCAACAAAGATGTGAGTCCAGCCCTACTATGGCATTGTTCCAACACTGAAGTGTTACACACATGAAATACATTTGCTGAGCACTGTAATATCTCCCTTCCCGCAGCTCTAGCCACCACACATCGCACACTTTCTCCTCTTTTACTGAGTGAAATAAATGTCATCTTAAAACAAAGAACATGTGTGTGTTTCTTTCATTTCAGATAAAAGTGTTTTGAGATAGACTTTATAACAAAGTATATATTAACGAACTGCTTTAAATATGTAATTATATATAAAATTTACTGGTGACGTGACATTGAAGAAGATTATATAATGTAAAGTAAAGGGAGCAACACGGGGTATATTTTGTTGAGCCCCATGGACTTATTGGTAGCAAGATTGCAAATAAATTATTAATGAAGCATGTGTTAGGAAGAGATGCTGAAAAGGGGCTCTTGGACCAGTAAGATGCCTATGTGAGGAGAAGCACTTAATGTGGGGTATGGCATGCACACATACATATACATCACACACACGTGCACACAAACACGCACATACACACATACATATACACACAGAGACATAGTAAATAAATATATTTTAAAAGAGTAAAAAGAAAAATGGTTTTATAATAAAGAAGGAAGTTTCCACGCATATTTCAAAACAACTCTTCTGTTCATTCGTGATGACTGACACATGAATGCTCGTAAAGGAAGCCAGATCAGTGAAAGCGGCAAAGAAAAATTTGACATTAAAAAAAATGCATCCAGCTATATTCTAAACAAGACACTAAAAGAAATAAGGTTAGACAAAGAAAAAAATAAGTCACATATGGAAAGGAATCTGACAGTATATCCTAGTTAAAAATTAGTATAAAATTTTGAGATGATTTTATGTAAATGGGAAGAAAAAATGAATGTTCATATTTGCAATATGCTGTGATGGTTACGACCAATGGAAACAATATCATTCACATGTTCGCTTCTTCTTAGCCAACAGTGAAGCAAGGAAAAGAAAAGAAAAATGAAAAATTTGAAACTAGTACTTAAGAACAATATTCAAATTATCACAAACTCTACGGCATTCTTTCAAGGAGATATTAATTCCAACTTACATATGTAAACAAGCTTTAGAAATGTTAAGGATTTGTAATGGCAGTGAAGAGCTTAAGATAGCCTGAATATAACTCCATTTTGAAATAAAGATCTTGACTGGGAACTGAATTCAGGCACCAGGAAATATCACAGAGTGTACACCTGGCAGAAAACAAAGTTAACTCTCCTAGCAACAGCCTTCAGGAAATATAACAGAATAAATGCTTCATAGAAAATAGAGACAAACTCCCTGGCAATAATCAATGGGAATTGGTTGAGAATCAGGTGGGAAAATTCTCCCCAATGTTTCAGATATGGTTTAGAAAAATAGCGATTGTGATTATATGCCTTAGCCATTGTGATTATGTGCCTTAGAAAAGGTCACCCCGCCCTGCTAAACTTCACCCAAATCTGTAACGCCAAGGCTTGTGCCCCCCTGCTTGCTGCCATGGAAACCCCCTGCTCACAGACTTTCCCTTTAAAAATCCTGTTCACTCAGAGCTCGGGGTCCCACTTCTCTACTGCTGTGCCAGTGAGACTTGGGTCCCGAGTTTGATCGCTCTCGTAATAAGGCTCTCTTGCAATTGCATCGAGTCATCTCCTGGTGGTCTCTGAGGGTCCCGTGAACCTGGCATAACAGCAGCAATCATCAGCAAAGACTGTGGCCTAGAATTTGTTTTCTATGGAGTCAGGCCATGCTGCCAGACTATTTCAGTAGGACAAAATCTCTTTCTGGGTCAATCGTTTTATTTCTTAACTGACACCAAAATAGACAAAGAAACACATCCAAAATGATCACTGGATATTATTCATCCAAGAAATCAGAGGAAAAATTCTAGCCCCACTAAAGTGAAAGCTATCTAAAAGAGGATACCCTTAGGTAATTCCACAAATCAAGGAGAGTAACACTGTATTCTATTCACTAATTAAAACCCTAGCTTATCAGATCTCATCAAGACTGCTTTCATTGTCTTCCTCTGTGGCCTGGTAAGACTTCTCTTCCTCAGAGGGACATGATCAAAGAGCCAGACATTGAGTTCATGTCAGAGACAGTCCTTGTTCCCCTTACTAGGGAACCCACTTAGACATTGAGCTGCCATGGGCTACATCTGTGCAGGGGTTATAGGTTCTCTCCATGCATGGTCCTTGTTTGGAGTATCAGTCTCAAAAAAAAAAAAAAAAAAATCCTGGGCCCTGATTTCTTAGTTCTGTTGCTCTCCTTGTGGGACACCTGTCACTTCGAGGTCTTTCTGTCCCCCCCTTCTTTCATAAGAGTCCCTGCACTCTGCCCAAAGTTTGGCTATGAGTCTCAGCCTCTGATTTAATATCCTGCTGGGTAGAGTCTTTCAGAGGCCCTCTGTGGTAGGCTCCTGTCCTGTTCCCTGTTTCCTCCCTCTTCTGATGTCTTTCCCGTTTTCCTTTCAGAATGAGGATTGATCATCTTATGCAGGGTCCTCCTTCTTGCTTAGCTTCTTTAGGTGTACAGATTTTAGTATGTTTATCCTACATTATATATCTAATATGCACTTCTAAGTGAGTATATACCATGTGTGTTTTTCTGCTTCTGGGATACCTCACTCAGTATGATCTCTTTTCCTGCAAACTTCCTGATTTCCTTGTTTTTAATTGCTGAGTAGTATTCCATTGTGTAAATGTACCATACTTTCTGTGTCCATTCTTCAGTTGAGTGACATCTGCGTTGTTTCTAGCTTCTGGTTATTATGAATAAAGTTGCTAAGAACATATTTGAACAAATGTCCTTGTTGTATACTTGAGTATATTTTAGATATATGCCTTGGAGTAGTATAGCTGGATCATGAGGTTAGAAGAAAAAGTGGGGAAGAGCCTTGAACTTATACACACAGAAGACAACTTCCTGAACAGAACACCAGCAGCACAGGTTCTAAGAGCAACAATCAATAAATGGGACCTCAGGAAACTGAAAAGCTTCTGTAAAGCAAAGGACGTTGTCATCAGAGCAAAACAACAGCCTATAGACTGGGAAAGGATCTTCACCAACCTTACATCTGACAGAGGGCTAATGGCCAGAACATATAAAAAATTAAAGGATTTAAAAAGCAACAAAACAGATAATCCAATTTAAAAATGGGGTACAGAGCTAAACAGAGAATTCTCAATAGAGGAATATCGAATGGCAGAGAAACACTTAAAGAAATGCTCAGTATCCTTAGCCATCAGGGAATACAAATCAAAACAACCCTGAGATTTCATCTTACTCCCACCAGAATGGCTAAGATCAAAAACTCAAGTCACAACACATGCTGGAGAGGATGTGGAGAAAGGGGAACCCTCCTCCATTGCTGATGGGAATGTAAACTTATATGATCACTTTAGAAATCAATCTGGCGCTTTCTCAGAAAATTAATAAATTATTTTCACTTCCTTGTTTTTTAGTAAAGATGAGATGATATTGTTTTATATCATTTGGAGTTTATATAAGTGTTTCTATTATTTTTAATGTCTATGACCTTACTAACCATAGGAAGCTGTATAGGAGGGTATCAACTTGAGCACAGGGCATTTTTTTGGGGGGGGAGGGGGTTATTGATGGAAGTTATTTGGGAGGAAATGAAGGTAGAGAAAGTGATGTAATACTATTTCAAATAAAATCTATTTTTAAAAGTTGATTTTTAACCTTTTATGGCATCTTCATTTTATTCTGGTTGTTATTTCTTATGATCACATTGGTTGTATAAGATGAAGACATCATGATTCACAACATTTAATATGTATAAGATACTTCCCCTTTTACAGCTCGTAAAAAATAAATATCATTTGTACTTGTTCTGAAGCGATAAGTCATTAATAAATTATTATATGGGGGATTTTATGTTTACAAGCCTAAGCATTCTGAAAAACCTTTATCATAAATACAATTCCATGAGAAATACCATTTTGAGCTGATTTGTAGGTAGGTAATTTTACATTTTTACCACTATGCTGTATTTTATTACTTTTTTTTTAACAGCTATGGTAGCACAGAGATCTTTTTATACTGTCGAGGTAAATACTTACATTTTACACTCCAAAAAGTGATGAAAATCGCATTAATTTCACATTCCCCGATAAGAGGAATCATCTGGTTGAAGATGATAGTAGACACAGGAGAGCAATTATGTAATGACCTGATAGATGAGAAGGAAAGACCATTTAGGTGGAAAGAAATCCTAAACAAAGAGCAAGTGGAGAAGTAAGGTTTATGTGGCTCGTGATCACATGACACAAAGAAGCACAGGAGGAGAAGCACTGATAATAAGTGTGATTTTGAAATTCAGGGTCAGGGATGAGGAGTGCCAATCTTTTAATGAGGCAGGGAGTTACTGAGAAGTGAGATCATAGGACGCAGGTGGGTAACTTGACCACTGAAGCCACACGGAACCCGGGCTTGGGAAGGCAGTGTTGGAGGGAGTGCAAGCTTTTTCCTACTTAGAGCAGGGTGCTCCCAGGAGAGAGTACGGCAGGCAGATGACAGGCTAAGTTTGAATCTGACACCCCACTCTATCAAGGGCAGTTTTCAAACAAGTCATATTGTAAATCAACTCAGCTTTCAAATGCGTTGCTTTTATTTATTTTAAAAAAGTGTCTCGAGACCTCCCTCCACCTCCGCACAGCGGCACAGCTGACTGGTTTTTCTCAGAGCAGACCTAACTGCCTGAGGTATACAGCCACTGGGGCAGAGCTCCAAGCCCTTTAGCAGCAGGCAAAGATCAGCAGTACCTGTCCCAGAGTCCCAGATCCGCGCGGTGGCTACACCATCCCCCCAGGGCCCGAGTCTGCTGGACGCCATACTAGCTCCGCAGGAAAGCCATCAGTGACCGTACAGCACGCCCAATCCCACAGTGACAGAGAATACGCCATATATTCACCAAAACCAGGCAGAAACGTCATACAACCTAGATACACCAGGTGCTGGGCCTCCCAAGCTTGGAGAGCACAGTGAAGAGAATCCTGGTCTTTCCAGGACTTCCCAGGAAGCATCGGGACTGGCGACCCAGTCACCAGTTACAGTGGGACTTGGCGGCAGGGCAGCACTAAGCTGTCGGGACACAACAGCCCTCCAGTTTATGACTAACCAGGGCCAAACCAGAGAACAGAGAGAGCCTGGTTACGCCGTTCACCACTGAC
>REGO01000252.1:2031895-2061238 GCA_010120015.1 Rhombomys opimus
AGTCCTGAAGATACCTGATAAAACAGGATCAGATGAATGGGGGGAGGTCCCCCCCTATCAGTGGACTTGGAAAGGGGCACAGTAGTGATGAGGGAGGGAGGGACTGGGAGGGAAGAGGGTTCGGGGCACGGCTGGGATACAGAATTAATAAAATGTAACTGATAAAAAATAAAAAATAAAAAAAATAAAAAATAAAAGAAGAAAAAATTAAAAAGTAAAAATTAAAAAAAAGAAAAAGAAAACAAACAAACAAACAAAAAAAAAAGCATCTCACTCTGTAGCCCAGGCTGGCCTACAATTAACTCACTCTGTAGCCTAGACTGGCCTACACCTCACTGTGAAGACCTGGCTGGCCTTGAAGTCAGAGCAAATTTTCTTCTTCAGTGTCTAAAAGGAAGGTAATACAATCAAGAGCCACTCTTTTATCTTTTAATGTCAGATTCCTCTAGAGCAATCTAACTTTTACCTTAGTCAAATTCTAAGTTTTCTAGAAGCAAGCTCCTCTAGACATGAATCATGGGAGTTAGTTCTGATGGAAACTTGAATTCTAGAATTCTTCACACACCCTTTCATGATAACTCTTCTATTCCTGCTGAGGGTATTAAAAGGCAGAATGTAACGTGTTTTTCATTCATTCTGGCAGTGCTGACCATGGGTGTTCTAAGTGTCTGTC
This sequence comes from Rhombomys opimus, assembly GCA_010120015.1. Taxonomy (NCBI): domain Eukaryota; kingdom Metazoa; phylum Chordata; class Mammalia; order Rodentia; family Muridae; genus Rhombomys; species Rhombomys opimus. The sequence continues at coordinate 2,032,569 of REGO01000252.1, forward strand.
AGGCTTATAGGCAAGGCTATATCCAAATGTAGCAAGTCATAAGCCTTGGCACTTGAAGAAAAAAACTTAAAATGATATATCTGCTTTATTAAATAAAATAAAGATTGGTGCTAAGAAAGCTTATATGTATGTTTAATTGGAAGAAACAGTGCATTCACTTCTGGAAAGTCAATAAACCTAGAAAATGAGAACAAAGCTTTCACGGACTCAAGTAAATTTAAAGCTGTGTGAGGGTTCACAGCAGTCCAGCAAGTGAATTGGGAAAACAGATATCATTAAATGGAAAGTTTATTATTTAATTCAGGATAACTGAATATTTCAACATGTGTGTGTGTTTGTGTATGAATAATGACTTAACATTCACAGCAACCTAAAAGATGCTTTTATCCACCACATATAATCTATGTTCATCTTCAACACACATTGTATCTTTCACTTTTTCTGTGATAGCTTCTATCAATTTAACCATTTAATTTCAGTTTTTTGTCCTGTGATACTTTTAAGTTATATATATATATATATATAAAATTATATATATATATATAATTTTTAGAGAGCAGTTGATAAATTCTTTTAAGTTTTATTTTATTTTTTAAATTTATATTTACATTTTCACACATTGTACTTTGATCATATCTTTCTCTTTCCCCAACTCCTCCAGACACCCCTTACTTCCCTACCACCAACTTCATGTCTTCTCTCTCTCTCTCTCTAAAACAAAACAAAACAAAACAAAAACATCAAAAATACCTGGAGGGGACAGGAGCTCCACAAAAAGAGCAACAGAACCAAAAAATCTGGACACAGGGGTCTTTTCTGAGACTGATACTCCAACCAAGGACAATGCATGGAGATAATTTAGAACCCCTGCACAGATGTAGTCCATGGCAGCTCAGTGTCCAAGTGGGTTCCCTAGAAACAGGGACTGTCTCTGACATGAACTCAGTGTCTGGCTCTTTGATCACCTCACCCTAAGGGGAAGCAGCCTTTCCAGGCCACAGAGGAAGACAGTGCAACCAGTCCTGATGAGATCTGATAAGCTAGAGTAAGATGAAGGGGGAGGAGGACCTCCCCTATCATTGGACTGGGGCATGGGCATAAGAGAAGACGAGGGAGGGACTGTGTGATAGGGAGGGGATAGGGAGGGGGCTACAGCTTGGATACAAAGTGAATAAAATGTAATTAATAAAAATAAAATATTTTTTAAAAAAGAAAATGACTATTCAGGGAAAAATTAAGCAGACAAACTAAAATGTAAAAGCAAGAAAAGATACTAAACAAAACAAGTGGTGCACACAAAAAGGTGATATCTGTTGTGTGTTGGCCAAGCACTCCTGGGTATGGGCCCTGTCCTAGAGGGAGGCTGGTAAGCATGGTGACATTACATGGGAGAAAGCAAATTTTCTCTTTCCCACAACAAATAAATTTCTCTTTTAAATTAACTTATTTTTTATTATTACAATTTATTCACTTTGTATGCCAGCTGTAGCCTCCTCTCTTGTTCTATCCCAATCCTGCCCTCCGTCCCACTTCTCCTCCCAAGGTCCCACCCTGAGTCCACTGAAAGGGGAGATCCTCCTCTTCTTCCATCTGACCCTAGCCCATCAGATCTCATTAGGACTGGCTGCATTGTCTTCTTCTGTGCCCTGGTATGGCTGCTTCCCCCTCAGGGAGAGGTGATCAAAGAGCCAGACACTGCTCTCCTTACTGGAGAACCCACTTGGACACTGAGCTGCCATGGGCTACATCTGTGCAGGGGTTCTAAGTTATCTTCATGTATGGTCCTTGTTTGGAGTATCAGTCTCAGAAAAGACCCCTGTGCCCAGATTTTTGGGCTTTTATTGTTCTCCTTGTGAAGTTATAGGATAAATGTGCTAAAATCTGTACATCTAAAGAAGCTAAGCAGGAAGGAGGACCTTGTGTAAGATGATCAATCCTCATTCAGAAAGGCAAACGAGATAGACATCTGAAGAGGGAGAAAACAGAGAACAGGACAGGAGCCTACCACAGAGGGAATCTGACTCTCAAAGCAGATGCTGAGGCTCATACCCAAACTTTGGACAGAGTTTTCTTATGAAAGGAATAAATTTCTAATGCTTCTTGACTAGAGATAAGATTTTATTCATTTCTTCTTCTCCATCGTGGGGTTTTGTTTGGCTTGAACCCGTTTGAGATGTTATGCATGCTGTCAGTTTCTGAGTGCATGTGAGTACCAGTCCCATCCTATCTGGAAGACACTGTTTCATTGCCGTGATCCGCCCTCTGGCTCTTACCATTCTTCCAGCTTATTATCTGAACAGATGCTCGAGCTTTGATGGGCTTGGGTTGATAAGTTGTCCCATTTAGGCCAGGGTACACCATCATTTCTTACTATATACACACTTTCCAGTTGTAGGTCTTGTTAATTTCCATCTCTTGCCAAAAAAAAAAAAAAAAGCTACTCTTTCTATTGCTGAGAGGCTTCCTTGATGAAGGGCGAAGGCTACACTTATCTTTAGGTGTAATGAAAAATGTTTAGAGTGTTGTTAGGGGTTTTCTGGGTTAGTAAATTAAGATATACCTTGTGTGTGTATAAGCAGCTCCAGAGAGTGGCATTGCTACACCTGTTTTCTAAACGATAAATTTAAATTTCTCAGATGACCTTTTTCTATAAAATTTCTTTATTTTTTTTTTCACTTTTATCTTCAAATATTTTGTTGTTTTGTTTTCTACTCACTTTTAAACACATAGCTTCCAAATTACATTTTATGTGGCAATTGTTCATATAAACCGGTGGTTCTCAACTTGTGGGTCACGACCCTTTGGGGGCTGAATGACCCTTTCACATGGTTGCCTAAGACCATCAGAAACTGTACACATTTATATTCCTAGTCATAACAGTAGCAAAATTACAGTCATAAAGTAGTAGTCAAAATAACTTAATGGTTGGTGCCACCATCTCGCGAGGCTCTGTATAAAGAAAGGTGAAGAAGCTCTGATTTAAGCGATTAAGCTATAAATTTCAGCTCTGCCATGTTCTAGTTCTTCTTTCCTTGCTTTAATACTCTTATTTTTAATATAGATATTTTAATTTGATAATAAAACAGGATCATTTACTTTCACCTTTCATTCTACAATAGCTTTGATGAAGTGAAGAGTCATAGTAGGCACCATATTTCTTATATCAATTTATAATGTCCTGCAACACTCTTTTTCAATTGAGCAACAATAAATTCTTCCTGTTTCTTGCTGGAGAGTTCAAATAATTGTTTTGAAGTATTACATTGTCAGAATTATGGAAAAACACCTTTGGAGAGTCTGACTCCTAGTAACTTCACACAGTCTTATTTCAAAACAAATTTTATCACTACCAGTTAGTTGTAAATTAATTCACTGCTGTTTGTAGCTAGCGTTCCCTATCCACTGGGCATAGCCTACAGTCACCTGGGAAGAGGCCCTCAATAGAGGCATTCTCCAGATGAGACTGGCCTGTGGCCCTGTCTGTGGGGAATTGTCTTGATGTTAGTTCATGTAGGAAGCTTAGACCACTCACTCTGGGTGGCCAGTTCCCTGGGCAGGCTGCCCTGTCTATATGACCAGCTTGAGCCTGCGAGCAAGCCAAAAAGCATCATTCCACCATGATTTGTGCTTCAGGTTCCTGTTGGAGTTCCTATCCTGACTTTCCTCTATGATGACCTGGAACTGTAAGATAATCAACCCTTTCCTCTCCTAAGCTGTTTTTATGCAGAGCATTTTATCACAGGACCAGGAAGAAAGGGAGGACACTGTTCACCCTCTGACACCTTTCCTGTCACTCCCAGATGCTTTCCTCCCACCTAAGACAGGCACCTCATAGTCTCCATGCTGTCCAAGGCTGTTTGCTCAGCTTGATCGCCTCGAGAACTCTTCTCGTCCCAGTTCTGCTTGCCCCATTCTGGGACAGCTTCTCCCAGGGATAGTGCTCTCCTGGGAAGGGTCTCGCCTTCTCATTTTCCAACCTCTCACAACTCTTCCCTACTTCATTTCTCCCTAATTATCTCATCTATCAATGCTTCAGAAACACCTCTGCTGGCCTCAGGAATGTGCTGCCAATTTACTATTAAATTAAAATTTGGCATATTTGCTGTATCAGGATCAGCCCCTTGATAGGAGTTTTGAATTTACTTGCATAACACATACAGAGAAAATTTAATTTAGCAGTGACAGCTATGCCGTGGGACACAGGAAATCTCTATAATCGTCAACCTAACATCACTCTTCTGAACGTTGACATCAATTGGCTTGCAAAAATGCAGCTTTTTCTAAAACAATGTAATGGCTTTTAACTTCCTTATTCAGGTTTTAAGTATCTACTGGCATCTGATTTTCACGTTTAGCTTTTTAATCTGAAAATCTAAACATCTTGATTTAACATTTTAATTTTAGAAAACAGTTGATATTTTCATATATGATCTCAGCTAATTCTTGCAACTCTTAGTTTTCTTCTTTAATTCCTTTGTGTCAAAATGAAATTATACTGAAGTAAAAACATATCTTAAATGAAGACAATATTCTGAGATATAAAAGTCTAAAAAAGTAATGTGAATCAGAAAGGCATATTGATTGATACTGTGACATTTTCTTCATTTGAAAATGTGTTGGAATATCACTTGAACACAATATAAACAACTTTAAGCATCTCTCTAAATGTCTGTGCTGGGATATAAAACTGTCTGCCTTCATAATTAGCAGACATCCAAGTCTGAAGGTGGCATTAGTTAACCACTCATTCTCAGTTATTTTTATAGTCTTCAGTTTAAATAATGATTGAATAAATCATTTAAAGTAAAAAGATAGACTCATGACATTTGCATTTTAAAAAGGATGGAACTGGAAATCGTTATGTTAAGAAAATAACCCAGATTAATTGAACGGCTTCTTGCATATAAAACAAAATCTAGATTTAAAAATCTGTCTCTCTATCTCCCCTCTCCCTTTGCAAGAGGAAAGGTAGTGCTCCTTAGATGGTGTATGAAAAGATAGTCATTGAATACCTACACATGAAAGCAGGAAGAGGACAGTTTAGCAGGGGTGCAAAGTAGACAACCGAGATGAAAGGGGAGAGCCTTAGAAAGAGAAGGAAAAATAAGAACAAAGTATAATCATATGTTATTAAAATGAAATAACAAACCACAACACTTTGTGTTTTAAAAGTAAGAAAAATAACACTTCACAGCACAATGATCTTAACACTGAAATATTTCGTTAAGAAGAAACTAAACACAAGCGTCTAAAGGAGGTTCGGGCATGGTAAGAAAACAGAGACTCCTCAGTTCAGCACAACTGAAGATGACAAAGCTGAGGTCCACAGCCACCGCGTCTCTTCTGAGCATGAGCCACCACCCTTCAACTGCCGGGTCATTGGAAGTGCAGTTCACCTGGCATCATTGTCCTGTGGTTTCCTCATGCTAGGTGCATACTAGGCAACCACAACTCAGGGAATCTACTGTTCAATTGGTAAAGGTCTTACAGTCATACAGTAAGAGACTACCTCAGTGACACATCACAAACTGAATGTAATTAAGCATAATAAATGATATTATCACGAGCTTGTTCAGTCAAGTTAGCCATCTTCATTTATTCAGTGAACAATGGATGTGACTGAGGCCATGCTGTCTCAGGACTTACATTCTTCTAGGAAATCCTCAGGCTAGGAGCATAGCTCAGGGCTAAAGTGCTGGCCAAGCAGGCGCTAGGTCTTGGCTTCAGTTACAGCATAATAACAAAACAAAAAATAAATAATTCTGTTCTAATAGAAAATTCATGTACTAATAAATTCAGTGTAGTCTAGTGTGTGTGTAATAGTGGTAAATACAAAGACACTAGACAAATAATAGTAAGTCTAGTGAACGTACTACGAAGGTGCTTATGCCTGTTGTAGATTTGAAGTGTGGATAAAACTATTCAGTTAGGCTATGAAAAAGTGCTTTTGGATAGAAGAGTGCCTCAAGAGCCCGGCATGGTGCTACATGCCTTTAATCTTGGAAGGCAGAAGTAGGCAGAACTCTACGAGTTTGAGGTCAGCTTGGTCTACAAAGCAAGTCTAGTAGTGCTTAATACACGAAGAAACCCTGTCTCAAAACACCAAATAAATAAATAAATAAATGAAAAAATGAAAAAAAAAAAAAGTGCTTAAAAACACAAACCAGTGTTCTAAAGTAAGACTTGATAACATGAAGGGGTACCGTCCAGTATCCACACGAAACAACCAGGCAGTGGAGAGGTTTCAGGAGACTGGGATTCTCTGGATGTGGTGGACTGCCTTAGGCACACCCCCCGTGATCCCTCCCTGACACTGGAAGTTGTTTTAGCTTTTCTCTCTTCCAAGTGTGGCCCTGGTGGCACTCACCTAAGAAAATGTCGGTAAGGTGATGTCATGTCTCTTCCTGAGAGTGGCACACAGTGATGTGCATTTGGCTTTGGCTTACCTTCGGCTTACTTGGTCTGAGGCTTCACTCTGGGGGACATGAGCTTCTGGTGTTCTGTTTTGTTCTGTTTTGTTTTTTGTTTTGTTTTCTGAGTAGTGCTAATGATGGTACAGTCGCAAGAAACTGGTTTATTGTCTGTCTTGCAGGTAATATTGTCTGCCTCAAGCCAGGAAAAGTGAAAATGTAAGCTCACTCTGGTTAGTGTACAAGTGTATTGTATAGGAGAGCCAACACTGACTCAGTGCCCTGCAGTGCAGACCTGCCTGGACTCTCGCATTCAGGATGAAAGCATGTTTCCATTTTCATCTTCTCATCTGAATATATAACCTTTTAAGAGGATTAGGTGATAAAGAACTTAGCTAGGTCACATTGGACAGTGCATCATTTGGCTAAAAAGTAATGGGCTATGATACATAACGATTTCAGGAAACCGGCAATGTGAATTGGCCTGACACATTACTGATGTGTTAATACATATGTGCATGTAGTGTTACAGGCAAGGCTGACAGTGTGGCGGTTTGAATAAAATTCCCCTCATAGGCTCGTAGGAAAGGACGTTACTTAAAAGGATCAGGACATGTGGCCTTGTAGGAGTAGGTGTGGCCTTATTGGAGGAAGGGTGTCACTCCAGATGGGCTTTGAAGTTTCAAATGCTCAAGCCTGGCCCATCTTGCTGCCTGTCAGTCCAGATGTAGAACTCTCAGGTCCTTCTCCAGCACCATGTCTGACTGCACATGCCCGTTCTTCCCACCATAACAATAATGGATTAAACCTCTGAACCAGCCACACTTAAATGCTTTCATTTATAAGAGTTGTTGAGGTCATGGTGTCTCTTCACATCAATAGAAACCACCCTAAGTAAAACAAGCACAAAACTCCAATAGAAAAAGATGTGAGTTTACTCAAAACATTAAGTTTGACAAGGGAAAACTGAACTTGGAAACAGAAGCAGAAATTTGTGGTAACAGATTCTGAGTTGACAAGAGAGTAAGAGTACAGGATGATGTACTGTGTGATTTACATGAGGGAAGTGGAGCAGACTCATTTACCTTCAGAAACAACAAAAGACGGGTAGTTTTGGGTTGGGAGAGGAAGAAAGAGGCACATATTGACAACCATTTTAGAGACAGAGGATGCGTTAGACACTTAAGGATACCGAGATGCTGAGGTGTAGAAAGACTGAAAATTGAAGAGAAGGATAAAAACAGGGCATGGCAAAGAGACACCAGTATCTCCACAGAACACTAAATCTATACTTTTACCGGGACAGAAACATGTGTGAGGAAGTTAGGAAGAGTTCCAGGCACCCAGAGTCACAGAAATCAGTGAGGAAAGAGCGTTACAGTAGACAAGAGCAATATGCCAGAAGCAGCAATAAAAATAGCTGCTGGATGCCTGGCAAGTGGTTGGAGAGATCTGGAGGCATCTGGCAGCCAGAACTCTGTAGCATCTGGTAGATGCATCCTCACAACTGCTACACATATTCTCCAGAGGGCCCTCAGTCTGTCTCCCTTGCCAGCACCTTCGTTCTCTGGTTTTACTAACATATTTCCTTTAACATCTCAAGATATTCTCTATGAGGAGGCCATGTTCTGTGGGTATATGTACTCATTTTAAAGATTTTATGCTTTAGATCACTATGTAGAAACCAAACCTTGTAGCTGAGTGGCTGACCACTGAGGATTACCCCAGATTCTGGTATTGCTATGAAATCAGTTCCCAGCCAGTGGCGAAGATCATGTGAAACTGTTATTTCTGCCTGCAAAAACATTTAAAAGGAACATCAAATGCACAATGTATATTTGCTTATTTCTTCCATCTGGCATCTCAGTCATTCTTACTTTATTCATTGCGTGAAGCAGCTTCCTATTTATTAGTTAGAATAACTTAGTAAGCAGCATGGTAATTCTTACTGTATTGTAGGCAATGCATAATCTCCACTTTCAAAGTAGATTTTAATTTTTAAAAGCAAACTAATTTCATCTTTCCACTGAGCAATGCCGAGCAAGTGCAGTAATGTTCTTTAAGACAGTCTGTGTCCTCTGTTACCCATCTTACCTCCCAAGGGCTCACTCATTTGACCCGAGAAGTACATCCTACCTTTGCCCTGGAGGTTACAAGAAGAGTTAAGCAGATGCTGGGCCATATGTGTTACAGGGCAGTGCTTGCCCTTGGGATATCCTTCCATGAGTGTTTGGTATATCGACTGGAGAGTTAAATTGTTTTCATTCACATTTATCCAAGTGGGTACTGAGAGCAGTGTGCTCCCAAGTCCACACAGGCTGGAGCTGCCAGGTCCCGGGGCTCACTCCGTTAGCTGCTCCTGTCCCTGCTGCTCACTGTGCCCGTGGATAGCACAGACATCATTCAGCTCTCCTGCATGGTAGAAGCATGATCAATGTGTTGTCTCTCTCAATGTGAAGGGTGATGTTTACATCCGTGATACCAGTGGGATGCCAATTTCATTTTTGAATAAGTCCTTGTGAGCGAACGGTCCAAAAGTGAGAATTCAGAAACATGTGTCTATTCCTCATGCATTTAGGAAATGGAGAGGTGATTAAGTGGTTATACGTTGACTTTCTAAGTCGTTTTTCTTTCTTCTAGTGAATGCTGTTCAGATTTTGATCCTTTTTTATTAAGTAGAGCTGATAGAAGAAGCTGCGTACAACATGCTGGATTTGCAGTCCTCAGGAAGACTGTTGCTTCCAGCTAGTGACACCCATATGTGAAAAGAGTTCACTAGTCACTCTGTGGCCTTGAACATGAGTGAGTGATCCAACACAGTCGCCCTGCACTGGGCTCTTTGATTTACCTCTTTAGAACTAGTGTTTTGTCTGCTTAAGTTGTTTAGGTTTTTTCAGTTTTAATATTTTCTGAAGCTGTAAGATGATATAGACTCACCATGAGCAGGCAAATTTTGACATAAGTGACGAGGTCTCAAATTAATTAATGAGCACAAAGGAAAGCTCCTAAGTTACATATGCCAAAGAAATGGAGCCACCACTCTCATTCCCAGGATTTGGCTAATTTTCTTTGCATGGATCATGTGACTGAAATCTCTAATCAGTTGATCTTAAGGTTTAAGATCAGGAAATTAATCAAGATCTTAAGGTTTAAGTCTAAGAAATTCAAAGAGCTGTTGATGGAGGGGACCACATACTCAGTGAGGGTAATGATGGTCTGATGTGGGCACTACCTGACGTCTGGCCAGAGTACAGGGATTTTATAAACTGTACAAGAAGGAGGCAGCCCGGTCTGCAGCCCAAGGGCAGGGAAACATTCGCTTTACCAGCAGCTCACTCCAATGGCTCCTCTGTTTGCCCTTATGAGATGTCAAGTGTCACAGCCAGCTGAGCTCATTTAACTTCAGCTATTCTAACCCACAGATCTCTGAGACAAACAATGAGTGTTATTGAAGCTTCGCTAGTGTGTTAGTTCTCTTAAACAGTAGTAGAAAAGTACTCACCCCCCTTTCCTCAGGTGTTGAGATGTGATGAGATGGGATTATTGGCATGAACTGAAAGGGGCAGGGATCCAGGGAAATGGGGGACAGATAATAGCAATATTGGAGCAAAGAAAAGCGCATCTACAGAGAAGGAGGATTCAGAGGTGAAATGTGGAAAACAGCATCTTACAGAGAATTGATATACAGGAGAATAAAAAAATTGACCAGAGAAGGAAGGTTTCATGGATAGCTGAGGAACTTATGTGTGGGTCACACTCTGCATCCTATGAAGACAGAGCATTTCCCCAGTTTACATGGGAGAGTTTGCAGTGAATTATTTATGTCTTCCTATTAGCTGAAAGTAGAACCTTTCTTTCTGGTTCAAATTCAAGAAATGTAATCTAAAGAAAGCTAGTATGAGGGTTGGTGATGGGCATGAGGACCTGCATTTAGCTCTTGAGCACCCTTATCAAGGCCAGGGATGTAGCACCAGCACCAAGAAGGCAGAGACATGAGGCTTGTTTAGACTTGCTGACCTGACAATCTAGCCAAATCAGCAAGCTCCACGATCATCAAGAATGCCTGACTCAAAAATGATGGAGGATTCCCATTTGTGAATTCTGACCTCCATATGTATATGTGCACATCTGTACACACATGCACATGCACACACACACACATGCACATGCATATACCAGATGTGAAAGAGCGAGCAAGAGAGAGGTGAGGGATGCAAGGCAGGAGGAAGAGGGGCGGAGAGGGAGGAAGGACGATAAAAGGATCACACCCAGTCGTAGGAGTTACACTGGGGTTTCAGAATACCCTGGAGAATATCAAGTTCATAAAACCCTTTTCCATAATCAGAACTTCTCTGCATGGCTTCTCTCTTATTATTGGTACTTCTAAAATATTTTTGTCATTGATCATTCTTATTTGTCACCACAACTGCTTTATAATTATTAATGACCTTGAAAAATAAATATTGATGACCGCAATATTATTTATAGTTAAATGTTGATTTGTGTATATTTAAAATTTTAAGATTTAATCTCCCAAGAAAATTGGTGCCTTCAAATACATCAGTTATTTTAAGTAACTGCAGTATCCCCAACACTTTAACAATGGAAGTGTTATTGTCTTTCTCCTTCTGATTCTATGTTGACCTCTCTACTCACTTCCCCAGTTGGAACTCCATTCCCTGATTTTGTTTTTCTTCTTTCATATCAACTATGCCCTGCTAGTCCTTTCTCAGCTGCTTCTCCTATCCTAGTATTTGTTTATAATTTCCTGGTTCTGTGGTTACTCCATGTTGAATAACCTCATCTGAAGATCTGAAGTTAGTAACAGAAAACACGTGGTGTTTGTCTTTCTGGGTTTGGGTTACTTCAGTCAGCGTTACCCCTTCTAATTCAATCCATTCACCTGCAAATTTCATTTTTTGTACACCTGCATAGTATTACATTTTATATATGTACTAGATCTTCATTACCTACTCATACAACAGAAAATTTTTAGGTTGTTTCATTTCCTGGCTTTCAGGTAGAGCAGCCATGAATGTGGCTAAGTAAGTATCTGTGGAGTAAGAGGTTGAATCTTTAGACCTATATCAAAGAGTGGTATAGCTGAGCCATAGGTTTATTTTTACTTTTCAGAGATTTTCCATACTGATTTCCAATACGGAAATCAATTCTACTGCACCAAATTGTATTCACATAAACACTGAATGTTCATTCTCCATTCCCCACAATGCTTGCCTACATTTGTTGTGTTACTGAGCTAAGCCATTCTGACTGAGGCAAGATGGGATCTCCAAGTAGTTTAAATTTGCATTTCCCAAACTGAAAAAGGATGATAAACAATTCTATACATTTCTTAGCAATTTTTATTTATTTTACTAAAAACTCTTTTGTTTAAGATTCCTAGCCCATTTTTAATTGGCTTATTAGTTTCTGTGACTCTTTGGTTTTTTTTAGTTCTTTGTGTATTTGGATATTAATCCCCTGTCAGATACATGCCAGGCAGATTCCCCTCATTCTCTGCACTTCTTCCTCCCTGCATTTATTATTTTCTTGGCTAGGCAGACATTTTTTAACTCTATGACGCCACAGTTGCCAATTGTTATCCTTAATTTCTAACCTGTTCAGAAAGTCCTTTCCTAAATCTGAGTTTAATGAGATACTGCTTTCATTTTCTTCTAGCAGCTTTAGTGTTTTGGTTTCAGTTTTAAACTGAGGTCTTTGATCCACTTGGGTCTCATTTTGTACAGGTTGATTTTAGTACCACAAAAAAAAAAAAACAAAAAAAACTAGGGCTAACAGCTTAATTCAGTGTTTTCTAAAGTTGTTTAGTGAGCCTTATATGAAATAGTCCAATTTTGAATGTATTATCATATTTATAACACTGAAACTTCTTGCTGATAGGAGGGGAGTGAATTATCAGATATTTCCACCCACCCAGGCTACAATTCATACATGTTTGCTTCTTTTTTATTATTATTATTTCATGTAGTTACCACCCATAATAAGAACGTTCTCTTCACAGCACATGCAGACCATTGGAGAGGGACAGAGAAGACTCCTATCTCATTCTTCTGCATGTGGACACCCAGTTTCCTAACACCACTTGTCTAAGATGGTTTTTTTCTCCAGGGTGTGTTCTCTGTCTCTGCTGAGTATCAAATGAAAGCAGCTACAACCAATCTTGTTTGAGCCTTCTGTTTTATTCCACTGGTCGACATGCTGATTTTGTGCCGCCACCAAATTGTTTTATTCCATAGGTCTACAAGATATCTTAAAGTATGGAATGGCAATCCTGCCAGCATTATAATTTTTGCTAAGAATGTCATTGTCTACTGATGGTCTTTTAAGGTTCCATGTGGTTTTAGGGTGTTTAATGTTCTATTTATGTGAATAATGATGTGGTCTATTTTTTTATTGAGAGTGCAATGATTTTGTAGGGAAGAGGAGGATTTTCATAACATTAATACTACAGATCTATGAACATGAGAGGAGGAATAAATAACAGCAAGGCTATATAATAAATCCTCAAGTATCCTTATTATTTTATATTTATTTAAAGTTAAAGTAATATACAATACATATAAGTGTATACACATATGCACACATATCTGGCTGGCAGGTGCTCAAATGAAGCATGAAGTGCCTACAAAAGCCCAGCACTAGGCATGAGAACTCTCCTGGGATGGTGAAGGTTGTCCACATGGCTCCCAAGGCAATGCAGACTCCTGCTACTGCCTTCAGCTGCTCTCAGAGGCTGAAGGAATGTGTCCACTGCTGGAGACACTAGAAAACACAACATAAGCTCTCAAGGTAGCCAAGCAACTAATAGCCTCATATTATACCTGTAGAGCTGAAAAGCACAGCAATGGCAGGGAGGCAGGCAGGGCATAAAGACGCAGTAAGCATCACTCGCGTGTTGGCTGTGAACACCTGCTGCTACCGGGACCTAAAGTCCACTCAGCAGGAGGGAACGCATGCCCGGTACTAAAACACAGTCAGAGGATAGTGATGTCATCAAAGAGAAGAAAATGTATTTCTACAACTTTGCTAAGCCAACATAATTCAAGCTATATTCCATACATTATCCCACCATGTAAAATATAGCCAGAACTCCTAATCAATTAAACTTCTTTGCAGCACATAGAGACCATCACAGAAAAGAACAAGTGGAGAAACGTGTGTACACACTGTACATACACACCAATAATATGTATAATAATCATGAAAGAAAAATAGGTTGTGTTTGGGATTGGGCACTAGAGAGAGGAAAGGGAAAGACTAAAGTACTGTCATCATATTTCAATTTAAAATTTATTAAACAACAACAATAATAAATACCAAGAACAAAATGAATGGAAAGGCATTATCATGACAACTAGATTTTAATTAATTTTTAATTTTTTATATTAATTACAGTTTATTCACTTTGTAAGCCAGCTGTAGCTCCCTCCCTCATTCCCTCCCAGTGCCACCCACCCTTCCCCTTCTCCTCCCATACTCCTCTCCCAGTCCACTGATAGGGGAGTCCTCCTCCCCTTACATCTGACCCTAGTTTATCAGGTCTCATCAGGACTGGCTACATTGTTCTTCTCTATGGCCTCTTAAGGCTGTGCCCTCCTGGGGGAGTGATCAAAAAGCCAGCCCACTGAGTTCATATCAGAGACAGCCTCTGTTCCCCTTACTAGGGAACCCACTTGGAGACTAAGCTACATCAGTGCAGAGGTTCTAAGTTATATCCATATATGGTCCTTGGTTGGAGTATCAGTCTCAGAAAATACCACTGTGTCCAGAATTTCAGATTCTCTTGCTCTCCTTGTAGAACTCCTGTCCTCTCCAGGATAGTAAGCTATCCTCCCTTCTTTCATAAGGTTCCCTGCACTCTGCCCAAAGCTTGGTTATGAGTCTCAGCATCTGCTTTGATACACTGCTGGGTGGAGTCTTTCAGAGTCTGTCTGTGTTAGGCTCCTGTCCTGTTTCCTCTTTTCTCATTCTTCCAAGGTCCATCCTGTTTGTCTTTCTGAGTGATGATTGATCATCTTACACAGGATCTTTCTTCTTGCTTAGCTTCTTTAGGTGTATAGAATTTTTTTATGTTTATCCTATATTATATGTCTAATATCCACTAATGAGTAAGTATATACTGTGTGTGTCTTTCTGTGTCTGGGATACCTCAGTCAGGATGATCTTCTCTTGATTCCAGCAATTGCCTGAAAATTTCTTGATTTCCTTGTTTTTAATTTTTGAGTAGTATTCCATTGTGCAAATGTACCACAATTTCTGTATTCATTCCTCCATTGAGGGACATCTGGGTTGTTTCCAGGTTCTAGCTATTACGAATAAAGCTGCTATGAACATGGTTGAGCAAATGTCCTTGTTGTGCACTTAAGCATATTTTGGATATATGCCTAGGAGTGGTATAGCTGGATCTTGAGGTAGCACTATTCATAATTGTCTGAGAATATGCCAGATTGATTTCCAAAGTGATTGTAAGTTTACATTCCCACTAGCAATGGAGGAGGGTTCCCCATTCTCCACATCCTCTCCAGCATGTGTTGTCACTTGAGTTTTTGATCTTGGCCTTTCTAATGGTAAGGTGAAATCTCAGGGTTGTTTGATTTGCATTTCCCTGATAACTAAGGAAGTTGAGCATTTCTTTAAGTGTTTCTGTGCCATTCTGTATTCCTCTACAGAGAATTCTCTGTTTAGCACTGTACTCCATTTTTTAATTAGATTACTTGATTTGTTTCTTTTTAACTTCTTTATTTCTTTATATATTCTGGATATTAGCCCTCTGTCAGATATAGGGTTGGTAAAGATCCTTTCCCATTGGACTTAGCTCTTTTCTGAAGGTCTGGTTAGAATTTTGTGCTGAAACCATATAGCCCTGTTTGTTGTTGTTGTTCTTGTTGTTTTGGAAGGGAGACTTTTGATGACTGCTTCTATTTCCTTGGGGGATATAGGAATATTCAATCTATTTACCTGATCTTGATTTAATTTGGGTAAATGGAATCTATCAAGAAAATTGTCCATTTCATTTAGATTTTCAAATTTTGTTTTGTATAGGCTTTTGTAGTATAATCTAATGATTGGATTTCCTCAGTGTCTGTTTTTATGTCCCCCTTTTCATTTCTGATTTTGCTGATTTGGATAGTGTCTCTCTGCCTTTAACTTAGTTTGCCTAAGGGTTTCTCTATCTTTTTGATTTTCTCAAAGAACCAGATCTTGGTTTCATTATTCTTTGAATTGTTTTATTTGTTTCTAATTGATTGATTTCAGCCCTGAGCTTGATTATTTCCTGCTGTCTACTCCTCTTGGGTGTGTCTGCTTCTTTTTTTTCTAGGGCTTTCAGGTGCGCCATTAAGTTGCTTGTATGAGATGTTTCAAATTTCTTGAAGGCACTTATTGCTATGTATTTTCCTCTTATCACTGCTTTCATTGTGTCCCATAAGTTTGGGTATGTTGTGCCTTCATTTTCATTGAATTCTTGGAAGTCTTTTTCTTTTTTTTTTTTTTTTTTTTTATTTCTTCCCTAACCCAGTTGTCATTGAGTAGAGAGTTGTTCAGTTTTTTGCTATTTCTGTTTTTGTTGAAATCCAATTTTACCCATGGTGTTCAGATAGGATATAAGGGATTATTTCAATCTTCTTGTATATGCTGAGGCTTGCTTTGTGACCAACTATATGATCTATTTTGGAGAAGGTTCCATGAGGTGCTGTAAACAAGGTATACTCTTTTGATTTGGGGTGGAAAGTTCTGTAGACATCTATTAGGTCCATTTGATTTAGGGCCTCTGTAAGTGCCCTTGTTTCCCTGTTTTGCTTCTGACTGGATGACCTGTCCCTTGGTGAGCATGTAATGTTGAAGTCTCCCACTATTAAGGTGTTGGGATTGATTTGTGATTCAACTTTAATAATGTTTCATTTATGAATATAGGTGTTCTTGTATTTGGGTCATAGATGTTCAGAGTTGTGATGTTTTCCTAGTAGATTTTTTCTCTGATTAGAATGAAGTGCCCCTCCTCATCTTCTTTGATTAATTTTGGTTGAAAGTCTATTTTATTAGATATTAGGATAGCTACCCAAGCCTGTTTTCAGGGTCCATGTGTTTGAAAAACATTTTTTCCAGCCTTTACTCTGAGGCAGTGTTTATCTTTTTTGCAGAGGTGTGTTTCTTGGATGCAGCAGAATGTTGGATCCTGTTTTTGCAACCAGTCTGTTAGTCTGTGTCTTTTTATTGGAGAGTTGAGTTCATTGATGTTGACAAATAGTGACCAATGAATATTAGTTTCTTTTATTGTGGAGCTGGTGGCGCTACTGTGATTCATTGCTTGTTTTCTTTTGATTTTTTGTTTGAATTCATCTTTATCCTATGTTTTCTTGGGTGTGGTTGTTTTTGTTGGATTGAAGTTTTTCTTCTAGTATTTTCTGTAGGCCTGGGTTGCTGTGCAGATATTGTTTAAGTTTAGTTTTCTCATGGAATATTTTGTTTTCTCCATCCATGTTGATTGAAAGCTTTGCTGGGTATAGTAGACTGTTTTGGCATCTGTGGTCCCTTAAAGTCTGCATGACATCTGCTCAGGCCCTTCTGGCTTTCGTAGTTTCTGTTGAGAAGTCTGGTGTGATTCTGATAGGTTTACTTTTATTTGATACTTGGCATTTTCCCTTTGCTGCTTTTAATATTTTTTTCTTTGTTCTGTAGATTTAGTGTTTTGACTATGATGCAATGTGAGGAGTTCTTTTCTGGTCTGTTCTATTTGGTGTTCTGTAAGCCTCTTATATGTTTATGGACATCCCTTCCTTTAAGTTGGGAAAATTTTCTTGAAAATATCTTCTGGACCTCAGAGCCTGGAGTCTTCCTTTTCAACTATTCTTTTTATTCTTAGATTTTGTCTTTTCATGGTGTCCTTGATTTCTTGCATGTTTTGTGTTTGGATCTTTTCAGATTTTACTTTTTCTTTGAGAGAAGTATCAATTTCTGCAAGTGTATCTTCAGCACCTAAGATTCTTTCTTCTGTCTTTGGTATTCTATTGGTGATGCTTATTTTTGTGGTTCCTGATCTTTTCTCTAAGTTTTTCCCTCCGGGGCTTACTCTGTTTATGTTTTCTTTTTTGATTCTAATTTTGTTTTTATGTCTTGTACCATTTCCTGCATTTGTTTGAATATAGATTCCTGTCTTTCTATGATGACTTCTGGTTTTTTGTTTGTTTGTTTGTTTTTGTTTTTTTGTTCATTTCTTCTTTATATGCCACTAATTGTGCCTCTACTTGTGCCTCTATTTGTTTGGCAGCATTTTCCTGAATTTCTTTGAGTGCTTTGTTCATTTTCTCTTTATTTGCCTCCATTTGTGTGGCTATTTCTTTGAGAGATGTGTTAGTTTCCTCTTTATGTGCCTCTAAGAACTGGGTAAGCATAGCTTTAAAATAATTTTCCTGTGTTACGGATGAATAAGCATGTCCATTGATTTTGGGGGTTGCTGATGAAGCCATGATGTCCTGAATTTTGTTGGATGTGTTCTTAAGCTGACCTTTGACCATCTGCTTATCCATAAACTTCACTGTTTGTTCCTGGAGTCTGTACTTCAAACGGGGCCCATCTTTCTCTGGTGTTTGGAGTACTCTTCAGGAAGATGAAAGAGGTCCACTGGTTTGAGAGTGTGCATTGATGTTTCAGTTGTACCTAAGGGAGAAGGTCCACAGGTACAGATGCACGAGTGAGGGCACGCAAGAGTGTGCATGTGCATGGGATTGTGCTTTGAAGGACAGGATGGTAGAGAGTGTAGATGCCTGGAATGTGGGGTGGGGTGGGAGGCAGGTGCAGGAGGGGGTGCAGACACAGTGTTTGTATAGGAAATGAACATGTGCATATTCACTGAATACCTCATTTGCCTACAGGCCTCTAATAATGTCTTCCTGGTGTTGAGATCTGTGTGGGCTTCAGGAAGTTTTGCCTGGACTCTACTGATAGACCTACAGAACAGAGGCTTCAGTGTTGAGAACACTGTCCCTAGAATCCCTATGTAGCCCACAGTGAGGGTGTGCGTGGGACGGATATGATGTCTGGCTGCTAGTGTAGAGGGACTCTGGGCCTGGGGCTCTGTATGCACTCACTTGAAGGCGCACTCGTTCTCTAGCAGGTCTAATGGGAAAGCACGGGGTTCCCCCGTTCTCAGCTCTCAGATTTGAGCCTGCTCGGGTAAATGGCAGTATAGGAGACCTCTCAGGGCAGTGGTGCTATAGGCGCAGAACTCGCCAGCTGGGAGTCCAGCCACAGCAGTAGAACTGGGTGTCCGCCAGTACAGATGCCTTCTGGGAGGTCCTGGAGACCCTTGGACCTGGGTGGATCAGTGGACCTGGGTGGCACTGTGGATCTGTGTGAACCGTACCCCCAGCAGCCCACCACTGAGAGACTGAGACTTCTGCCTTCTCTGTCTCAGATAGAGAGCAGGGAGTTCTGTGGGATAAGGAGCTGGTACTGCTGTGGCTGCCTCTGAGAAGGAGGAGGGAGACCCAGCAAGGGGAAGGGCAGGGGAATAGATAGTTCACCCTTCTCAGTCCCCAGTGAAGTCTGCTGGTGACCTGGGTCCAAGTGGTCTCAACTCACAGGTTGTCCCCTCTCTCCCAAGAAGCCTCAATGTTGATATCCTGGCTTGAGCTGCCCCTCCACTCACCAATTTCCAAGTTTCAGATCCTCTCCACAACATATATCTTAATCTCTGAAACACTGCTAGCAGTAGTTAGGTGACATGTGTTTCTGCTGTTGTTTCAAAGGAAATGTAGCAATTTAAGTTGATTTTGATATTTGTCTCTATGAATCATGTAGAGCTCAATTCAGATATTTTAGTGCCACATAAAACTAGAGCTAATGACTGATTCCAGTGTTTTTTAAAGTTTCCTACAGAGATTTACTGTTAGTTTTACATGAAGTGCTAAACTTCTGAATGTGTTATCACTTTTACAACATTGAACCTTCTTGTTGATAAGGGGGACATGCTTTATCAGTGAAGAGATTTCTGCACACATCCATACACATTTTCTTTCTTTCTTCTTTTCTTTTCACACCAAAACATGTGGATGACAATGTTTGGAAACATTAGCATCTTCTGTGTCTACAATGGAAATTTGGGAATGATAATATCGAGTATGTGTATATAAAGTAATGGCATAAGTGATCTTATTTGATAATAATTACATTTCTGCATAACCTTATAAAAATGGTCCTCATAAAGAAGATTTGGCACACTGCTATAAATCTTTGTGTTTGGGCTGCTTTTTCACTGTCTCCTACTCTGTGTCCTGAAGCTCATCTCCTTTCTTGTAGCAGCTTAGCATAAACACCTACCTAGAGTTTAAATTGTCAGTCTGTGGCTGACGGATGCAAGTCCTTTACACGTGACTTTCAAACACCCCCAACAAGATCATTGATTTACTGTCTCTATGATGACATAATGTGTATGAATCTGACTGGAGCAAGACCAAGTACCTATCTCTCTATGTTCAAGGACTGAGGTTTTATTCTAGATTACCCTGAATAAACATTTTCCACACTTATTATATTAGAGCTCAAATGTTTTTTTTTTTATGTGCTTGCAACTTTTGATTCTAAAACTAACTCTGTTTTACAAAGAAAACATAAAGTTGTCAGTTAAAGGGAAAAGAAATTTTGAATTTGATGGCACTGTGTAGCTAAGGCAGTACGCATGCCTTAGGGACGGGTGGAATTAGTCTGCTACTGCTTTCTTATAGAGCAATAGGCTGGGGTCTTGGCATTGCACCTGAGTCCTGTTGTCAGAGTCCAAGTATGTGTCAAGAAACTTCAGGATGGAATAAAACTACTAATTTTAAAAAGATAAATACTTTAATTAAATAAATAATTCAATACTTTTACATAGTTTTTCAGTTGTTTATATTGTTAAGGAGCAAATGCTGCTTCTTTAAGCTCTAAAATAATTTTGTTATTTAAAACCACACCCATTCTTTGGATGAAATTCTTGCTTTTATTTAGATAAATGAATTAAAAATTTATGCAAAACCAGCATGGTAGCACACACGATAAGCCTATACCTTGAAAGGGCGAAGCAAGAATAATCACAAGTTGAAGGCAGTCCTGACCTGTGTAATGACACCCTGAATTTAAATATCAAAAAATGGGAAATAATACTTATAGGCAAGTTTTAGTTCATTATAACTTCATCAGTGCTGAAAACATCAGATAATATGTGGCCATAAAGGCTTAGAAACCAGGAAAAAATGTTTGGAGAATTTTACCAGAACAGCACAGGAGGAAAACTCATGGATTTTGTATCAAGTAGCCTGAGTCGTGATTAGAGCTATAGCACCTCTAAGATCCATGGCAATAGATAATAAAAGCCCAATTTCTAAACCTTGACGTTGTTCCTAATATTAAAAATCAGAAATGCAAGTTGCTAACTCATAAAATTTTGATACATTTATGTAATGTCATCACAGTAATTAGGATCACATAGGACTACATAGACCACTCATTTTTCCAAAATAAGTATACTCATCAAATCTCCCAATAATTTTCTGAATTAGATACCCTATTTTCCCCCATTTTACAACTGAGAAAAGTAAAATGCAGAAACGATAAATTAGCAATTCATGGTGGCGCCTGCTTGGTCCTGGCTTCAGAGGCAGAGACCTTGAGTACGGTATTATAGTGCACAATGAGGAAACTGACCAGCGCTGTTGGAGACAGACACAGGCCTGTCATGGACTTTCACATGACACTGAGACTTTTTCAAGGAGTTGGCTGAGAGACGCCATGGCCTGAGTGATGCTTTACAATATTTATTTGCACACTTACTGGATTAAATCTGATATTCATTTTAGAGACTTGTAATTGTTACCATAGCTTACGATAAGTATTTTTCGAGAGTTAGTCATTTTCTTTACCTGTTTTTCCCTTCATTAAGTAACACGTCTCAGCAGTTAAAATATAAAAAAAAAACCTATCATAACTCACTCAAATACAAATAAATAAATCTATCAATACATTACAAACAGTAAGAAAATGTAATTGCTTTTCTTCTTCAATCTGATTTCATAAGTAAATGGCAGGTATTTTATGAAAGGAAATTATTAGTAAAATTTAAAGTTTAGCATTTCTTACTGTTAAAGTATTTGCATTGAATTTGAGATGATAAAACTAATTGCAGTGTCATGACTATAAACTATACCTACATACAATCTGAGTTTTCTCTCTCAGAAACCTAGTGATTTTAATATTTCTTTTTAATAAAATATTTTATTGTATTCATATGTATTCACATTTCATGTTTATGTACATATGCATGGGTATAAACATATGTGTTTTAGTGCCTCGGAGGCAAGAAGAGAGCATCAGATCACCTAGAGCTGGTATTCAAAGGTATTTGTAAGCTGCCTGACCGAAGTTGTGTCTGAACTCCAGTTACCTGAAAGAACATGGAGTGTCTATAACTGCTGAGCCATTTCTTTGACTTTGGTATTTTTTTTCTGAAATATATATATATATATATATATATATATATATATACACACACACACATATATATATATACATATATATATATGTATATGTTTCAGAAAAATTTATATATTTTATACAATATATATACTGTATAAAATATATAAATATATAGAGAGATGAAATATATAAATATCTCATATATATGAGGAGTATTTAGAATTCTCCACATTTTATAGTCATATTATCCTAGCTAAATCACTCAAACATAAGATACAGGTCTTGTATAATATTTTACTGACTTGGGACTTTCAGTAGTTTATTGTCTAGCAAGAATTGTTTTGTTTTAATTTGAAGAAAGAAAGATGATTTGCCAGTCCTTGAAGCTGTATTATTTATATGGGACATAAAGTTGCCCCATTCTTCTCCTTCCCTCTGGGGACAGACACCTAATATATTTGGTTGAGAAGTTTTGTTTATTTTTAGTTTTCTACATCAGAGATAATTTGCAGACGAGATGTTAAATTGCTCATAAATGTACCTGCCACATTAAATAAGCCAGTTTGCAGTTACAAAAGTAGTAAACTACAGTCACAAAAACTTGCAACTTGGCTGCAGGAAACATTATGAGTTCAAGGAAAAGCCCACAACCAATTGGGAGACATAACTAAAGCAAACAAAAACAACATTTCTGAATTCAGAAATCGTGTGATGCTAACTGCAATGAGAGTGCTAGCCTCTAAAACATCATCTAAATTGGGTTGTTATCTCAGGAACTCAAGAAGTTACATACTAAGAGCAAGGAGGGTAGCCTTAACATACGGTACTGCCAGTAAAGAATTTCTTTTACTTCCTGTTGCATCATAGTGAACAAGGAAGGCTAACGGCTGTGGTGACATGAAGTGCTGACCTCTGTGATGGATGGACACTAACTGACCTAATACTGTGTGGTCCAGACTCTACACTGGACAACTAAGAAGGGGGCGGAACCTCCTGTCCACAGTCATTGATTCCCACTGTTCTTTGTTGCAGGTGCATCTGCATCCTGGCAAGTTGGTGGAAATACCTCTCTCTACCCATCTCTTCCTTGGATTGCTTTTCACATCAAGTCTAATAGAAAGAGGTGCCCAGAAATTATAGAATAAAAGTCTAAGCAGCACCTTAGTGATGGCCTCTGAAACATTCATACTGAACAAGGCAAGACTTCTGTTTCTAAAAACTGACTCTGATTTTGATTAGTGTTCATGAAGATGAGAGAAATCGCATGATAAAATGAGTATTGAATGTGACTAAGTTTTTTTTTTCCAAAAGCATGTCTAAATACAGATAAAAACAATTCTTAAAGGTTTTCATCTTCTAAAACCTTCGTAATGGATGTAGCCTACTGATAACAAATAGTATGTTTGAGCTCTTCGAATGACGTATTTACAGTTAGCAACAAGCAGCAACTTCGCTCTTCTGCAGTGCTTTTTGCAATGAAACTCAGAACTATGCTGCAGCTATTCTTGAGGAAAAATTTTAGGGTATGACTAAGATACAGTGAGGCCCGAGGTGATAATCTAGCCGCCGTAGGTGGCCTTGTAAGTGAAGTTTAGAGAGTTTATTCTCTCTTCACTTGCAAGCAGAAAGAAAGTTCATGGAAACGCACAGTGAGAAGACAGATGTCTGCAAGCCAGGAGGAAAGCATCTTAAGAAACTCACCAACCCTACACCCAGCCTTCACCAATGAGAAAACAAATCCCCACCACCTCACTCATCCTTTGGCAACCAGTCTGATCACCCTTAGCCAAGGAAAATCAGCAACAGGCACTGCAGTAACCAATCCTCCCACAGCCTAAATTTTGCAACACCCATTGGTTTCTTGTATGATGGGGCTACACTAAATATATAAAATACATTTTTTAGTCATGATTTATGTTTTAGTACCATTTGGATGCAGTGGAAAGAATTCTAATGGCACTTATTCCTGATATGCAAAATAACTTTGTAATCACTTGCAATTTTATATGCCCCCATCATTTTCCAATAGTTATACTCTTCACTTTTCCAAATAAAAGAAATCCTTTAGAAAGATGTTGGAAAGTTGTAATATTCCTTGGATATCTCTCCTTACAGAAAAGAGTAACTCAGTTTTCCTGGCTGTCAATAAATAAGAAATGAGAAAAATATGTGAAATAGATTACATTTCCACACTTTTCCTAAAGGTTCATTGTCTCTGGTATGTTCCATGCTCTGTGAGTGCAGAGGAGCTGAGGCCTTGTGTCCACACCCAGTTCTCAGTATCATCCAGCTAAAGATGGCCAGAACAGAATTATTCTTCTTGCTGGACATATGACTGTCAGTAATTTTCTGCATACCAGTTCCCCAGTTTTCTTCACATTGGAGTGATGTTGATATGGCACCACACCATCAAGCCATTGGGAGGATGAGAGAGATGGTGGAGAGGTGCCCCAGCCCCTGACAGCACTCCTGAGCCCTGCAGCTGCCATCATGGCTCTCATTACCTTTGGCTGCCCTACTATTTCCTTTTCTCTTTTCAAAAAGTACCCAATTCTTACTTGCTTTATGGTTTTTCGTTTCGCTTCCCTGACAGTCTTCTCATTTCCCAGAATATAAAAACCCAAATAGTATTTGACTTCAGTTTAAGAGCTTGACAGTTAGTCACACTTAAATGCTTAAAAACAATAAGGAGGTAGTTAAAGCTGTCAGGAAAAGGTGGGGATTGTCACACAGCACGGGCTGGTTAGTGACAGGGTCAATACAGGTGCCTGTAGCCTTCCTCCTCTCTGCACAGCTTTGAGAGCTCTGAAAGGGAGATGCAATATGGAGAGGACAGGTGAAGATTCAAAATGAGGCAATAGAGTTTGTAATGTATGGTTGCAATTAGAAAACCTGTTTAGTTCTCGTCTCAGATTTAATAGCTTCTCAGAGATTGTGAATATGTTAAGTGAGCATTTAATATTCCTTTGATATATTTATTCATGTGAAGCTTTGTATTTTAAGATTAAAAATGTCTTTGATGTGAAGTCCTTGGATTTTTCTTAGCAAATTAAGTATTGAACAACTGATCTCTAGGTTTATTCATATGGCAAATAGGTCAAAGCAATAGATGTTGACACAGGCTTGTGAGCCAGAACAGAGAGCATGTGCTAGCTTCATTTTAATCTAAGTGTGCTGCATGTCATGTGAGCGAGAGGAGAGTGACCAGTGTCCTCAGAGTTAATTATTCTGTTCAGCATTTCAGACTAAACACCATGTCCAGAGTGTCATATCACCAAGTAGGTTGGTCCACTTGGAATGCAGGACAGGAGCATTCAGCAAATACGCCATCCCAGAAAGGAATGGCAGTATCTTCAAAAAGCATCTCACACAGTAGAAGAAATAAATAAACCCATCTGCTTGCATAACTGTTAACAGTGTAATTAATTTTGCTCAGAAGTGGGACACCTTCCATTTTTCCTGTTCAATACTATTCAAGGTCAGCAGCTCTCCTATGTGCTGATCTCTCTGAATAATTCCATGAGGAGTGGGTCAACTTCCTCTTTGCCAAACATACCCAGCAGCTCATTAAGGAAATTCATCATACACACATACACACACACACACACACACACACACACACACACAGGATAGAAATATATATGGCAAAAGTAAGTGCAACATGCCTGATTGTAATGAACCCACTTTAATTTGGTGAACTTTGCTAAGCTATCTATCTTGCCGTCACCTAAGATGACACACCAGAGCATTAAGATGTGGAAAGCCATGAGTCCTACCTGGAATCATTGTCCCTTCTAACACTAGGAAGATATTATAAGGTTCCTTTGTGTGAAAACACCTTAGACATAAGGACTGCAGTGTGATATGTGTGTGTTCAGAACCTTTGCCAACATGGTAAAGGGAAACGTTGCCTCCACCATGTGAACATGCACATGGGGCACTTCTTCTTCCTAACAGCTGACGTAAGGGTCCAGACCGCTGCGGGAACTGCTGCCCCTGAGCAGGCAGTCCTGGTGACCGCTTCGGGCACTGCTGCCCCTGAACAGGCAGTCCTGGTGACCACTGCGGGCACTGCTGCTCCTGAGCAGGCAGTCCTGGTTGTCGCTGAAAGCAAGCTTAGAAAGCCATGGAGAGCAAGTCAAAGAGATGCATTCCCCCATGGCCTTTGTCAAGCACTAACTTCCAAGACCCTGTCCTGAGTTCTTGATTGGGTTTCTCTCCATCATGGACTGTAACCTGTAAGCCACACAAAACTTTTCTTCCCTACTTACATGTGGTCATATTATTTATCACGGCAAAAGAAAGTAACTAGGACAAAGTATATTTATTCTAATTTAGATTTTATAAATATAATTTTAATACTTCTTAAAGATGAAAGCACACTTTCATAAAAATTTAAGTCTTTTGTATTTATATTCGTTAAGCCTCTTGCAGAGCAGTAAGTTCTCACTGACCATTCTGGAGGCTTTAAAAGAAAAAAGAAGTGATTCAAGTATTAGTACATATATCTGGAAGGATAAATTTCATTTTTACAAATGGTGCTGGCCTAACTGGGTGTCTGCATGTAGAAAAAGGAAAATAGATCCATATTTATCACCCTGCACAAAACTCAAGTCCAACTGAATTAAAGACATAAACATAAAACCAGATACACTAAATGTTCTAGAGGAGAAAGTGAGGAAGGGCCTCAAACTCATTGGCACAGGAGCAACTTCTGAACAGAACACCAGCAGCTCAAGCTCTAAGATGCACAATCAATAAATGGGACCTCATGAAACTGAAAAACTTCTGAAAAGCAAAGGACACTGTCATGAGAATAAAACAGCAGCCTACAGACTGGGAAAGGATCTTCACCAACCCTGTATCTGACAGAGGGCTAATATTCAGAATATATAAAGAACTCAAGAAGTTAAAAAGCAACAAATCAATAATCCAATAAAAAAATGGGGTACGGAGCTAAACAGAATTCTCAATAGAGGAATTTCAAATGTTGGAGAAACAGTTAAAGAAATGCTCAAAATCCTTAGTCATTAGGGAAATGCAAATTAAAATGACCCTGTGAATCCATCAAGTAACAACACATGCTGGAGAGGATGTGGAGAAAGGGAACCCTCCTCCATTGCTGGTGGAAATGTAAACTTGTACAATCACTTTGGAAATCAAACTGACTCTTTCTCAGAAAATTAGGTATAGTGTTTCCTTAAGATCCAGTTACATCACTCCTAGACATATATCCAAAATACGCTCAAGTCCACAACAAGGACATTCGTTCAATAATGCTCATAGCAGCTTTATTTGTAATAGCCAGAACCTGGAAACAACCCAAATGCCCCTCAGTTGAGGAATGGATACAGAAATTGTGATACATTTACACAATGGCATACTAGTCAACAATTAAAAACAGGGAAATCATGAAACTTGCAGGTAAATTCATGGAACTAGAAAATATCATCCTGCATGAGGTATCCCAGAAGCAGACACACACACATGGTATGTACTCATAAGCAGACTTTAGTCATATAGTACAGGATAGACATACTACAATGCACAGACCCCAAGAAGATAAGTCTGATGAGCATCTTGGGCTTCATGTGGAGCCTCTGGTTAGGGGAGTGAGGGATATCTCTGACATGGACTATGTTGCTTGCTTTTGGGACTTCCCTATCAGGCCACAGGGGAGGAAGAACTCAGTTCTCATGCGAATAAATGAGCTGGGGTGTCTGGTAGGGGGCCCCTCTATACTAAAGAATAGGGTAGAGGGGATGCTGGAGAGAGGGTAGGACTGGGAATAGAGGAGAAAAGGGCCTATGACTGAGATGTAAACTGAATTAATTAATGAAACACTTTCATTTTTCACTAAATGAGAAATTCATTAATACTAATAGAAATACCATCACATCACCAGCTCTTTCAGCCATGCACATGTCATAGGAAGTCAGCCCCTGTGGTCTCTACTGTGTGGAAGTGAAAGGGTGGGCCTCTTACTATCATTTAAGGTGAGATCTAGAAGTGTCTTAATTTGGTTAGAGTATTCTTTTTCTCAGAAGACTTATTTTCTTTTTATTTATGGTGTGTGTGTGTGTGTGTGTGTGTGTGTGTGTGTGTGCATGTGTGCAGTATAAGCTAGGTGTTTTCAGTCACATGTGGAGGCTACAAGACATCATTGTATAGCCTGGACCTGGGGTTACAGCTGGTTACAATCTTCTGGACCTGGGTGCTGGAAACAAGACTCTGGTCCTTAGAATGTCAAGACACACTCTTAGCTCCTGAGTCCTCTTCCCACCCACAGTCACTTCTTTACAGCAGAAGATCTGAAGTGTGTTTATCAAGGAAATGTGATCCCACTGGGCTCCTTGTATCCAGTGCCAGTCACAGCTCTTAACACCCCTCATGACCCTAGTTATCATGTCCTTCTGTGTGAAGGTGTCTGTGAACATGAAGGCGAGCACTGTAAGGTGCAGGAGAGCACCATCCTAATTTTGTATCGTATTTAGAGAGGAGGCTAGATACTACCTTCTCTCACACCTGGTCATTCTTTAGTGTCTTCTCTAAATAGCCCCAAGAGGATACACTGCAAACAGCTGGACTTTCTCTCTGAAGCCATAATGGAAGCCAGGGGTCAGATAATTTAGTTCTGTGGGGGGCTTATTTGTCACAATCAGCTTCTATCTATCTGTGGAGAAGAGAGGAGACTTTGTGCTCACAGACAGTCAATATTCAATACAGGATACCTGGCACTGTAGGAGAAATCCAACTTCACAGAAAACTCTTGCTCTCTTTAAAGGAGTGTAAATA
>REGO01000252.1:2107096-2136028 GCA_010120015.1 Rhombomys opimus
TGATTCTCTTATCAACTTCATGTTTTCCCTCCATCTTCCTTGTGTATGTATGGCTAATGTGGAGAAGAAGAAGGGGGAAAACAGAAGAGAAGTTGGGAAGAATTGAAAAGGCAAGGGGAGTTAAATGCAGTAAACTCTGATGGGAAATCTAATGCAGGCCTCCTGAGTTTGAGCAAGGGAATTAAAATAGTTTTCTGAACAACCGTGTATGGGATTATGTGTTCCTTCTTGGCTCAGGGGAGAAGTGATGGGGTGTGGCTTGAAGGCTTCACACGAAGACCTCTGCCTCCAGAGAATTCAGAAGACAAGGAAAGCAGTTGGTGGAGGCTGTTGCCTGGAGGGGAGCAGGAGAAAGACCATCTGCACATGTCGAAGAGGAAGGTTTCCTGCACAAACCAAAATAGCACCCTGCAAATATTGAGAATTACCAACCATCCATCGATAGGTTTTTCAACGAATTATGAATAACTTCCATAAGTACACTGTGATGCAGATACTTTGGTGACAATCATTTGGAGATAGTCAGCAGAAGAGAAATGGGAACCTGCATTAAGGAGAAACAAGGAGCAAAAACATGCAAGCAAGAAGCTTGCTGGGGCTTGGGGTAAGGGAAGCTACAGGAGGCAAAGCTGGGACCAGACTGTTGCCATAAAGCAAAGAGAGAGAGGCCTGGAGGTTCAGGGGAAATGGAGCTCAGATCTCTCATTTGGCAGCGATGGGGAGTGTGTCAGCTTTGTGGTGGGAAAGAAAGTCTCTGCATGAGCGCTCACTCCAGGGTGTATTGCATCTATGCCACAAGGTCCTGTTTGCACTGCACTACCGTTCCCTGCCACAGGGATGAATACTCCTGGCCACATGAGGGGGCACCCATGGTCTCGTTATCATATCACCCAGGTCCCGTCAGGGAGGTCTGGGAGAAACACGCTGACTGCTGGCTTTGCTCCACTTTTTGCTGTGCACTGCAGACAAAGAGAGCAGCACTCACCCACAGGAGAGAGCTGATGGTTGTTCAGCAGAGTCTGTGTCAGTAAGGCGCAGGAGCAGCTCACCTGTTCCCAAACCTAAAGCCATTCTTTCTGGTCAACATTACTAGTAACAAAGCAAAACATTTTCTATGTGATTTGAGCCTTTAACATTCATCAATTTGTGAACTTAGGGGAAATGTAGAGTTTTGTTCCTGGCTCTCCAAACTTATAAACCCATGGCTCCCAAACACACACATGCGTGGACACGGACACACACACACACACACACACACACACACACACACACACAGAAAGGGGACTATTTGAGAAGAAGGAGACTAGGGAAAAAGATGAGAAAGTGCAATGATAAAGTGAGCATGGTCAAAACCCACGTTATGAATGAAAACTGTTGTATGAGACCCATTGCTTTACATAATGAATATATGGTAATGAAAGTTTAACTATAATTGCTATTGTGAACTACTATAAATAGATAATGAAAACAGTCTCCCACGCTACCACAATAACAAAGAGAGACCAGGATTCTGCCTGGACCCAGTCTACCAGAGTGTGTTTGTTGGGGAGTGGGGGGTCGAGATTTTCTAAAACTGGGATGCAGCACTTTAGACACTTTAGATAAACTCCCTTACTGATTTCCTCGCCAAAAGGAAAAGAAGACTTCCTGGCATCTTTAGACAGAGATATTCTCACAGCAAGAAGTAAAAGGCAGTTATCCTAATCTTCTATAGGAACAAGAGACAAGACACTATCTTCCTTAACTCCATGTCAAAGGCATAGCTCCCAAGGATTGAAAAAGACAGACTTACAGTCAAAACTGGAAGAGACCATTAAAATCACATCTCAAAAGTGGCATTGTAATCATCTGTTTTCTAAAGTTAATGTTCTCAGAGAAGGAAACTAAGAAACCCCAGGCTTAAACAGGCCTCTGGGATCTGTGAAGGCTGAAAGAGTGGGCTAGGATGAGGGTCTGGGGCAGGAATCCAAGCTGAGGAGAACATCAAGGCAGCCTTTCAGCTCCCAGTAACTCAGGAAGAAGGGAAGCAAATATGGAAAGGAGGAAGACAGAATGGGGACGCCAGGGTTTGATGACTCACAGGTCACTTATTATAAACCTTCCCTTCTTCATCACACATTCAGATTAAGAACAAGAGATGTGTAAATCTAGAATTAATAGTCCAAAATGGAACAACAATTTGGACTGTCTGAGGGCTCTCTCAGACAGCAGAAACCTGGCAGGTTCGCAGCAGAACACGGCTGGGCAAACGCATCTTCAGCGGAGCCACATCAGCCACACTAGAACCCAAGGGGGGTCCGCCAGGGCCATTGCTATCCTCACATTTGGTGGCACAGGCTGTTCCTCTAACAGTGCTGGACCATGCGCTGTCCACAATCCTCAACGCAATAGCAGAAAATGTCCCAAGCCAGCGTATCTTTCATGTGTTCCTGGCATCAGGTGGCAAACAGGGATCAGCCTTACTTGCATATCACAGCACTTTCGGTTTCATTCTGTCACCGTGATAAAATACTGACAAACTTAAGGGATGGAAAGGTCCTGTTTGGTGTACACTTTCAGGCCACCATTGATCAGTGAGAGAAGTCAGGCCAAGAACTCAAGCAGGCTATTGAAGTAGAAACCACAGAGAAATGGCACTTGCTTTCAGGATTATGCTCTAACTAACTTCTTTACATGGTCCATTGCCACCTGCCCAGGGAAAGGCCCTCCCCTAGTGGATTATGGCCTCCTGTATCGACCACTCACAGCCAAAGCTAGCTAGGACAAGAACAAAGGAGCCTGCAAAGGACAGAATGGAAGACGCTGAAGACAGAGAAGTAAAGCATCCTGAAATCCTGTCTCAGATGCCGTAGAAAGTGAGTCATGGCTGCGCATAAGGCTCATGGAAAAGTCTTCGGCAAGGAGGCAAAGACCCGGAACACTACCATCTCCGTTACCCCCTGTAATTTCAGGGATCTTGCTGAGGCCAAACGAGGACTTCTGGCTTTGATGCTGAAAAGAATCTCAGGACTAACGTGAGTAATGAAGCAGACTTATAAATTGTGTTAGAGAGATTTTAATACGGTCTTAAGTGTGAGTGTGAAGGGGAGCACTAGAGGGCAGTAAGGCACACACAAGAGCGTGGATGTGGGCTCCTCCACGGGGTCACAGAAGTCAGACACACCTCAGTGTGGGAACTGCCTTAGCATTGGCCTCCTACACCATGTTGTTGGCTCTTACGTTACATCTCACAAAGGATGCCAAGACACTTCCGTCCCCCTTCCCCACCTCCCCCGCTTGATCAGTGGGATTATGGGGTGGTTCTGGAGATGCATTGGAATGAATTACAATCGGATAAGGCAAAATCAGAAGCTACTGTGTTGGCATTACTTTTTAGACTATTTTATTTTGGTTTCTTATGCCTCTTTCTCCCTTCTCCACCCCAATCCCTTTCAACACCCCAACAGCAGGTAGAAAAGAAAGGATGTTACGGGGGAGAGGTGGCAGAGTTCTCTTAAAGACTTCCTGCTGTTTAGGGTCTTTGGGTTCCTTGGGGAGTCCAATGTTCATGTCAGGATATCTCTGACCTCTCTTCACACTGCAGCAACAGAAACCGGGAAAAGCAGGGGTGGACACCAGCAGCCTTCCTTCTCAGAGCACCCTGCCCTCCACACTGTCTGGGCTCTGCCATTAATTCCCTCTCCAGAGTCCTCAGATTTAATCTGCAGCTGGCAAAGAGACTGTCTCAGAGACTACAACAGGCAAATAGTTTGCTCCTGTGGACAATCTGAATCAGTTCACATCCTACACCTCAGATCAAAACAAGAACATCTTTATATTCATATCACTACTACGTGTGGAAAAGGGCCTTGGTGCCTGCCTTGTCCTTATAAGAGAGGCTATGGTGAGGCTCCTAGAAAAGATGGGAAACAGAATGTCAGCAGCTATTAAATTTGCTGGGATTCTTCAGTGCTCCTCAGAGACTTTAACTGGATTCTAGTGTGATGAGATCCTCTCCCTTCTCATGTCCCAAGTACCTTTCTGCCATTCTATCCCTACTTCACCAAGATCCCCAAGCTATACATATGAGTTACTTCCCACTAAAGTAATTCTAAACAGGATCAAGAGTCTCTTGATCTGATTCCCAAAATGCTCTGTGTACAAAGGACAAGTAAAACAAAACAAAACAAAAATACTGAAGAGTCTTTTTACAAACTGGAAAGGAAACTGAGTAGAAGCCTTTGTCTGGAAAGCACTTGCATTTGGAGTTCAAAACCCAGCAAATGTGTAAAAAGCCAAGCAAGGCAGCACCTATCCCTAACCCTAGTGTTGGGCAGTTAGACAAAAGGATTCCTGGAGTGCTGCCATCCACCATGGCCAAATCAGCAAACTGAGTTTCAGACAGAGGTACTGTCTCGGAAAATAAGGCAGAGAGTGTCAGGAAAACACACAAGTGCTCTCCAGCTTAATGCGCATACATGTGAACATGCACACATGAACACACACACACACACATAAAACAATATATATTATTTGTAATTTTATATAATTATTGATATATAAGGTAGATAGAGCTAGAGAAATCACAGCAAGATAAGAAAGACAATTCAGTGACCCTGGAGCTGAGGACATTCAGAGTAGGTTTCATCAAAAACCTTTAGCATCATGAATTCTCTTGAAATGTTTTAAAATAAAATCCTCGGTAGAGAAATTGATTTAATGTAAGTCTCAAGTACCTGTCTCAGCAGTACCTGTGGGCAAAAGTTATTTTTCCATCAGTAAAGGACTGACCTGCAATTTGGCAGAGGCCAAGACCTCTACAGCACCATTGCTATAGCATGTGGCACTGGTACACATGCCTGTTCATGACACTTTGTGTGCACACACACGCACTCACACTCACACACACACACACACACACACACACACGAGTGCCCACACTCCAGGTGGTTTTCAAGATAAATGGGTTGTTTACCTTTCTCCTGGCCGTGACACAATCCCTTGGCGAGAAACAACTCAGGGGAGGATGGGCGTATTTTGGCATAAGGTTGTGGTGATGGAGTCCACCAGGATGGGAAAGGAATGGCAGCAGAAACAGGAAGATGCTGGCTACATAGGCATCCTGGGCGAGTGGAAAGGAAACCTCACAGCCTCACAGAGGTTGGTTCTCCTGCTAAATTTCTGCAGCCCGCACAAACAGCACCCCCAGCTGGGACCCAGCCTCCAAGTGTATCATCCTAGAAGACCTGTCACTTTCAAATCACAGCCATAACCCTCCCTGAAAAGAGATTGGATAACCCTTTCCTTTCCTGGGAAAGAGGCTGAGGTTGAGCCACTCAGCCCTGCCAGCTGACATTAACCTCTCAGGAAGGTGTCTTGGGGAGGTGGGGGTGGAGAGGCTGGACGCTCAAGCCAAACTTTATTCCCTGTCACATAAAAATCATAAAAACCCTTCTTCAGCTTTTCCCACTCTGTGATCCACACAAGATGGGCACATGGGCCTGAGTGCCACTGGAGCTCTCACAGAGAAGACTGCACTTGGCTGAGCCATGTTGACTGAAGGGAAGGAGCTGCAGTCTAGGGCTCCGAGGCATGGGGGAAGGAGTAGGTGGAGACTGAGGGGGAGTGGGGGATTTGGGAGCCTGGAGGGGAAGTAAAGGGTGGGCAGGGAGGCATCCTAACTTCCAAGTGACAGCAAAAAGACCATGCCACAGGCCCCAACCAAGTGTCAGCTTGACCTTAGCCCCTTACCAGAAATACAAGGAAATCAAGGGGATGCCTCATCCACCACCATCCTTATGCAACTGTGGAACTATCTAAACTTTGTAACTTGCTTTCTTTTTTTATATTTTTTAATTCTTTATTAATTACACTTTATTCACTTTGTATCCTGCCTATGGTTCCCTCCCTCCTCCCATTCCAATACCTCCCTTCCTCCACCCTCTGCAAACATGCTCCTCCACAAGTCCACTGATAGGGGAGGACTTCTTTTCCTTCCTTCTGATCTTAGTCTATCAGATCTCATCAGGACTGGCTGCATTGTCTTCTTCTGTGGCCTGGTAAGGCTGCTCTCCCCTCAGGGGGAGGTAATTAAAGAGCAGGCCAATCAGTTCATGTCAGAGATAGTCCCTGTTTCTATTACTATGAAACCCACTTGAATACTGAACTACATGGGCTACATCTGTGCAGGGGTCCTAGGTTATCTCCACGCATAGTCCTTGGTTGGAGTATCAGTCTCAGGAAAGACCCCTGTGCTCAGATTTTTGGGTTCTGTTTCTCTCTTGTGGAGTTCCTGTCCTCTCCAGATCTTACTGTCTAATTCTTTAAATCCTTTATTATAAGAGAAGGAACAAGCTGCCCTAGACAAACTGTTTCATGGGGATATGCTGACCATTTCTTAAGACAAGCAGGAAAGGACCTAATCTTTAGTAATTTTATAATGACCTACAACACATGTAAGTGCATTTGCACATTGAGCTGCTGTGGAACTATGAGTTGGTGGCTGTGTCCTGTAATTAAATAATGGTTATTTCAGGTGCTCAGTCTGAAAGTAATTATTTCCTAAAATCCTGTAATTTTTTTAACTGTCAGCCCACTGAAGGTGAGATTCTAGGAGAGAAAGAGGTTAAATATTTTTACTGGTTGCACCGGATGCTCATTTTGTTAAGAAACTGATTTTGTCTCAGCTCCTGGATCTCTTCCTCTCTATGGGCACAGAGATTTCTGAGACACGCCTTTGTGCTTTCATCAAACCTTGTTAGTTTTAGGTGTTATGACACCCAAAAGACACAAAGGACCCCAATAAGACTTCATCTCAATTCTAAGATACCTGTTTTTAGTCACTCATCTTCCTATCTAAAAGTCTGCTCATGGGCTGGGCAAAGGACTCGGCAGGGAAACCCGAGCCAGATCCTCAGCACCCACAGGAAGTGCCAGATTTGCAGGCCGTATGCTGGTGTTCTCAGGGCTAGGGAGAGAGGCTGAAGACCAAAGGACCAAGGCTTGCCTAGCCAAATTGGTGCTCCTCAAACAGTGACAGGTTCTGCCTCAGAACTCTCAAAAACCCAGGCTAACAGTGCCTTAGTAAGTGCATTGCATCAGTTTGTCTTTTTTCATTCACATGCATGTGTGTGCAACCACTCACATGCACACTCACACGCACGCACACACACACACCCCACAAACATACAGTCAACTTAGAAAAACCTTATCCATCTTAAAAAATTTCCCATATTATGAAAATGGATTGTATCATTATCACTTAATAGGTTTTGTCAAAATGTATCTTCTCAAAAACTTATTTTAACTCTATTTAGAAGGGACTCACGGTTCACTTATAGAAATGCTGGGTTTTATCAGCTGGTTTTACATGGTTTTGTAAATCTAACTAAGCATATAAATAGTTTTCTTGGTTACTTGAAAATGCCCACTCAGATTGCAATAATGAAGTCAAGAGATTACAACAAGCTCTGAAATGACATGCATATTGTCCTTGCTACATGGCTCAAGGTCAGAAGTAGGTGCACTTCTGATACACAGCTGCCTGCAAGCACAAACACAATTAGGCTAAGTGATGTCAGGAGCTCCAGAAGTGAGAGGAAGCTATTTCTCCAAGGTATGCAGGGCTTCCATGATATAATGAAGGGGCTCCAAAGATACTGAGAAAATGAGTGGCAGCTCAGTGAAGCTCAACAAACTGTCCATTACTTTGGCATTCGCATTATTGTGCCTCAAACCAAGCTAGCTCAGGTTACAAGGGGGTTGAAGAGCCTTGACCCCTGCCTCTTCTGGTTAGTGCGCACAGCACAGCCAACCACCCCGAAAGAGCTTGGCTGTGAGAAGACTCTTAGGTGGGTCTGTGCAGAGGACAGCTTCTCATCCCTCCAGACGACTGGACGTCTGCATTTCTGATGAGATCCCGGGAGGCACAGCTGCTGCTGAGATCAGGGAACAAGCTTTGGTAGTTACTGTTTGAAATGTGATTCTGTCCAGCTTTGTAAGGTAGACGTCCACAGTGCGGCCTGCCTGGCTGGAGTAAGGCAGCACAGCAGAAAGAGCAGAGCAGCAGAGCTGAGGCCTTAGTGGCCCTGCAGAACTGGTCTCTCAGCGAGGCGGCTGGGTCAGGAACTCTGTTTGCTTCTCTTTTCCAGAATAGCTTCTCTCTTTCACACTCCTAAGTGTCTCAACCACAGGAAAGATGAAAGACTAAGGGTGAAGTAAGAATTTAGATTCTAATATCTCAAAATTGTTTTATTCCTTTAAAAGTTATGTTCTTAAAAATAAAGTGGTAGGAGAGGATGATATAGGAAGGGACCCTTAATTATACTTCAGTAGTTAAGGGCCTGGTTGGCTCTCTGGTGAAAAAAGCTGCAAATTGAATGGGGTTAGTTTAAGGAAGGTGTGGACACAGTTAATCCAGGCCTACCATAAAGCTGACTTACAGAAGAAATACATTCCAGGAACTAACCTTGAGGGAGCAGTTGGCACATCCGGAAGGCTGGATGAAGAGACCAATAAACACTGTTATAGGATGACATGCACTGTCTTCCTCACTCAGTGAGATGAGGTCAGGGTGTTCTGAGTACCCCCAAGCACACTCAGCTCAATGTAGAATGACACGGTCAGATGGACACAGGCTAAGGGAGAAATTAATTGTTATATCGAATCAGAGTGAAACTGGTAAAAAACAAAGCAATGAGAGAACGTTTGAGCAAGGTAAGGTCCACTTGAATCCAGGAAAATGTAAAGGTAATAAATATTTGAGTGTGTTGTTTGAAGGTGAGTGAGGACATCAGCGATAGAAATATATTATCTAACATAGAAGAAATAGTTCCTGGAGAGATCTAAGAGCTCAAAAGAAAATTGATTCACCCAGAAGTAAATTTCATCACAGCAGAAACCATGGGTGTATGCACATATAGGTTTTAATTTTTATAAAATGAGGATTTATTCATCATCAAATATGAGCTTAGAAACTTTCTAAGCAACAATCAATATCCTTTTTTTGTTTTGTTTTGTTTTGTTTTTTGTTTTTTTAATTTTTTTTTATTAATTACACTTTATTCATTTTGTATCCCCCCATAAGCCCCTCCCTCCTCCCCTCCCAGTCCACCCTCCCCCCAGCCCTTTCTGCATGCATGCCCCTCCCCAAGTCCACTGATAGGGGACATCCAACAGCACAGGCTCTAAGAGCAACAATCAATAAATGGGACCTCATGAAATTGAAAAGCTTCTGTAAAGCAAAGGACACCGTCATCAAAACAAAGAGACTACCTACAGATTGGGAAAGAATTTTCACCAATCCTTTATCTGACAAAGGACTCATATCCAGTATATATAAAGAACTAAAGAAGCTGAAAAGCAGCAAACCAAGTAATCCACTTAAAAAATGGGGAACAGAGCTAAACAGAGAATTCTCGACAGAGGAATATCGAATGGCAGAGAAGCACTTAAAGAAATGCTCAACCTCATTAGCCATTAGGGAAATGCAAATCAAAACAACCCTGAGATTTCACCTTACACCCATCAGAATGGCCAAGATGAAAAACTCAAGTGACAACACATGCTGGAGAGGTTGTGGAGAAAGGGGAACCCTTCTCCACTGCTGGTGGGAGTGTAAACTTGTACAACCACTCTGGAAATCAATCTGGCGCTTCCTCAGACAACTAGGAATAGTGTTTCCTCAAGATCCAGCCATACCACTCCTAGGCATATACCCAAAAGAGGCTCAAGCACACAAAAAGGACATCTGCTCAACCATGTTTGTAGCAGCTTTATTTGTAATAGCCAGAAGCTGGAAACAGCCCAGATGCCCCTCAACTGAGGAATGGATGCAGAAACTGTGGTACATCTATAAATGGAGTATTACTCAGCAATGAAAAATAAGGAAATCATGAAATTTGCAGGTAAATGGTGGGACCTGGAAAGGATCATCCTGAGTAAGTTGTCCCAGAAGCAAAAAGACACACACGGTATATACTCTCTCATATAAACATACAACACAGAATAAACCCACTAAAATCTGTACATCTAAAGAAACTAAGCAAGAGAGAGGACCCTACCTAAAACGGTCAATCCCCATCCTGAAAGGCAATGAGGATGGACATCCAAAGAAGAAGAAAACAGGAAACAACCTAGGAACCTGCTACAGAGGGCCTCTGAAAGCCTGAAGAAGAAAACAGGAAACGACCTAGGAACCTGCCACAGAGGGCCTCTGAAAGCCTCTGCCATGCAGACTGTGAAAGCAGATACTGAGCCTGAGGGCCAACTGACAGGCAGAGTGAATGGAATTTTATGTAAGTAGTGGGAAATAGTAAGAACTGGAGAGGACAGGAACTCCACAAGGAGAACAACAGAACAAGAAAATTTGAACACAGGGAACTTCCCAGAGACTCATACTCCAACCAAAGACTATTCATGGAGACAACCTAGAACCCTGACAATGCAGCCACTTCTTATGAGAACTGATAGACTAAGATCAGAAAGAAGGAGAGGAGGATGTCCCCTATCAGTGGACTTGGGGAGGGGCATGCATGCAGAAAGGGCTGGGGGGAGGATGGGACTGGGAGGGGAGGAGGGAGGGGCTTATGGGGGGATACAAAATGAATAAAGTGTAATTAATTAAAAAAAAAGAACTAAAGAAGCTGAAAAGCAGCAAACCAAGTAATCCAATTAAAAAATGGGGAACAGAGCTAAACAGAGAATTCTCAATATCCTTTTTAATCTAAAAATCATTTAAACACTTTGGGGAAGGCACACACATTTAATCCCAGCACTCAGGAGGCAGAAGCAGGTGGGTCTCTGTGAGTTTGAGGCCAACCTGGTCTACAAAGCTAGTACCAGGACAGCCATGAGTACACGGAGAAACCCTGTCTTGAAATCCCCACCGAAAAAATTATATAAACACTAGCCTTCTACTATGAATTTTAGTGTGGTGTTTTCCCTTATGCATGATATGTTTAGTGTAATGATTTTTCTTACTTAAATGTTTGCAGCAAAAATTTCAAGAATGACCTTTAGCTTGGCATTTTATATTCCAAAAATAATTGGATTAGTAGCTAGTATTTAGTTAATATTGAACTATTAAGTTTATTTTTTTTCTCAACTGAGGTACAGAAATGTTTTCTGAAGAAAGATTGTGTTCAGGTCAACCAAGCTGTCAAATGCTTTTGTAATATTACATTATTTTATTAATTACTGAAAAAGGAATACTTTTATTAATAATATCAGTAGTTTATATATATTCTATATCTAGAGGTTACTGACTTTTACTGCTTTTTTAGTTAGCCAGATTTGGGCTTCATTGATCCATTAACCCAATTTTGCGACTGCTCATTTTTGTTCTTACCTTTTCGATTTCCTCACTTATGCTTATTTTGCTCTTTCCCTTATAACTCTTCCTTGAGTCAGGGTTTCAGCGAGCAACCTTGGGTGGTCTTTCACTGAAATGAACACTGTTTTACAGAAAGAGTTACTGGAACTGTTGAGGTCAGAGTCAGGTCCCTGGTAGACCTAATAGACTAGGCTCAGAACCCCTCCTCAACAGGCCAATCAGACAGACAAGTGTCAGGGAAAAACAGGGAAGGGAAACTTACTGAACATGGCAAAAAAAAAAAAAAAAAAAAAAAACCAAGAAGCAAAGAGGTCCAGCACACGGCCCTGGCCTTGTCTGCGCTGACCAGAGAATCAGGCAGCGCAGAGGGTGAGGACCGAACACAGCTAAGCAGACTCTGTCCAGGAGCGGTTCTGCCGGTCAGTGAACATCATCTGGCTCAGTCTCCTCTTGAAAAGTAGTGTAGCAAGAGATCAGAACCATGCGCAGCCATTTCCTGGAGACAAACTCCCTCTCTGCTGGAACCCTGTTTCATCACTTTCCTCCCTCTGTGAAGATTCTTCATTTCTTGGTGTTCATTGTCTCCATGACCAGGTAACGGAAAGGACAGTGATGAGAGTTCTCTTTAGAATACCTTGGCTCCTGCCAGGACAGTTTCAAAAGCTTTTATTTTTCTGGCTCACTACTTCATCTCTGGTTCCTGGAACAATTATTTACTCATAACACAGCTCAATAATATGGAATGTTGAATTATGTTGCCATATGTCTATTCAAAGCAAGTGCCCAAAGATGAATGCCAGCATGAGCTTTCCCACAGCTTTGGCCAATTCAAAGTTATCTAACCCAAAGGCTCTCCTCCTCAGAAATGCTCACAGCTTACAGCTCACACTTTGACTTTGTGGCTGTCAGTAAGCATGGACCTGCCTCTTTCAACAACCAGCAGAGAATTATGAGCTGACTCTTTCAGACTGCACTTAGAGGTGGAGTTTGCCCAGGAGCTGGGTAAAAGACAAGGACTTCTGGCTACAGGAAAGGTTTCGAATCATCGATCTGGGGAAAGTGGTCTAATCACCATGGGGGGGGGGGCAACAG
Source organism: Rhombomys opimus (assembly GCA_010120015.1). Lineage (NCBI taxonomy): Eukaryota > Metazoa > Chordata > Mammalia > Rodentia > Muridae > Rhombomys > Rhombomys opimus. The sequence goes on from REGO01000252.1 coordinate 2,119,500, forward strand.
TGACTGGAGTGAGTGTGGCTCACAAACCAAGCGGGTTTGCAGGAGGGAAAAGTCAGACATCTGACTTGTCTCATTACTAACTCCCTTGATGACTGCCACTGTAAGTGGTTGCTCTGAAACACAAAGAGCAGAGACAACGCGGCAAATCAACCCACATCAATATTTATTGAGTAAACGTTTTGCAGAACACTCTTACCTCAATGAGCCTTTCAAACATTAAAATATAACACATCATAAAATGGAATAAATTGTCCAATTCTAAACTGCTTCTAAATTTTCCTACCGAATATATGAGTAGACAAACTGCCTACTATTTTTTGTTTGTTTGTTTTTTGTTTTATGATTTTTGAGAAATGAAGCCAAAATTGTGAGTATCATCTAATGAACTTTAGTCTGTGGTGAAATTTTGAAATTATTTTTAAAATTTGTATTTCATTCATTAAGAAACTGTGAAACATCATTACATTTTTTAAAATTATGTGTTTAATTATGTGTACATATATGTGTTGGGAGAGGTCATGTGCACATGTGTGCAGAGATAATCAGAGAGGCCAGGTGAGGATGCTGAACCCCCTTGGGTTGGAATTCCAGGTGCTGTAAGCCACTTGATATGGCTGCTGGGAATCGCGCTCTGGCAATCCGGAAGAGCAATACCTCTTCTAACCATTAATCCTGCTCTCTAACTTTGAAATGTTACCATTTTTCTTATCTAAGGCACTTCATTCTACTGTAGGGAGAAAAGCCTTAATTATGAAAATCCTAATGCAAATCAAAATGACCCTGAGATTCTACCTTACACCCATCAGAACGGCTAAGATCAAAAACTCAACTGACAATACATGCTGGAGAGGTTGTGGAGAAAGGGGAACCCTCCTCCATTGCTGGTGGGAATGAAAACTTGTACAACCACTTTGGAAATCAATCTGGCGCTTTCTCAGAAAATTAGGAATAGTGCTACCTCAAGATGCAGCTATACCACTCCTGGGCATATATCTCATCAACCATACAAAAAGGACATACAAAAAGGACATTTGCTCAACTATATTCATGGCAGCATTTCTGTGTTTTTTGTTTATTATTGTGTTTTGTTTTGTTTTTGTTTGATCTGAGTTTTGAAAGAAAGAAAGAAAGAAAGAAAGATAAAGAAGTTGGATAAATACAAATGTGGAAGTCTAGAAGAAGTTGGGAAAGGGCAAGACATAATAAAAATATATTGTATCAAATGCAAAATATAATAATAATCCTAAGAGAAGCTGGTTTCAAGACCTGAAAATAATTAAACTCTAAAGTCTGAGAGAAGCAAGGACAGGATGACAGAATTGCTGGTGATGCTAAGTGTCCTGCAGATCCATGATACACAGCTTTGTGTGCCTAGCATTGCTTTCATGAGCCATATGTCACTTCATGTTTATATCACATGGATATGGGAAAGGAAGGACAATGCTCTTTCTCTTTCCCTTTTATAGCTCAAATTACACATTGGTTAAGTTGCTCTCCAACACCTGCCATTTTAATTTCTACCAGCAAAGGGACTGAATGCTTCTAGATTTGCTTGCTTTTATGATACTAGGATCCTACATTGATACTTGGTGTTGAACAAGACCCTGTTTTACAGGAAACACACACATACACAGAGGGGGTGTAGCAGGAGAAGAGAGATCAGAACATTAGGTTAATGTATAAAAGAAACCAGTTGCCAAAGGCCTGGAAGTTCTTCTGAACCTGGAATTCATACAATATATGGAACATTCCCACACCAGTTTCCAGAGACGAACTGAGCCCTTTCTAACTTGGGCTTCAGGTAATGAACAGAGTAAGAAAAGCTCATGACACACATATGTGGGAGTCTTGGGTACCATATGCAAATGACCCATAAAGTGTCATGGGCCTCCAGTCCCAAGGCCTTTGGAGACTCTTCCTCACTACCATTCTGAGAGTGTTTTCTCTCCCAGAAGGGAAGAGAAGCAAATATTTTTAACTTCTAACCATATATCCCTGGTGCAATCCTTTGTCTCAGGACACAAGTTTCAGAAATCATGTGTTTTCTGAATGCAGATCCTTGCCTGTATCACTAATGTGTTTCATCCGCATTCAGCGCTCATGTGTCTACAGTCAAGGCGTAAAACCAAGTAACTACAAGAAAACAGGAAAAATAAACACCCTCTTTCAGTAGGAATATGTTCCTCTAAGGTACAAGGCATCCAACAAGTTACCATATACCCACTGTTTCACTATGATAATGGAACACTAAAACATTTGTTCTCCATAGAGGTGTGTGTGTGTGGCTTCTATATGATTCTAAGTTTGACTTCAATGGCAGTGTGTCAGGGCAGAATTTCAAAACCTTCCGTGTGTGTGTGTGTGTGTGTGTGTGTGTGTGTGTGTGTGTTCTAAGTATGCTCTGTGCATTGGGGAAAATAAGAATTTACACAAGTGTTCCAAAATATAGACAATACATATGTTGTGCTGTACAGTAATCTAAGTACCTCCCAGTCCCTTGGCAAATTCTTTTACAAGTTATAATTATTATTACACTGATTACAATGAAACTTGGCTTGTACATAAGTAAGGTGGGCCTTTCTTATGCACAGGAGTTATTTAGAGAAACATATTTATTCAACTTCAAATGGGCTGTGCTAAATAAAAACTAACACCAAAAGCCATTAAATTACTTTTAGACAAACATAAGTTACAAGGCAAATCATTTTACTCAGTTTAGTAAAGCTGCCTTTTTAAAATAGTTGACATGTTCTATAAATAATTAATTAGCAAATACTAAGCCTTTTCTCCTAAGGGAAATCCAAGTTAGGCTCCTTTTGTCAATTAATCAATACATAATCTTGTTCTATGTGTGTTTTTACTCGAGATGCTCTAGATATGTATTGTTTTACATTAGTGTGGAGCCCACAGCTGACAGTTCAATAACTCACACCTGAAAGGGGTGTGTTTCCTCTACAGGGCGCAGCAGGGATCCCGTGTACTAGGAACACAGCACAGTGCTACGGTCACTGATAAGGGCAATCACCAATGAAGAGCATGACAGTGCAAAAGACAGAGCAGCAAATGAGCTGCCCCATGGTCTATTTGATAGGGCAAGAGCAACAACGGAAAGGCAGGGCCTGGTCTTGGTCATCCTGCAGAGGAAAGCAGATACTAGCTGACACAGAAATGTATGCAGTCTGAGAGACCTTGAATGGCTACAGGGACACTTACTGTTGGTATTTCACCAAGTAGAATTCCACAAATACTGTCTGTGGAATAATGAGACCTGAAATGTTGTGTGTGTGTGTGTTCTGGTTTTTGCTAAGTGGACCTTAGCAAAGGAAGAGGTTAGGGTATTGTCTAAAACAGCAATGTTACATAAAAACACAGCATATATGAAAGCTAGCTTTTGCTATACTTTGAATTATCCTTCTTTAAGTTCTATAAGAAATGTAGTTTTTGAAGTATGTAAGTAAATATTTAAGGGCCCTGGAAAAAGAAAGCAATTTTGTATTTCAAACTCATAAGCAGATATGGACAAAATTTTATGTCAATAATTACAAAAGAATATCAAATTTCATAAATGCTTATCATGTGTGATCGAACTAACATTTGGTACACTGTTATGGCTCTGGGGCACTCAGAGAGTCACAGGTCCAACTATTAATAAACTTTAACACATGAAAAGCTTTATAAAATACTGGACAGGACAATGGGTATTGGCCAGGGCCATACCTGAGATACATGCTCAGAATGTGGTGCCAAGTTACATATAGCCAGGAGCTTATACTTCCGGCCTTCATGAAATCAGAAGGCAGCACACACCCAGGTGTACTTTCTGCCTGTGACTGATCAAGCCCTCTGTCAGATAGAGGGTTGGTGAAGATTCTTTCCCAATCTGTAGGCAGTCATTTTGTTTTGATGACGGTGTCCTTTGCTTTATAGAAGCTTTTCAGTTTCATGAGGTCCCATTTATTGATTGTTGTTCTTAGAGCCTGTGAAATTTGCAGGTAAATGGTGGGACATGGAAAGGATCATCCTGAATTAGCTGTCCCAGAAGCAGAAAGACAAACATGGTATATACTCACTCATATAGACATATAACATAGGATAAACCTACTAAAATCTGTACATCTAAAGAAACTAATCAAGAGAGAGGACTCTGACTAAGACACTCAATTCCCATCCTGAAAGGCAAAGAGGATGGACATCAGAAGAAGAAGAAAACAGGAAACAACCTAGGAACCTGCCACAGAGGGCCTCTGAAAGGCTCTGCCTTGCAGACTATCAAAGCAGATGCTGAGACTTATGGCCAACTGTTGGTCAGAGTGCATGGAATCTTATGTAAGAAGTGGGAAATAGTAAGATCTGGAAAGGACAGGAACCCCACAAGGAGAGCAACAGAACCAGAAAATTTGAACACAGAGGTCTTCCTAGAGACTCATACTCCAACCAAGTACCAGGAGATAACCTAGAACCCCTGCACAGATGTAGCCCATGGCAGTTCAGTGTCCAAGTGGGTTCCCTAGTAATGGGAAGAGGTACTGCCTCTGACATAATCTGATTGGCCTGCTCTTTGATCACCTCCCCCTAAGGGGGGAGCAGCCTTACCAGGCCATAGAAGATGACAATGCAGCCACTCCTGATATGATCTGATAGACTAAGATCAGAAGGAAGAAGAGGAGGACCTCCCCTATCAGTGGACTTGGGCAGGGGCATGTGTGAAAAAGGGGGAGGGGGTGGGACTGGGCAGGGAGGAGGGAGGGACTTATGCGGGGGATACAAAGTGAATAAAGTGTAAATAAACAAATAAATAAATAAATAGCTGCACAAGATAACTCAAATCCAGAAAGACACATATGGAGTGTACTCACTTTAAGTGCATTTTAGCCATAAAGTAGATGATAACCATGCTACAATCCTCACACCCAAAGAAGCTAAGTAACAAGGGGAGCCCAAGTGAGGATACTCGAATCTCATTCAGAGGGGAAATAAAATAAACAATTGAAGTAGATGGAGGAAGGAAACTGGGTGGGAGCAAGGGTGGGGAGCAGGCATGCAGAGAAGAGAATGGAAACCAGTGGGGAGGCATCTCTGGGATGAGGAGGCTCCCAGGAATCTGTAGAGGTGACCCTAGCTGAGACTCTTGTCAGGGCAGGATATGGAATCTGAAATGGCCACTTCCTATAGCCAAATGGAACTTCCAGTGGAGGGGGGACACCAACCCACCCACAAAATCTTCTAGTCAGCCAACCAATGGCTGGCTCCACTTGAGTCCCATGCCATGAGAGCAAGTCCATCGCTGACACTGTTAATAATATTCTGCTATACTTGCAGACAGGAGCCTAGAACAGCTGTCATCTGAATGACATCACCCAGTATCTGCTAAAAACAGATGCAGAGACCCACAGACAAACATTAGCCAGAGCTTAGAGAATCATATGGAAGAAGTGGAGCAAGGCTTGAAAAAGCCAGAGAGGTCAAGATCACCATAAGAAGACCTACAGAATCAACTAATCTGGCCCATAGGGGTTCACAGAGAAAGAATCATCAACCAAAGAACATCTGTGGGGACAGATCTAGGTCCCCTATACATATGTAACAGGTGTGCAGCTTGGTCCTCACATGGGACCTCTAAGAGCAGGAGCAGAGCTGTCTCTGACTCTGTTGTCTGCCTTTGGTTCCCTTTTCTCTAACTGGACAATGTCATCTAGCCTCAATGGAAGAAGATGTGCCCGTCCCACTCGATATCCAAGGCAGGTTGATGTGCATGGGAGGACTCCCCTTCTCTAAGAAAGAAGGGAGGCAGGCGAAAGGAAAGGGGAGGGGAGGAGAGAGGGAGAGACTGGGAGGAGAAGGGGAAGTTCTGATCAGTATGTAAAGTTAATTAATTAATTAATTTGAGAAGATAAATAAATAAATAAATACCCTAACATGGAAATGTCTTGAGACTTACATTTGATAATTTATCCATATATACTGGATTTGTGTATATTATGTACATTTTATATAAGTATCTTTCTTTTGAGTATACATATTTTGCCTTACCTAAAAATCACCTTTACCAAAAACTGTAAAATTCTGATTTATGTTTCTTATATGTGAGTTATGTTCTCATTTTACTCCTTCAGCACTTGCTTCACCTCTTCTTCCTTTATTATTTCTCTTCTGAAGTAAATGCCTTTGTAACAAAAACCCATGAATGTATAAATGAATGCAATGAAGAGATAATAGTTACTTATTAATGAATAAAGGCGTGAAGAAAAACTGAATTCATATAAGTAGCTGAAGACATGCATGTGAGTTGGCAGATAAAGGTGCATGAGCCTGTATGCATCTACATTTCACACATAGCAGCACCTTAGAACCCTCAATCCATAAATGGATGATGGTTAAAGACATTATGAAAACATTGTACAGATTATCTGGGAATGTCAGCACATATCTATAACCCAGTACCTGGGAGAAGAGGCAAAGAGATCAGGAATTGAAAGAGTATCTTCAACTACAGACAGCCTTTGAGGCTAGACTGGGCTTCATGATACTTTGATTCAGAATACCAAACCAGATAAATAAATTAAAAATACCTATGTGTCTATATATATTATTTACAGATGTGTGTATGAACACACACAAACATAAACGAGACAAAAAATGCTAAGTAAGATCGAAATGCAAAGCTTTGAAATTCTAACACAGGATGTTTTTTTGTACTCCTAAGGATTTATAGTTAAATTAAAGTAACTCTGTGATTATATATTTTGTGTGTGTTGGGGCATGCAAGCATATAAAAAAAAAAAAAATTGCAAACTTTCCTCAGAACAGTGTGGCTTATTTGGCCCCTGCAAGTGCTCTAAAGTCAATTTCACTGCATTTAAAGGCATCTCCTGACTGGGGAAAATGCAGTTGAAACTGTGACCAAGTGTTATTTTATGGCTCTTCCGCTTTTGAAAAGGCAGCCACAGCTGAAGGAGCAGAAGCATTCTGGGAAGCTTCTTGGTGTTAGGAAGGTAGTGATTTCAGCATTTATTTTGTCAGTGAAATCTGCCCTTTGTTCACATGAAAGGAAGTCTCTCTGGGAAACTAGGTTTGCATTTCAATGAGGATAGAAAACAATGAAGCTCCAGGTACCATCCTCTGCCATCCTCCTCTCTTGCTTGGCTAGAACAGTGCACATCTTGAACAAGGTGGCGCTTGGAACCCTGCCGTGATGCTTGGATGCTATTACCATTGAGGAGAACTGCCAGGTTTCCCCTAGAGAAGATCTCTCTCTTAGAACACCAGGATTCCTAACCTCTACCTTTGGCAGCTAAAACGACTTGCATGGCCACAAAGGATCCACACATACTTTTATGTGACATGTCATTTTGCCATCATATAGCACAGCAGGCAAGCGTGGAATAGATGTATAAAACAGGAATTTACTGGTCATGATATTATGTGCTAACTGGGTGAGGGTGACCCTCGCAGCAGGCCCAGGTTGAGAGCTTCTCAGGCCACTACCTTCACACAATGAACACAGCCACTTGAAAGACAGGGCCGCCATTGTCCCTCCTCTCTGCTGCCCCAAGTTCACCGGAGCTCTGTCCACAACAGTAAAGCCGCCTACATGCCTACATCTTCATCAGTTGATGAGTGGGTTAGTAACAAATGATACACAGACACAATCAAACACAAGTCTGCCTTAAAAAGAAGGAAATTCAGCCATTTGCAACAACTTGGATGGATCTGGAAGATATCAACATGAGAGAAATTATCCAGAAACAGAAGGAAAATATTTAATGTGTCTCCTAAGTGGCATCCGTTTTTAATATTTAGCTTAAAACGTGTCCCATACGTGCAGATGTTTCTCTGCCTATATGACAGTGTACTACATTCACACCTGGTGCCACAGAGGCCTGAAGGTACCAAATTCCCTGGACGTGGAGTCCTAGAAGATTGCAAGTTGCCTTGTGAAACAATATCAAACCCAGGTCCTCAGGAAGAGCAGCTCGTGTTCTAACCACTGGGCCATCTCTCCAGCCCCAGTACTTAACACAGCCTATTATGTATCCCGCCCTCTAATTTAATTAGGGTTGTTTATGTGAGTGTGGGCAACTTAGGAGTGGTTGCAGCATTGAATAAAATGAGAACCTCTCCCACCTCTAACATCTCCTGAGGGAACCATGTTGCTTCAGGAAGCCGCTCCCCTGCAACGACAGAACGTTGCACAGGTCTTGGATGGGTAACCCAGCTGCCATATGATAATTATTGCAATGGCTACACCTCTCACAGCTCCCTACTCGCACATTCTTTGCATCTTTTTTTTTTTTTTTAATTCCATGGGCCTAGGAAAGAATGGTACAGATGGCATGTTTAGAGCTGAGCACTCCCAAAGTCACTTAATCTCAGGATTGGCCACTTATTCACCAACACCCATAACTATTATCTGATAAGAAATTGAATAAACACACAATAGAGTGTTCATAACCAGAGACCAGATGGAGAAATCGGCAGATGTTAGCTAAAGGGCACAGAGTGGTGGTCATGTATGAGCTAACATGCACTAGCAATGCACTTTGTCATTCTGCTTCATGGGTGGAAGTCTGCTATAAGAGTATATTTCAAGTGCTGTTGCTACAGACATCCACAAATAAACTATGTACAAGGATAGGCATGTAAAATAACCTGACAGTAGTTATTAGTTCACTAGGAATATATGTATGAAAACACTGCACTATATAACTCAAATGAGTATAATGGAGATCAAATAAATTTTAAAAAGAAACAAAAATTGCATGAACAAAGGACAGTAAGAACTATGAAAATTCAAGAACATGATTGTAAAAGTTTACCATTTTTATGTTCTGCCTTTACATATATTGTCATTAAACATACTTTCTTGTTGGCTATTGTTCCCATGGCACAGTTTCAAAGCCTGCAGCTCATTGGTATTAGCACCTGATCCAGAAGATAAGTGATAAGGATCAGAAGCAGGATCCAAGCCTGGCATTCAGATGCCAACTTTCTCTCCTTCCTGATCTGTGCTCCCTTGAGAACTCCTCTGTGAAAATCCCTGGTCTTTGTGATCTTTAAAGGGATTATTTTTGCAAAATGAGAAGCTATTACTGACTCAGAAACAGAAAAGGTTGGTAGCTTGGAGAGGGACATGACCTTGGGGACTATTGGAAAGATAAGTCCCTATGCCTTTGTCTTTGAAATACCCAAGCTTTTGCAAGCACAGAACTCAAAGGTTAGTCACTTCTGAACTTTGCTGTTTTCCACCTGTAAATGAAATGCGGTTTCCATTAATAGAAAAAAAGAATTAATATTGAATTAAGAATAAGAATGTAAGTTTCAGGTGAAAATCATAGCAATAAGCCAAATCAGGGAGAAGTTTGTGATGTTAGAGTTAGTGCATACAAAAAGAGGTTACCCCTGTACTCACCAATTCATAGAAATTGTTGAAAATATTTTTCTTAAAAAGGAAAAAAAAATGTAAGTCCTTAAGACAAATTTTCTTTCATGAGAAAAAATACAAAACATAATTTTCTTTGAAAGGATGAAAAGTCTTTTGCTTGGATTATTATCGCCCCTTGATGCTGTTCACATTTCATAGCTTTGACCATAATTACAACCATCAGTCTCCAAATGAGAGGCTTGGTTCCCGTGAGCTTCTACTTATGCATTTTCTATTCATTAGCTCCATGCTTCCCATAATTAAAAAGCGTTCTCCCTACCATCTGTCAACATGATACACACTCTAACCTCTTTGGCAGGCCTTTTCCCAGATCTCCAGATCTACCCTAGGAATTGTACCTGGGCCAGATGCTACCAAATTTTAAAAAATATGAAGCACCAAGAATATTACACTGGGATGATTTCCCTTAATAAAAAGTGTTTTCAGTTTATTCGGTAAGACTCCTTCCATCAAGAAAGAACATTCCTAAAAAATATGATTTTTGACCTTGAGTTTAAGATGAGGCATTAATAGCTGGCGAATGACCAGAAAAGTAATAGAATTATATAGCTATAAAACTTGCTAAAATAAAAATAGAAAATACTTAGCTGTTGTGTGAAATGAGGTAAACAATATAATTGCTAATATTTATAAATGATTCGTGTCACATATGTGAGAGGAGAAACCCAAGGATCTCTCAAATGTGCATTATATTGGAGGCGTGGTTCACAAATACTGTTTCTCCATCACACAATTATTCCCTAATTCAGAAAATGTTGACTGGGTACTACTTGCAAAGTACAACCTACAAAATAAAGTTTTACAACTGGAGGAGAATTTGTTGGGTAGCAAAAGCTCTACTGGAAGACACAGTAAACATGACTACCCATTCCCAGATAGGGAGCCAAAGCACAGACCAAAGCACAAATTATTATCAACGTCCAATATGGTGAACCAGTGAGCTTTCCTGGTTACTTACAGGATATGATAAGGGGATACTTACAGAAGCAGAAGTGACTTCAAGACAGCTACATCGCTTAGACCCACCCCAGGCCATTCAGCAGGTTCAAGAGTGTTCCTTCCAAGAGATTCAGTAGGTCCATACTTCTTCTAGGCAGTTGGTAGGCTTTTATAGCTCAGCTTGTCTAAGAGTGGCTCCAGGAACTTGGCTTGTTTACTCTTGGGAACAAGTGGCCTAAAGAATCTGCTCAGTTTCAAGGATTTTCTGAAGCTATTTTGAGTTGTTTCCCTTCTTTCTTAAGGAACTCCCCTGCAAGACAGAACATTTTTATTGGAGGCGACTGTTACAAAACAGAATTCCTGGTGATTCAAGCAAGAGTTTGGAACAACACATGCAGACAGTTCCCAAGAAGATGTGAAAATCAGCACCAAAGCTTCCCTGCCCCAACTCCAATATCACTTACCTCACATCTGTCCATCAACAATTCGAAGACCAACAAAAGTGCCTTCCCTAGAGAACGCAGTATTCCAATATGAACCGACTACAGTCTACTTTGGACTGTTACAGGTGTAAGGATTTGTTATTTCACTTAAGGCTGAAAACCAATTTAACTCCCTTAATTGCATATTAGAAAAGTCACTGTAGAAAGTAATTACACTGAAAAGTCTAAATGCCACAGCTGAACAATTTACATGTGAAAATAATTTCCATTAATTACTTATTTGCTAAATATAATGGAATGTTTTCTGAAAAGGTCATAAATTTAATGAAATGCACATGTGCCATTATGTATTATCAACATACCTGTAATAGTAACAGGGAAAGCAATACAATGCTATACATTTATTTATTTATTTTTAAGGTAATAATTTTAGACTAGCGTTGTTCTTAGAGTGAGGTTTCAGCAACACTGAGAGGTCAAAACATGTATTTTTCTTATGCATTCTGCCCTAGACAGTGTCTACTTTCCACTGGAGTGACAGATTTGTTACCACTCATGGATTTACATTTCATAGCATGACATAAACATTGTAGTCACTGGAAGACCATGATTTATACTAGTCTTCACTCCTGTGCTGGACTTTCTGAACCTTCATACAACAGTACAAGTAGGTATATCCAGCATTACGTTATCATACAAAGTTCTCCATTGCTCTCCGCTCCTCTGTGGTCCTTTCACTCAGCCTTCTTATGCCCACTACTTACAAGACAAACCAGGACCATTTTCTTTTCCTATGACTTATCTTTTCTAGAATGTCATTGTGCTAGTTAGACTTTTGTTGCTACGTTTAAGTAGCCAAGACAATTTAGAGAATGTTATTTTAGCACACAGTTTTAAAAATGTGAGCAATTATTCTTTGCCCTGTGAATTTGGGCCCATGGAAAGGCAAAATACCATGGTGGCGGAAGCTGTGGTAGAGACCACTTACTTGATGGTGGACAGCATTCGGGGGATGAGTATATGAAAAGAGGCTAGGACATGATGCAGGAACAAAACCTCAACATCCTCCAGTGAGGCCTCTGATACCTTCTCATCACCTCCTGATGATGTCATCATATTCTGAATTTATCAGGAAATTAATCTACTGACTAGGACAGAGCTCTAAGGATGGCATCATTTCTACAAATATATCAGCTGGCAACTGTAACCCGAAATGTACCCCACAAAGGACATTACATAGCCAAACCACAATAGTAATAGATTTGTAATAGTAAACATGTTTTGTTGTCATTGTTCCTTTTATCTAGTAAGACTCACTCAAGGTTCCTGTTATTTGCTGGCTTGGTAACTCATTCTTCTCAGCACTGAATCATGTCTCATTGTCTAAACTCTCTGTACATAATGTTTATTCATCACACAAACAGACACAGAGAAGTTATAGATTCTCCCTCTCCCTCTCCTCCTCCTCCTCCTCCACCTCCTCCTCCTTTTTGATAAATACTGGAGAGTGTAGTAGCTCAGCCTATCTCAACAGAAGGACTAGCTTCCTAACAAACCTATAAAGTACTTCCCAGAGTGCTGCTGGCTTTCCCCGGAGCAGTGAGCGGCTGTTCCTATGTTTCCACATCCATGTCAGCATTTGGTATTGTCCACGTTCTGGACACGTTCTAATCCTTCCAATGAAGGCATTGCAGTATCTATTGGCTTCAAATGCTATTTCCCAAGTGGCTTTGGAAGGGAGGCATCTTTTCATATGTTCATTAGGAACTTGTATATCTTCTTTTGTGGGAAAGAAAATTTTGGTTTTATCTATAATTGAGCTTCTTTCTGTTTAGTTTTCAGATTTCTTCTGTAGTACATTAGATAACATTGGTTTTTATTATCAGATGTGTTCTATGAAAATATTACTTTCTGTTTTCTAATATCTCATTATTTTAAGATCATTTAATTTTTTTTCAAGACAGGGTTTTTTTGTGTGACAGCTCTGGCTGTCCTGCAGCTTTCTACCAAGCTGGCTTTGAACTCACAGAGATCTGCCTGCCTCTGCCTCCCAAGTGCACCCAGCTAATATCATTCAAATTTAATGTAATCTAACTTTTTTTTATGAATCTGTTCTTGGTATTTTGTCTGAAAACTCAACAACCTTGTCCAAGGTCATCTAGGTGTTCTCATTCATTATTTCATTGATTTTCAATGATTTTTTTAGCATTTAAATGTATAATACATCTTGTATATTTTTATTAAAGGGGTAAAACCTATCTATATTCATTTCTTTTCAAGGATCATGCCCTGTTGTAGCCGTGCTATTTGCTGGGGGAAGGAGAGACAGGGAATGCAGGGAAAATTGACTTTTATCCATTGTTTTTTACTCCTCCATCAAAAGAGTTGACTAGGATGATATAAATTAATATCTGACTTCTCAATTTAATTCCATTTTCCTACTTGTCTGTTTTATCACTAATATTAAATACTGCTGATTATTGGAGCTTTACTATAATAAGTCTTAGAGTTAGTTGAAATAAACATTCTTTGTTTTCTTTTTCAATATTACATTAGTGTTCTGGGTCTTTAGCCAATCCACTTTACTGAATAGTTTTTGCTGACTGTATTATAGCTTGCTGGGATTTATTTAATGTGATAGTGTGATATCAATATTCACAGTCAACTTGACTCTATTAGAGTCATCTAGGAGATACAATTTTGAACTTATTTATGAGGATGTCTTCAGAAAGAGTTAGGTGAAGACAGAAGAGACATCTTTAGCACGAATGGCACTCATAAATAAGTGGGACCCTGAGAGTAATTCAGAGGGAAAGGGAGTGGACAACAGCAGTGACCTCTCTGCTTCTTGATTGTTGCTGCCATGCGGTCAGCCACCTGCTGCCACATCATGAGCTGTATGGCCTCGAACCGTAAGCCAAAAGAAATTCTCCCCTGTGAAGTTGCCTGTATCAGGAAATTTGTCACCATAGTAAAAGAAGTAACTAAATCATTCAGAACTGTTTAGCATCTGTAGATCAAGTTGTGAATAAGTGATACCTTGAAGGTACATTCTGCCTATCATGAATACAGATCATGTTCCCATTAATTTAGTTCTTTGATTTATTTCATCAGTTTTTTTGTTACCCTTCCTGCATTTAATTAGATTTACATAAAAGTTTTGCACTTTGGAGAATATAATTATAGATACCATATATTTTTATTTCTCTAAAAATATTTTACTCTTAATTTGTATTTTAAAAATATTATTAATAAATGCTACCAAAAGTATTAAATATATAGGAATATATACCAAATTATTAAAATTTTACCTGAAAATAACAGATGTTTAATGGATTCTTTCTTCTTCTTCTTTTTCTTCTTCTTCTTCTTCTTCTTCTTCTTCTTCTTCTTCTTCTTCTTCTTCTTTAGAAAATGTATTTTATTTAACTTCTTTCTGTGCTTGTTAATTTTGTTGTTTTAATGTATTTTTAAGAACTTCATACATGTATACAAAGAGATATAATTATATCTACTATTCCACTTCCACTCAGAACTCAAATTATTCTCAACGTATCCCCATTCCAATTGAATCTCCTCTTCTTCCTATGTTTTTTTAAAATAACCCACTAGTTCAATTAGTGTTGCCTATATGTGCACGGGTATAAGTCCATCCACTGGAACATGCAAAACCCACCAGTGTCCACAAACTCAAAAATGAGGAATTCTCTCTTCGCTAGTAACTATCAATGAAAGACCCTCAGTAGGTGCTGGGACCTCAGGAGCTCCTCCCTCTTCCATGCTAGAACTTTGCTTGGCTGGATCTCGGCCAAGCCCTCTGTAGGTAACCACAGCTCACAGCTGCTGGGAGATCCTGTGTGCAGCTGCTCTTCTGTGTCTAGAACACAGTATTTAGCAACACTTCTTAGAATAAGTGGTAAAATAATTGGCTTTTCTATGTTACAGTTTATTCTTCATTTGAGGGTGTTTACCTATTAGATACAGTGTTTTTGCTGTCATTATATTGTTTTGATTTTGTGTGTAAATGATCATAACATCTACAAACAATGACAGTTATTGAATGCTTTCAATATTTTAATTTATTGTCATCATATTTTATCAGAAGTTTTAGTCATGGTGTCTCTCCACACAATTATCAGTGGACTTGGAAAGGGGCAGGGAGGAGACCAGAAAGGGAGTGTGGGGTGGGGGGGGAATGAGGGAGCAGGATACAGCTGGGACACAGAATTAACAAAATGTAACTAATAAGAAAAATAAAATTAAAAAAAAAGAATTCCAAAAAAAAACAATATTGGTGAATATGTAAATATTCATATTTTAATATTTCTATGATGAGCATATTATTTTGAAATAAAAGTTTTAAAAATATGACTAAGTTAATAGTAATAGGTGAGCAAAGTTATTTTATGATATTTTAATCCATGCATAAGCTAGAAGAGCATTTTCCTGGGCTTTTCCACAGCATTTCACACTCTGTGTCAGCTTATTAAATGTCTATGTTAGTCCATTATATATTTAGGATTTCCTATCAGTGTTTTTACTTCCTGTGAATAATTGAAAACTTATAAATATCTCAGTAGAAGTTATCTAGAGTGATTTGCTAACAAATGTTTACAGAATTCTAACTTTTCACCAACTGACTACTTAATTAGATAACATTCATACACTTATTTTGTGCTTCATCATGACTATATAAATGTATGAAAAAAGAATTAATGTATTCAACACTAAAAGGAAAATAAAATTCTATGACCATTTAGTTCTGAAAATATTTTAATATTTAATTAAAAATATTCAGTGAAAGAGATTCCTCACAAGATGTGCAACTGTTTCTTTTTATGCTGAAGAAATTCTGGTGATTTTGAAACCATTCATTAATTTGACATTTCATGTTTTTTTGGTATAAAATTTATACTTTATTTCTGACATTTAAATTTATTATATAATTAAAATTGGGATTTAAGTACAGTCTTGAGTGATAATTTTGTTGAGGGTTTAAGAAGTCAGCACGAGCTTAAAAGTACTGTACTATATCGCTAACCTGAGGAAGCGGCTTGGCCATTTAACACTTAATAAAATCTTTGTAGTTATTTTCTTATTACGTATTATAAATGTTTCTTGCATTTAATTTTATCTAAAGCTAAACTGATATAACTCAAAGCAAAAGAGAATATAGTCCTATGCATAGTACTTATTAGACAGTATAGAAATGAGATATCTAGCAGTTCATAAAGCATGCAGATGGAACACTGGTGTCAGAGAAAAAGCATAAGAAGTCCTAAAATAGATGTTAATTAAATGATTCAAGAATCCAGTAGAAATGCATTATGTCTTATTCACACCTAAATATATGTCAACTTCTTGAATGGAAATAAAAACTGAACAAATCTAAAGAAAGATTTGGAACATGTAAAATACTAATGAAAGTGAATAGCCTTCTTTCAGTAAGAGTTTGGGATGAAACAATAAATCAGACATGGCAAGTGAAACAAGCATTATCTGACATGCTCGCTATGCGATTGCATCTTTCTTGTCATGTAAACATGACATCCAATTATAATCAACCACTCAGGGTCCCACAACAAAAATACTTCTGGGTGAGAAGTTATTGTTGTATTTTTTTAATTTTATTTTTTTCTTATCAGTTACATTTTATTAACTCTGTATCCCAGCTGTATCCCACTCCCTCATTCCCTCCCAATCCC
>REGO01000252.1:2157362-2184224 GCA_010120015.1 Rhombomys opimus
TATGTATGTATGTATGTATCAAGTATGGAAATCTGCTGCTTTCTGGAGTAATGTTAAAAATAAAATATTTTAAAATGATAATATTTATAGTTATAAACATATCATGCAAGTAAAATCTTCCACAAATAATCGCATGCTGAGTCTGAGCCGTGGGCCCCTGTAAACACAGGCATGGTGGAAGCAACCTCAACTGCTTTATTACTTGTCAGATGCACCAATGTTTTTCCATGAAGCACTCGGCTTCTTATCACACTGTGATATATAGGATACCCAGTGGTGAGTTTGTCACTTTTTCTTGGTAATGTCGAATTGAACTTTGAGCTCTTGGACCAAAGTTGAGACTAAAACCACTGATTGACTGGTCAGGGATACGGGGAGTTAGGATGCTGCAGGTCATAGCCCTCTCCCTTTTGCCCTCCCAGTCCCACCCTCCCTCCCTCATCTCCTCCCTGCCCCCCTTCCAAGTCCACTGATAAGGGGAGGTCCTCCTCCCCTTCATCCTCACTTAGAAAGACAAAGGGGATGGACATTGGAAGTAAGAGAAAACAAGAAACAGGACAGGAGCCTACCATAGAGGGCCTCTGAAAGACTCTACCTATCAGTGTATCAAAGCAGATGCTAAGACTCATAACCAAACCTTGGAGAGAGTGCAAGTAATCATATGAAAGAAGGGGGAGTTAGTATGTAGCCCTCTTAAGAGCCATGCTTTTCCTCCTCTGTGTGACCAGCCATCGCTGGCATGATTAGATGAATCAACCCAATACAAAAACAGATGTCCAGTTTAAACCACCCGAAAGTCCAAGAGTCCTGTCAGGTAACATCAGAGGCCCTTGGCAGCTATCCCAGATCTGCCACGACTTGGCTACTTGATGTTTTCACCAACGTGCAGAATTTGTCCTAATTTCTGATGTTCTAGGTAATGTTCCCATAAAACTTCATGGAACTGTTTCCACACTGAATCATGGTAATTGGGTAAACCCTTAATCTGTATTCTTCTGCCATGGCTACTCATATTTGGCCCCAGAAAAGCCATTTCTTGTATTACTCATTTAATGACATTTAATTTTTAAACTGGTATTTAAGGATAGTATTGTTAAGAATCACCCTATCAAACAAACCTTAACTGATTTATTACGTGTTTTAAGGTCACAGATCAACAACCATAAAATCAATCCCAGGTTTCAAATCCCACTTTTTAAAATTTTTTATTTTTATTAATTATAATTTATTCACTTTGTATCCCCCCTTCAGCTCCCTCCCTCTTCCTGTCCGAATCCCAAACCTCCCTCCCTCTTCTCCACCCATATCTCTCCCCACTTCCTACCCTTCCTTCTGATCTTAGTCTATCAGGTCTCATCAGGAGTGGCTGTGTTGTTTTCCTCTGTGGCCTGGTAAGGCTGCTCCCCCTCAGGGGGAGGTGATCAAAGAGTCAGCCACTGAGTTTGTGTCACAGACAGTCCCTGTTCCCATTACTATGGAACCCACTTGGACACTGAACTGCCATGGGCTACATCTGTGCAGGGGTTCTAGGTTATCTCCATGCATGGTCCTTGGTTGGAGTATCAGTTTCAAAAAAGACTCCTGTGCTGAGATATTTTGGTTCTGTTGCTCTCCTTGTGGAGCTCCTGTCCTCTCTAGGTCTTACTATTTTCAACTTTGTTCATAAGATTCTCTGCACTCTGCCCAGAGGTTGGCCATAAGTTTCAACATCTGCTTTGATAGTCTGCAGGGCAGAGCCTTTCAGAGGCCCTCTGAGGCAGGTTCCTAACTTGTTTTCTGTTTTCTCCCTCTTCTGATGTCCATCCTCTTTGTCTTTCTGAATAGGGATTGAGCATCTTATCCAGAGTCCTCCTTCTTGATTAGTTTCTTTAGGTGTACAGATTTTAGTATGTTTATCCTATATGTCTAATACCACTTATGAGTGGTATATGCCTTGTGTGTCAAATCCCAATTTTAAGAACTCACTGATTGTGAGTTGTGGAGCTGCACAGAATTGCAAGTGTGGGCAGAAGGTCAGGAGTGCAGTGCTGAAGTCCTTCTCTGTTGTAATAAGGGAAACTGATGGCCCCATCCATACAGGTAATACAGCAGCCACAAATTCATTTGTTTCTATCAGCAAGTGGTTGTTTCATTTAAAAAGCTTCATGAGCAGTTTACATTTATTCGTCAGTTCTTCTGCATAAACTCTCTGATTTAGATTCCCCTGCAGTCATTTACTCTATGGCAGGGAGAGAGATTGATTACAAACTTGTAATTCAGTCTGTAGGATGTGATGTTTAGGAGCTCATCAGAACCTTGAGATCAAATCATAGCTTTACTCCATCTTCCTTCCCTTTGCCCATTTGTTTTCCTAATGTACAAACAAACAAGCAAAATAAAAAAAAATTTTCCCCAAGGTTTTCCCTAAAAAATTAAAAAAAAAAATTCCCTTTGCCCATTTGTTTTCCTAATGTACAAACAAACAAGCAAAATAAAAAAAAAAAAAACAGTGTCTTACCAAATTAAAAAAAAAAAAGGGAAATATATGTGAAAGGTTCTGAAATGGTAGAGAGTTTTTATATGGCCTTAAACTACTTTATTCTTTAAGAGAACAGATAGATAAATAAATTGATGAAACAAAAAAGAGTGGAAGTCTTTAGGCTGAATCACTGTCATTAAAATGTAAGCCTTACTGAAGAGTACTAAAGTGTCTGATGAATGGCTTTTGACTGCAAAGCACGGACTCTTCTAACTTCCACACAGCAGTGTAGCGTAGCATGCTATGCTGCAGACACCCTTGTGCTTGTGTCTCTAGCTCTGAGCTCTCTGAGCTCATTTACATATGAGAAACATAGTGGAGGGACTGACTCTGGAAACTGTTCTTCTTGTTCACTTAGTGTTCTACCATAAGTACTCTTCCTTAAAATTCATTTTGAAAAACTAAATGATGCAGGCAAATGGACAGGCTAAGCAAAAAGGAGGACCCTGGGTAAGATGATCATTCCTCACTCAGAAAGGCAAATGTGATGGACATTGGAAGAGGGAGAAAACAGGGAACAGGACAGGAGTCTACCACAGAGGGCCTCTGAAAGACTCTACCCAGCAGGGTATCGAAGCAGATGCTAAGACTCAACCAACCTTTAGACAGAGTGCAGGGAATCTTACAAAAGAAGGGAGAGATGAAAGACCTGGAGGGGACTGGAGCTCCATAAGGAGAGCAACAGAACCAAAAAAATCTGGGTACAGGGTTCTTTCTGAGACTGATACTCCAACCAAGGACCATGCATGGAGATAATCTAGAACCCCTGCACAGATGTAGCCCATGACAGCTCAGTATCCAAGTGGGTTTCCTAGTAATGGGAACAGGGACTATCTCTGACATAAACTCAGTGGCTGACTCTTTGATCACCTCCCCCTAAGGGGGAAGCAGCCTTACCAGGCCACAGAGGAAGACAAGGCAGCCAGTCCTGATGAGACCTGATATGCTAGGGTCAGATAGAAGGAGAGGAGGACCTCCTCTATCAGTGGACTGGTGGAGGAGCATAAGGGGAGAAGAGGGAGGAAGGATGAGATTGGGAGGGGAAGACAGAAGGGGCTACAGCTGTGACACAACATGAATAAACTGTAATTAATAAAACAATAAATTAATTAAAAAAAGAAAAACAAAATGAAACAAAAGCCCTTGTGATCTTATTTAGCTCTCCCATGTGCCTGTATAAAGATGCTTGTGAACCTGCCCTGTCCACCAGCAAACCATGCCTGTCTATTGTTCTGTTTATAGATATGGCCTGTGAAATGGAAGCTTTAATGAAAGCATGACAGAAGAACCATTACTTCCCAATTCCTTTTCCATTATTAATTGAAAAGTACAGCTGATGTAGGTAAAAGCAAACTCGTTTCTTGTCTTCTCAAATACCTGATATTGGTATTGTGTCTAAGCCTGAAAAAATGTTCTTCTCTCTCGGGATTTAATACACTTAAATTAATAGGTGTATTGCTCATACACTGAAATTTTTCTCAGGTTGGATTTAGATAATGTAATTCCCTTAAATTTGTCTTTATTTCAATTTATTTATCTTTATTTTTTTATTTTTTTATTTTATTTATTTATTTATTTATTTATTTATTTATTTAAATTTAATCACTTTACAGTCAGTCTGAACCCAGTTCCACCCTCATACCCCTCTCCTCCCATTCTCCACTCTCCTTCTACTCAAAGAAGGGGAGACCCCCAAGGGGAACCAATCCACCCTGATACCTCAAATCTTCACCCCTACACTTTTTTGTTGGCAAAACAAATTGTGGGTTGAAGATTTATCTTTATTTTTAAAACAGAACAATTGAACCAAATTCCCTTATTTACCTTATATGTTTGGATTTACTAACATAGTCCAGCTGACTTTTTCCTGTTTTTTTTTTTTAATTCCTTTTATTCCTGATTGCATGTTTGTGTGAGTAAATACCACATCTGTGGGCGAGTCAAGGAAGACAGAAGAGAACAACAGATTCTCCGAAGCTAAAGGGCAAGCAGTCGTGAGATGCTGAAGATCAGTTCCTCGGGAATGGCAGCCATTGTTTTAACCTCTGTGATGTCTTCCCAGCTTCTCTTGGGGCTCTTCTTAACTGCAAGTTTTATCAGAATACATTACACAAAGTCAAATAGTAACGGTTATGTCGTATTTAAATCTTATGAGACAAAAAGGAAATTCAGGAACATGCATGTGATCTGCCCTCAAATACCCAAAAGTTAGGGGGAAACAGTGCTGGCCACTGCAGAAGCTGGAATGAAGCTAAAAGAGGGTGACGCAGAAGCAATGGCTGATAAGACAGATGAGCAGAAGTGACTGCAGAGATGGTTCTCAACCTTCCTAATGCTGTGACCCTTTAATGTTACTGATGTTGCGGTGATTCCACAACCATAAAATTATTGTGTTGCTACTTTCTAGCTGGAATTTTCCTTCTGTTATGAATCATAATTTAAATATCTGATATGCAAGATATCTGATTTGAGACCTCCAAATGGTTCATGAACCACAGATTGAGAACCATCTGACTGGAAGATAAAGATATTGTATAATAAATATATATAAATGAAACTAACTAAAATTTTTTTATTTAAGGAAAATGGAGTTCATGGAAGGTTTAATACTTGGAAAAAGGGTGTTAAATTATGTTCAATTTATAATGTATATAGCAAACTAGAAACATAGAACTCAAAACATAGGTTAAAAGTGAAGATTATGAACATCTGAGATATCCTTAATAATTTATATTATGAAAATGAGTGTCTTTCTCTTTACATAAATTTAATGTTACTCATTTCATGTTTGTAAAAGGAAAAGACGTACTTCTATATGTGTATCTGAAAAGATCACTATAGACTTCATGTAAAACAACTGGAACTGACCTGAATGCCCTTTTCCTGGACAACAGCTTTTGTGGTACCAGAAGGCATCATGCAAGCTTCCAGGGAAGAGAGACAACCAACAACCTAACACAGTTCTGACACCTGTGAACCACATCAAAAACCAGTATAACACAACAGCTCTAAGGGTGCGATAACAGCACACATCACCTTGGATGTTACCAGTTGCTCTCTAACTTGACTTAAGATGAGCTCAAAGAGAGCAAAACCCTACTTGGTACTGTAAAGTTAGACTCTGAAGCAACCTGCGACCAAGTACTGCCATCCACAACTAGTAACAGCTCTAGTGCCTGCTCTGGACAAAGCAGTAAATGAACACAGACAGCCTTGAAGAATGTAGCACGATGGCAGCTGGACTTACCAACCATGTGTCAATACACATGTACATGTAACATTAGCTTATTTCTATCCAGAGCTGAATGTGATACATTCTAAAAGTTATACAGGATGCATCCCTGCCTGCTTATCTTTTATTGAAAGCTATGTTAGATTTTCCACTACCATCTTTTTGATGAACAATTTCCTGGGTTTCTGGATTGGGTTGGATCCATCAAGAAGTACCGCCCTGGGTGAAATGAGACAAAAGCAGCAAACTAAAATGCTTTCTCTCACTTTTCAGTTGAGTAAAGCTTTAATGTGTGTATATATGATTATTATCTAAACATATAAGAAAGATCATCCAACTTCTTCAGCAGACATGAACACTTTCCTTTCCTCTTCTTTTTTTTTTTTCTTTAATAGGGTTTCTCTGTGTAGCCTTGGCTGTCCTGGACTCACTTGTAGATCAGGCTTACCACGAACTCACAGAGATCCGGCTGCCTCTCCCTTCCTGCGTTCTGGGATTACAGGTATGTGGAACTATGCCTGGCCCACTTTCTTATTTAAGAGTAGAGGATTGCTCCTTGCAACCTTCTCTGCTGAATGAAACAGTTCTGTGTTTTGCATGAGTAGCTTGTCTGTCAGCTTCAAGTGGAATAGCTCTAAGGCATCGACCTTAGAGCCAGACTCAGTGAACATGGATGGCTACCTCACCTGAAATAAATAACCTAACCCATCTGAACTTTAGGGATACACAAGTAATGGAGAGACAGCAAAAGTGCGTATTTTAGTGTTTCTGTGCCAGCTGTTAGTCAGAGTGTGTGCAGTGCCTATGGGTAGAAATCCTTACAGAGTTTTGGCTATTCTGCTTTTAGTCTCCACATTGACACTGCTTCACCCCATAACGTAAAACAAATAAACACCCTACATATAGTCTCTGTCATGTGACATCTTCATTTCTGGAGGCTTCTCTTCTATGCTGAGTCTTTTCACATAGCGCTGACAGTCCTGAAGCAGGTCCTCAGCAGCAGGTCATGGATATATGAAAGTCTCAGTTACTCCTCCACAGCCCTTTACATTTTCTGAATGTGCTTTGAAGTACAGCCTGATGGAGCATGAAAACCTACTTATTAACCTCCTCTTTCATACTGAAAGGTAATTATAGAACTATATGTTTCATGAGGTGAAGTGGAAATGTCCTTAAAGAAGACTTACTTGAAGAAAGATAGAAAGACAGGAAAGATAGAGCATGCTGAGAGTCTCCAAATTCAGAAGTTGAGCATTAAGGAGCACGGCCTTGGGAATTTGCTTTACGAAGCAAGGGGATAATAAGCACTACTGTTCCTTTGAAATGCAAATGGAATTTACCTGTGAGCCTCTATGTTTCACGGTTGTTGAAAATCTTCAAGGAAGCATAGTTTACCCAAAGTAAGCCAAAAGGGAGCACATCCTAGCTTCTCTGATAAGACTTCACTTGCATTCAAAACTAGATGATTAGTTAAATTCATCCATTTATCTTTTAAATGATTGTTCTGTGCCATTCTCTTTGTATCTGTTCTTCTCATAGGGACAAAGAATTTAGACATCTTCAAAAGACTAAATTTTCTTTTTTTAACTTAAAATACATTTCTTTATACTTTTCCAAAATCAGTTTTGATGATCTGACCTTAAACGTTTTAATAAAAATGGCATTCACTTACAGAGAACAAGGGTTTGTCTGTGTGAATAAAGAATATTGTTTGTTCACTACATTTTTTAGTTGAGTGTTTTTGAAGTGGTTAGACATTTTAATATTCTATGTTCTTTTTCAAATCTTTATTTTTGATAGATTAACACATACATAAAATGTATTATGTTCATATTAATTTCCTTATTACACTGTCTTTACCCTCCCATTCCTATTGACCATCTTCTTCACAACTAGATGGCTTCTTACTTTGGTGACTTACCTTCATCCATGGAACTTAATTAGGGTCACAGGTGTAAGCACGATACGAGACTCTTTCCTGCAGCATGGACAAACTACGGGTGCTTACTCCACTGCAAACATTAACTGTCAATGCTCAGCTGTGGTTGAGGCCTCACATGCTTCTCCCTCATCCATGTTGGCATGATGGCTGGCTCAATGACGTACAAGGCTTGTTCACCTTATGACAACTGCAATGAGTTCATAAGTGAGCGGCCATGTCATGTCCAGAAGACAACACTTCAGGACACTTCCTCCCATCCTCCAGCTTCTATGTTTTCTCCACCCTTTTTTCTGTGAAGTTCCCTGGACCACAGTGGGGTGATACAAGTCCTATTTGGATAAGACAGTCATTATTTTCAGCACTTTGTCTGTTTAAGATTCTTTGCATTCATGGATGCCCACTGCCAAAGGGATCTCCTCTGTTCAGGGCTGACAATGACACTGGTCTATGAGCATAAATTTTAATATTTATAAGGCAGTTTGTCCCTGTCAATTTAACAAAACAATGATAGCACGTGTTTACAGGGGCTAAGAAATCCTTAGTCACACTGGCACATATTTGGGTCCAAATTATGTATGCATTCCTTAAATAAATGGCTGGCAGATGGTGGCCACATAAGACTTGGTAATTATCTTTCACATAAAACAATGAACATCTTTACCTCTGGCTGAGGCAAACTTCTTCAGAACAGGCCCTAAGTTAGTGTATCTGTAAAGCAGTTTTTCCTTTTAATACCTAAAATTTTGGAGAAAATTGAGAGTGTCCACAGTTGTCCTATCTGATAGCTTTATGATCAAATCTGACCATGGTCAGAAGATCCTGTTTTCCATTTGAATCTTTTCAACAGATGTACTAGGGCCTTCAAATAAATATGGTCCTAAATGTGTCTACCTTCTCCTCTCCTTGAACTAGAACCTTAAATTACAAGTGCTCAATAATATTCTCACTCACTGAGTATGCTTAAGGATATGCCCACTCTTAAAATGTTTTCCTAAAAGAAATATATTCAGTATCCTAATAAAACACCCATG
Organism: Rhombomys opimus; assembly: GCA_010120015.1. NCBI lineage: Eukaryota > Metazoa > Chordata > Mammalia > Rodentia > Muridae > Rhombomys > Rhombomys opimus. The sequence goes on from REGO01000252.1 coordinate 2,166,086, forward strand.
CTTCCTTGGGGGCAGGGATTCATTTGGAAACAATCCCTTTGATCTTTTACCTTCTATAGGTTAAAAACAAATATACAACAAAAATAAATAAATAAATAAATAAATAAATAAAGCAAAAACAAAGCAAAAAACTCTGCTCTTTGTCTTGGCCATGATTATCTGCTGACTTTGCACCCACCATTATATTTGGTAACAATATCAGAAAATATCTATTAAAAGATATTATAAAGAAATTTTCAGAAAGTTAAATTTTCAGAAAATTCTTCTCCTGAGGCACAGAGCAACATAGAAAAGGAAAGAGGTAGAATCTAGCATTCATATGGTAATAGCTTCTTTCTATTCCAATGGATAAAAATACAGTGAAATCTTCAAAAAGGTATGTAAGGATATCTTTAGTATTTTTGGAAAATTATTGGTAAACAAGAGGTATCATAAACCTACTTGAATGTGTGACCTGCCTCTTGCAGCAAACAATATTTGTTATAATGTCTAGTACCTAATGTTAGGATATGTGTCATCTAAAGTTTTGGATACTCTACAGTAGAATATTAGACACATAGTATATGAAATGTGACTGCAAGGTGAATAGATTTGTTATATGTATGAGGAATAATTCATAATCCTAGTTTACACAGTCAGTAAACAGCATTAGAATGCATGGCTGACTCAGTAAAAAATTCTCAGTGTTGTGCTTTTAATTCTTAGAAGTGTTGAGAAAACGCTAGGTCTAGCTGACTCCGGGCCAGTCTAATCTGCCTGAAGAATACTCTGTACTGTCATAAGAACTGCTATTGAAAGCACAGAAAAACATCAGACATGCACAGTTTTCAGAGACTCCAATTCTGAGTTTTTCAAGGAAATAAAATGAGATGGCAAGGAGCCCAGTGAGAAGCAAAACCCCTTATCAGGCCATACCTTTCACCCCAGAAATAATCTGAAATAATGTGGCTATACTTCCCAGCAGCCTCCCCTTCCTGGTGATCAGTGAAGTCACACACACACACACACACACACACACACACACACACACACACACATCGTTGGCTTAAGTGGAGGGAATATTATGAGGATGGGTCACACGTAGAATGCGAGTGGAAAACCATGGATTCAGAGAGACATAGGGTGAAATGAATCAGAAAATTTGGTCAAATGTAATGAAAGGAAGTTGATTCAAAGTTAATGGAAAAGAAAATGAAAGAGAGAGAGAGAGAGAGAGAGAGAGAGAAAGAAAGAAAGAAAGAAAGAAAGAAAGAAAGAAAAAAAGAAAGAAAGGAAGGAAGGAAGGATGGAAAGAGGAAGGAAGGAAAGGAAGGAGGAGGGAAGGAGGAAGAGAAAGAAAGAAAGAAAGAAAGAAAGAAAGAAAGAAAGAAAGAAAGAAAGAAAGAAAGAAAGAAAAGAAAGAAAAGAAAGAAAAAGAAACAGAAAGAAAGAAAGCTATCAGAGAGAGAGAGAGATTCAGCCTGGATCCTATAGGTTGTCACCTTATGGAAAATGGAACAGTTAGAAAAATATTTTGAGTTAGAAGCCCAGCCACCTCACCACAGTGACCCCAGCATGGCTGCTCTGCCCCACAGGAAGGCCCAGCCCCACCTCACCACAGTGACCCCAGCACGGCTGCTCTGCCCCACAGGAAGGCCCTATGAAAACATATAGAGGCTAAGGAGATCAGTTGCTGCTTCTCTATGATCCCTCACTCAGTGAATAAGCTGCCACATACTGAATGCCGACTTAACACTGTGTGCGGAGCACTGCTTGCAGTGAAGGAAGTAAAACAGAGGATGGTTCCCTCTCTGAGGAACTTTAAGACAGAAAAGCAGAGGTCTGGCACCAGGTGCTTGGGGCTTTCCCGAGAGCAGAAGCATGGTTTTCAGAGTTGGCTCTCAGGGCTCAGATGTGCCTGATCTGGTGCAGTGGGCCGAGGGGGAAGGTGGCTTAAAGGTGTGGTTTTGTTAAGTGGTGTGTCTACAAAAAGGATGGGGCTACCCAGAGCAAGCATGGCTACAGAGAGAGAGTACTTGATAGAATCAGACAGTACAAGGAGAAAATAGGTGGAAAATGAAATATGTAACAGGATGTGTGAACCAGATGATTATCTTCTGGCTGAAGAGGTAAAACTATTCAAATCTCACTTCTGCTGACTCCTCTTCTTATACTAATGTTGTAAATGGTTGATTAATATTTACCACAATAATTATCATTTAGAAATGCTTGCTGTTAATCCTAAACAGCTGTATAACCAAATCACCACACAGAGACTGGGTTTAGTTAACCTAGAACACAATGCTGGGCAATAGTTACTCCTTCTTAAACCTCCAAGCCCTCATAGTTTCCTAACATTCAGATTTTACCCATTATACTTGTTTTTTTGTGAAATCTTAGGTCTGGTTCATTCTCCACATCGTTCCAAGATCTCTCCTCCAGCTCCATTCTCCTAGCTCTCCTCTCACCCTTTCTCCTCCCACTCATTTCCTGCCCTCAGGCTCCTCCCATTGCTTAACATTGTGTCTAGTTGTTTTATTTTGGCCTGTTTACACAAAGTTGTAACAGAATGCTTAGAATAAGTATCACAATGCAATATCTGGATTGAAACCAGAGAATGGTGGAGGGGAGAAATTAGCATTTGAATGAACAAGGGTAAGGTGTATACATTTCAAAAGAACATTATACCAACATACTAACTATTGGTCCTTAGGTCAACACTGCTGCATGTTTCAGACTTCATCAGTGTCACACATTGCTTTACCTTTCTCATAAAGGATCTTTAGAGATTGTTCTCCCCCTCCCCCTGCCCCCTCTGTGTGCATCTCCTCTCCAGTGCTTTTATGCAGTCCTTCAACCAAGCCCATATTCCAGGAGGCCTGTTTCCTTATTTCTTGTCTTTAAACCTGAATAAAAGAGCTAATTCAGATACGGGATAGCCAAGAGTTAGAGGAGTGGCCAGGGAGCACTGAAGCTCTGTCCTGATCGCCTTGGCTCATGGTGCCAAATGTGCATCTGTGGCTCAACATTTTGAAGCTGCAGTTAGGTTGTCCCTGCTATATCAGAAACTAAAGTATCAGCATTCTCCACCTATTCACCCTAACAAAGTCTGCAGTTGCAAAAGACCCTGGTTACATTACAATATTACCTACCTTATAGTTTTAATTTCCCCACATTGTGGGATTTTTAGAATACCCTGAAAAGGAGACTTGATACTCAAAATAAGAGAATGAAAAGAAGGGTCACTTCACTGCACAAATATTCCACCCACCTCACAAATATTCAGAAAACTGGTGTAAAACCCACAGCACACATCTTTTTTTATTTTTTTATTTTTTTACTATTAATTACACTTTATTCATTTTGTATTCCCCCATAAGCCCCTCTCTCCTCCCCTCCCGAACTCACCCTCCCTTCCCCTTTCTGCATGCATGCCCCTCCCCAAGTCCACTGATAGGGGAGGTCCTCTTCTCCTTCCTTCTGATCTTAGTCTATCAGATCACCTCAGGAATGGCTGCATTGTCATCTTCTATGGCCTGGTAAGGCTTCTCCCCCCTCAGGGGGAGGTGATCAAAGAGTAGGCCAATCAGATTATGTCCGAGACAGTCCCTCTTCTCATTACTATGTAGCCCATTTGGACACTGAACTATCATGTGCTACATCTGTGCAGGGGTTCTAGGTTATCTCCATGAATAGTCCTTGGTTGGAGTATGAGTCTCTGGGAAGTTCCCTGTGTTCAAGTTTTCTGGTTCTGTTGTTCTTCTTGTGTGGTTCCTGTCCTCTCCAGCTCTTACTATTTCTCACTTCTGACAGCACACATCTTACAAACTTCCACTAGTCTTCCGTTAAAGGGCTTGCTTTGGAGACTGGATATCTGAGGCTACATCTGTGCAGGATTCTCAGTCTCTCCATTCATGGTCCTTGGCTGGAGCACAAGTCTCTGAAGGACTCCCTGGGCCCAGAGTTTTTGGTTTTGTTGCTCTCCTGTGGAGCTCCTCTCCCCTCCAGGTCTTTCTACCCCTCCCCCCTCCTTTCCTAAGATTCCCTGCACTCTGCCCAAAGTTTGATTATGAATCTCAGCATCTTCTTTGATACCATGCTGGATAGAGTCTTTCTCAATTAAGGAGAACAGGGACTGTCTCTGATAGGGACTGGATGCTGGATCTTTAGCACCTCCCCTTGAGAGGGGGGCAGGGATGCAGCCTTACCAGGCCACAGAGGAAGATAATGCAACCAGTCCTGATGAGACCTGATAGACTATGGTCAGAGGGAAGGGGAGGAGAATCTCCCCTATCAGTGGAATAGAGGAGGAGCCTGAGAGGAGAGGAAGGAGCGAGGATGGGATTCGGAGGGGACAGGATGAGAGAAGGGTCTACAGCTGGGATACAAAGTGAATAAACTATAACAAATAAATAATGTAAAGAATTAAATAAAGTGCATATTTGTTTTTGCTTTGCTAACTTGTCTTCTGTGTCTTCACAGCTGGATTATTTTCTTTGAGAAGAAAAGGACTTAGAGGACTCTAGAACAGATGAGCATCATTACATCCAACTTACTGTATCTAAAAAAATAGCCCCAAAGCCCTTATACCCACTTGCAAACACTTGGAGAACTGCTGCCCAGTCATGCAAAGGCCAGATTCATCTTCTTTCTCTAGCATTCATTGATTACATAGTAATAACGTTCTACTGGAGACTAGAAAATAAAGAAATTTCTGTTTTGTTCTATATTTTCTTTTGAATTCTTGGTGAGGGTAGGTTTGACTTCTAGAATAAGAGAAACAAGTATTACAAAACTGTGAGGTTCATCTGAATTCCAATAGAAACACCAACACCAACACCAAAGAAAACCACCAACCAACCAACCAACAAAAAACCAAGAGGCTAGAAATAAAAAAAAAAATAACCCCTAATATTCCTCTCAGTTCATACACGTTATAAATTTAGCATTTTACAACATAGTTTCCCATTACTGAAATCTTGCTACCCTGAAAACTCAACCCTACTCTTGGTCATAAAAAAATTAGATTTTGGGGAACTGAAAAGATAGTTCAATGGTTAAGAATACACATTGCTTTTGCAGATTTAGTTCAACCTCAAGACACCATGTCAGACAACTCACAACTGTCCATAACTTCTACTCTAGAGGATTTAGTATTTCTGACTTCCACAGGAGCTAGCATTCACATGTACATACACACAAAGAAACACACAGCCTCATAACTTCAAATAATAAAAATAAACTCAAAAATATTTATATGTTGGTTTAAAATTCTTCTCATTCCATAGCATATACAAAAAAAAAATTACAGGAAACCCAGAAGGATAAATTTATATGTTGATGTTATATCAAGACCAATCTACAAGGCATTGCTACAGAAATAGCCAGGCTTTCTTCTTCAAATTTCAAAGGCTAAATTAAGAGGCATGTGCACAAATTCATGAATTTGCACAAAGTAAAATGTCCAATCATGCAGCATGTTACAAAAAGATTCTTTTTAACCCATACAGAATGAGGCACACAATTTTTTGTGTAAAAATGTTCTATGATTATAATTCATGTATAGGAGGGTTTAGGTGTTAATCAAAGCCCAAAGGCATAATCTGTACCATGATTTTTTTGGCATTCAATTATTTACTCATTAAGCCTTCCCTTTCAGCAATGATATTTTAATGCTGATACTTTGTATTAAAAAGCTAATTTTAGCTGTTTCAAAGACAGTAATACTTACAAGTTAGTACTTCAGATACATAATTAAAGGCTCCCTGTGGGTGTGAGGCTTTCCAGTATGTCTTCATATTTTCTTATCGTTTGTTTCAAGCCTTGTCCTCTGACTTACAGACAGGCTACAAAATACTAGAAAATTAAAGTGGAGAGCTATAAGTATAGCTCAGTGGTAGAAGCCTCATCCAATATGTGCAAGGCCCAAATTTACTTCCCAGTACCACAAAAATAAGTAAGTGAATTATTAAAATAAAAGAAATGAAAAGCACAGTGCATCCTTGCTCCTGGGTATGGATCAGTTCTTTCTGAAACTGCAATACAAATATTTATCTTGACTATTTCCAAAAGTAGATGCAATGCCTGTCCTGTTCTTACTGCTGCCCAGGAACTCCGTAATGGTTAATGGTAGCTAAGAGGACAGCCAGTTGGAGAAGGGTGCTGGCATAAACTTTCACCAGCAAGGGGACACGATCAGCAACAATGAAGGGGTTACAGGTAGAGCGCTCCATTCCACCTGCTCCCAGACTGACTGCTCTTGGGTGGAACTTCCAGCAAATGCCCATTACTGAATGAAGGAAGTACTAATATTTATGTAAATGAAAAGCCTGACTTGTCAACATAAAGAAAAACACTTCATCATGTGAAATCGTCTTGAGACTATCATTCAGTCAGTCATTTGAGTCATGAGATAAATTGTAGACAAGCTATTATTTCAAAATCATTATAAAACTAAGCCAGAAGCATTCATTCCTATTAAATCACATAGCTGGAAAAATAAAAAATAATATATTTGGGTCCTTTGTGCTTTAAAAATAGCTACAGCCTGGGGAAAAAAAAAAACCCTGGATGCCAGAAAGAAAATGAAGTTACATTTTTCACACCTTCTGATTAACTGTCAGTGCCTCCAAAGCCCAGAAACTGGAAAGGAAGAATTTTGTATTGAGTTAAAATATCTACTAATAGGGAATAATAATGGCAAATGGACAAAAACATCAAAAGTGAATGATACAAAAAGAGTTTCTGAATTCCTCTCTCAGCCTGGCTCAGTGTGCTCAACAAAAGGTTAGGAAATTATAACAAGAATAATTGTTAGTCATCTTATCCCTCAGGGCAATGATAGGACCTCCCTTCCGTGCCTGTGAGATGGACACACACATATTTGCACATGTGCCATGGCGTGGAAGCACCTACAGTTAGCAGCACATAGTTTGAATTCAAACCTTTAATATATTGTGGAGCTCTGACGAAGTAAACCTACTTTGAGGTAGATTTACCCTTAAGTATAAGTTAACAGCAATAATGCCTTCCTCACAGAAATTTAACGTATGTCTGAAATAAATTGAACTCCTATTGTGATTTTCACCTATAGCTGCTTAATAAAACCTTAGAGCTAGCTATTATTAGTCCTTACATCAACACTTCAGTTGACCAGGAAACATACCTGTAAAAGAAAGTAAGCTAAAAATATGTATCCATAATTTTTTAAAGTGATAAAATGAAGATTTAATGATATAAGTAATTATTGCTTTTCAAATAAAAATGAAGCCGTTTGAACAAATATGTAGATTTCTCCCTTTTAATATGACATAGCACTAGAAACTTCTAATTATGAAAAAATGATCAAGTGTTTTAATAAGAAGGAAAATGTTGCAACTAAAAATAAAGGTAAGTTTTGAAAGTTCCATAATCATTGTAATCTAACACAAAGGATCATTCTGAGTTTTATCAACTGTACTCCACATGATGGCAAAACTATCAAGAAGCTCTGCATAAAATGCACAGGATTCTAAAACCAAAAATCCAAAGTCAGGGAGGACAATGCTCAGGAGAAGACACTGACCCTGAGGAGGCCAGGAGGATGATTCAGTCAGTGAAGAGCTTGCTGTAATGGCAGGAAGACCTGAGCTCTAGAACCACATGAAAAGTCAGGCATCCCAGTGTATGAGCTCCAAGGAACCAGAGACAGCAAGCTGCAGGTTAAGTGGGAGCTCGTGTCCCAAAATATGGCGGAGAGTGACTGAGGAAGACAACTCACACCTGCCTCACATGGAAAACCATACCCACAAAAATTGAAAGAAAGCATGCCTTTTGAGACTAGTATTAACCTCATACAAAAATTTAGCAGAAGAAACAGCTGACCAATTCATAACAGGCATTCACATAAAAATCAACAAAACACTACCAAACTGAATACCTAACATATTAGAATGCTGTACAGTGTTATCAGCTAGGGTTTACCACAGTAATCCAGCATGTTAACTGAGTGTAAACATCACAAGATATTTACACTCATCAGCTACAGAAAAAGCATTTGACCTCATCAAGACACGTTCGTGAAAGAAATACTCAATAAAGTAGGAATAGAAAGTACTTTTCTCTGTTTGACAAAGGGCTCCTCTGAAAATCTCACAACTCGCTTCACACTTCTTTGTGAAAGATAAGGCTTTCTTCTCAAATGAACGCAAGGACTCAGAATCCCCACCACCTCCATTCAGTCTGCATGGAATTTCCTAGAGAGCACAGCAAGCAGAACTTCTTGTGAGCATTGTTTGTCTCTAGGTTCTCCAGCCAACTCACAAGTATTTCCCAGAGTCTCTCTGAAGGTTAATATATAAGCTTTGGCACCCTGACTTCCAAGCAGAAAATACTCCTGCCATACGGTGCTGTCACCACGGCTAGCCACAGGCAGGGAAAGCTAGGGAAGGGCTGCTAGACAGATGCACCTGGACCCTACAAAAATCCAAAGACTCTTTACTGCCACCATCAGCCTTCTGTCGGAGACTTCTGCATGCAGCAGGTGGCATTAAAAAACTGTTCGCCCCAAGTCTAAAGAAACATCTTCACGCAAATGAAGCATAACGTCACCGTGTTCCTCTTCCTTGTATGCACCGGCAAGCTCATAGCATAAAAAAATAGCTTATCCATTCTAGGAAGTTATAGACTGTGGAGGAGAAAAGATCAGCAAGTAATAAAACTCTTCAGAGTTAATTGACCTGATATAAACAATAGACATGGTACATTGCACCTGAAGAATATATATTAATTTTAAATGTATGTGAAATACTAACAGAAACAGAATAGGTATTAGGAATTAAAGTATGTAGCAATAAATTACAATGCATTAGTCCATTATGAAGCATCTTCCTGATTATTTGATTATGATGCAATTATGCAAATTGAATTTTAAAATTTAAAATATGGATATGGAATAAAATAGTATTTTATTATAACACAAAATTTAAGGGAGGAGAGGGCTAAAAATGATCCAAATATAGAATCCACAAATAAAATTTAAAAATAAATAAATAAAAGTTGATGTTATAGCTTGCACTTGTAATCTCAGCTCTGAGAAGATGAAAGTAGGTGGAGCCTTGGACTTCAGGGGCAAACCAGTCTAAGCTAGTTGGTGAGGCTCATATGTAAAATGATTACCAATGTGGATATAAATGCATACAATTAGTGAGGTGGCAATTTATCTTTAGCCAACTAGTTACCCAAATAATGACACAAAGTACTACTATTTATTTAATAATTAGCCTTGAGCACAATACTGAGCAATTATTACTCCACCCTAAAACTCCAAGGTAGTCTAGGTTCCTCACAGCCAAATTCTCCATAATATTTGCATTTTTTTTTCAGACTTGCCTGGCTCCAGTTCTCTTCTCCTGTTGCTTCCTGGCCCTCTCTGGTTGGCTCAATCTCCCGATTTCTCTCTTCCTCCTGCCCTCACTGTTCTCCCCTGGCTGTAATCAGGCTGTCCCACCCACTTCTCTTTAGTGCTCAGGACTGACTGGTCAGCATTTTACTGGCAAGACAATAAATGAGGAGCGATGTTTATACAGACGTGAAACAGGAAATTCTTAGCATCAACATGACAAAGCCATGCCTGGATTGAAACCAGATAGTGAGATAGAGACATGAGCATTTTAATAGTTCATGCGTGAACTAGCCACAGTGCACAATAACATTATGCCAACACTCAGGTCCCAAAGACACCTGTCTCAAAAATAAAGGTGGAAAACTCCTGAGGAGCAACACCTGAAGTCCGCCTCTGGTCTTCACAGGATAAACATGCATACACATATGCACATACACACATGCACACAGACACATAAGTGCAAAAGAAACCCACATCTGATAAACTGTAATAAACAAATAAAAATCTGAAGGATACATGATGAAAACTACTGAGGTAGCAAGCATCCTGGATGGAATCCCAAAGGAGAAAAAGCATCTTAGGTAAAACTTAGGAATCCAAATAAAAAAACAACTTCAGTTAAAACTGAGCCACCCATACTGGCTGATAGTTTAAATATAACAATAGCTTTATTGCAGTGAATTAATAATGTCACACAGCTAGAGTAAGTTAGCCACTCACGCAACCAGATGCCCAGTCCAAGCCTCCACATGACACAGTGCATGTCTACACATTGGAACCGACTTCTCTGGAGCCATGGAGCTTCACTGGAAGTTTCACCTATTCACCATCAACTGTACACATATGCTTTTATACACAACAAAAAGAACAGAAGCACAGAGTCAGAAAAGCAACAGCTGTGTATCTTCATGAATAATGTGCCCTTTCCCTGCCTTCTTCCCTTATTCACCACCTTGTGTTACTCTTTTTTATTCTCCATTATAAAGAAGATTAATAATAACACAATTACTGTAAAGAAATCAGTAACAAGCATAGGGATATGTCAGCGATGTTGGAAAGCTGTACAGTATCTTCTCGATGTCCCTGGAAACTTAAAGTCTTCGTAAAGGTAAACTTATTTAAAAATGAGATATACGTGTGAACTCTGTGTGTGTGTCATGCAATAGCACACATCTAATTAACTCAGGCTCATAATATTAAACTTAATTATTAACATTGAAAATACTTTCAAATTGCCAGACTGTAATAAAATGTTATGTGAAATTATACTTCAGAAAAAAAAAAGAAACTTGAAAATTAAATTCCAGCTTAGCAGAGTAGAGAAGCAAATTAAATGCAAAGAAGCAAAACAAAAATGATTAAATGAAAATACAAGAGGCAGGCTCATCCTCTTAGGTCCGTCTCACCCACCACCTTGTCCAGGTCCCAAGGGTCACAGTGACTCCCCAGTCACCAGCAGGAGCTCATCTCGGTAGTCCACACGGATGGAAATCTGAGCTCATCTGTTCCCCGGCAAGCCCTCCCTCACCTCCCACCCCTGTGATCTCGTAGGCGCCACTGCAGGTGTCTACACATGAGCCAGTTCACCCTTGGGTCCTCAGTACTGAGCAGCGAGTGAGGAGTGAGCGGTAACACTGAAGAGTTCTACTGGTTTTTTTTTTTTTTTTTACTTTTTATTTAAAAGGCATATTATGTAGGTAAAGTTAACAAACTATCAGTAGTATACAATTTTTCAATTTTTTTCTTCTTTGCATGTGCTAAATTTTTTTTCTTTTTTATTTATTAATTATTTATTACAATTTATTCACTTTGTATCCCAGCTGCAGCTCCTCGCTCATCCCCTCCCAACCCCACCCTTCCTTCCTCCCTCTTCTCCTCCTTGCTCCTCTCTAAGTCCACTGATAGGGGAGGTCCTCCTCCCCTTCCCTCTGACCCTAGCCTATCAGGTCTCATCAGGACTAACTACATTGTCTTCCTCTGTGATCTGGTAAGGCTGCTCCCCCTTCCTGCCTCAGGGGGAGACAATCAAAGAGCCATTGAGTCCATGAGCTGAAGAGGCTGCTCCACGGTTATTAACACTCACATGTGAGGTAGCTCACAACTGCTTCAGTGCCAGTGCCTGCCAGGGGATTTGCCGCTGTCTTCTGGCCTCTGTGAGCACCTGCATAAACACATACAGATGCACTTACATAAAAATTAATAAAGCTAAAAAATAAATAAAAGGCTAAACATGATTTTTTTATAGTAAGGCAGTATTTTATTTTACAATAAGAGAAATACAATCTCTCACATTCGCTGCACATTTTCTGTTTGCTGTATCCTTCACCACTTTCATGGCTATGGGATTTCCTATGAAACGTTAACCCAAATGACATTTCTTGATATTTTTTTATAGTGTGATTCTGCTAGCAAAGAATTCCATCAGCATTTGCTTATCAAAAATTCTTTTTTTATATTTTTTTATTTTTATCAGTTACATTTTATTAATTCTGTATCCCAGCCGTGCCCCGAACCCTCATTCCCTCCCAGTCCCTCCCTCCCTCCCTCATCACCACTGTGCCCCTTTCCAAGTCCACTGATAGGGGGGGACCTCCCCCCATTCATCTGATCCTGTTTTATCAGGTATCTTCATTGAATTCCTGTTAGAAATAGTCCTTGTTCCCCTCACTTTGGGAAACCAATTGGTTACTGAGCTACCACAGGCTACATCTGAGCAGAGGTTCTAGGTTATATCCATACATGGTCCTTGGTTGAATGTCAGTTTCAGAAAAGACCCTGTGCCCAGATATATTTGGTCCTTGTGGAGCTCCTATCCTTTCCCCATCAGACTAACTCCCCTTCTTTCTTATGATTCCCTGTACTCTGCCAAAGGTTTGGTCATGAGCTTTGCTTTGAAAACACTGCTAGTTAGAGGCTTTCAGATGTGCTCAGTAGACTCCTGTCATGCGTTCAATGCACATCCCATCTGTCTTTCTAAACGAGGATTGATCATCTTACCCCATGTCTGCTCTCTTGATTATCTTTTTTAGGTGTATAGATTTCATTATGTTTATCATATCTTATAGGTCTATATAAGTGAGTATATACCGTGTTTGTCTTTCTCCTTCTGGGATATTTCACTCAGAATGATGTTTTCTAGATCCCACCATTTGCCTGCAAATTTCATGATTTCCTCCTTTTGAATTTGTCCTAATTTGTGCCCATTAATTTTTCATTTAAAGAATTTCACTTGTCCTTTTGATCATAGTCTTGCTGAATTAACCTTAAATTCATTTCCATCTCAGACATATTGAGCTAGAATATAGAGTCTAATATACCAAAAGAACCAAAAAGAAATGGAAGAAAAATAAGGAAACCATATGGATGGATTAACTTCATTCTTGTAGTAATCACTATATGGAGAATATATAGAGAAACATTGCTGCTGTGCACAGCAAATGTGTAAAACATTTATTTCAAAATAACACATATTTAAATAATATGCAAATAATTTCAAAAGAAAAATTTATTGACAAATTATTTCCCAAAGAGAGGAAATTTACTGAGCCACCAACACCAAATTTCTTCTCTGCGTTTATTCCTCTGTCCCTAGGTTGCTCTGTCCTGAAAGCACTTTCCCAAGGCCCATTTGTTTTTTCATTGTGTCTGTATCTTCCACCTTATAGAAGCTGACACTTTATCAGCTGTGTCTGTTTTTACTTTTTTGCTTCTTCCATCAGATTTTATCAGTTATTGTTCAAACGTTGATAGATAATAAGCACATGCCTGTATTCCAATCCTTTACTTTCCTGACTTTTCTATACTTCTCTTTGTACTGAACATTTCTATCTCTGGGGATATTTCTTTATTATTTACTGACATCATTAATTTTCTCCTTTAGTTATCCATTCAAACACCTTCCCTGAATTTTCACAGGCAACCTTGGGGAAATAATATGTAAATTCAGAAATAAAGAATAAAAAAGCAGTTTTGTATGTTTTCATCTGTGGCAGGATGGGAAAGATGATAATGATATCAGATTTTGGTATTCAAAGTAAGAAAGATTGCATATTGAAATACCAAATATTTAATGTGGCTTTGGAGAAGAGAATGTATGAAAAAGTCATAAAGATGCTCAGATCTAATCCTAATAGATCAGGAGCACAAGTGGTGAGAGGAGGGGGGCAGAGAAGAATCAGCATCCTCTAAGAAAGCAGTTCTCTAGAAACACTTCAATATCTTCACGAAAAAGTGAGTAGGCTTCCAGAGATGAAGCAAGAACAATTTAAGCACCGAAATTTCAGAATTCTCAGAGGCATCATTGTCCTCAGGTTGCAACCTAGTACCTGAAGCCAATGAGCTCCCACCCATATCTCAGACATTTTAGGTCCATGCATTCTTGCCATACCTCAGGTCCTTAGACTCCCAGCTGTATCTCAGGTCCACAGCTTTGTGCCTCATAGCTCAGGTCCATGGGGTCCTGACTACATCTCAGGTTCTCACACTGTGTTTTAGGCTCAGGGATTCTCACCTTCCACATTAAGTTTACAGGGACCCACTGCACATATCAGGTTCATGTGCTTATAGGTTCCTATCCAACATCTCAGGCCCTGTCCCTTCAGAGCTAGTGATGCACACTAGCACAGACCCCTAATGGGAAGAAATCTCCAACCCCGTGACTCTTGGAAACAGCACTCGGATTTACTCCTCAGGTCTTATTCTTTTGATACAAAAATGAATTAATTCCATCACAGAAGCCTTTTCTTGTGGTTACTAAATTTAATTCAACCATTATACCCAGTTCTGCCTCATAAAAATAGCAAAATGTTCCTATCAAAATTGCATTATGATGTAAGAACTGGTTTCTTGTTCTGACATAGCAATAGAAAAATGCTGGTACCAACTGTACTTAAAAAAAAATTCTTAAGGCTTAATGCAGGTGATGTATATACCATGCTCTGAGCCCAGCTTCTGTGGATGAGATAGGAAGAGAGGGGAGAAGAGTAAGTCAGCTGCCTCCAGAAGCTCATGAAGCCAACACCACCTCCAATGACACTCACAAGCTGCATAAATTAGGTGAGGACTATTGTTAATTGCTGTGAGCCATTAAGTGTCCGGGTCATTCTTTATGTGGTAACTGATAACTGAAGACCTCCGTAGCAACTTTATATCAAAATCTATCATTTATGGAGTATTTCTTCCTTCTATCACGTTGCCAAACAAACAAATTTGAGTCACCTTGGTATTAGTGTACCTGCTTATGAAATATGTGAGCTACAGAATCCTAGAATCCCATCTTAAATGTCAACTTCCTAAGCCAACTCTAGGTACCACATTCTGCACTGTGTACAGGGCAGAACTGCCATGATGGCAGTTAACTAGGCCTAAATAAAAATTTACTGAGGTAGACCAAGTGTTAAAGGAGAGAAAGAAATAGTTCTTAGGGACCAAATCATAGAAATCATTTCTGAAGAACCCAGTGAGTTAAAACTGAATCTGTGAGAAGGGTAAGTGAAGAGAGTGGGCAGTCTGACTTGCGTTGTTCCTCACGCTTTCTCAGAATCTTCCGGAACTGTCCACTGGATAAAACCAATCAGAACCTGGTGAAATAGAAAACAGCCCTCAGTTTCTCGAGGATCTGGTGTTTGTGAAGCCCAAGGCTGAACGAGCAAGGTGAACATGTACAGAAGAGTAGATCAGTGTCTGGTGAGGGCTAATTTCCCTTACATGGCCCAGTTCTGCCCTCAGGACCTAACCAACTTCCTCAATGAACCTATACAGTATGAACCAAAATAAGGAGTACTGATTGCCATTTCACAACTGGTATAAGCAGAAATGGAAAAAACTTTACTCACAAAATTTTAGGTGAAAGATGTAAAACTGAATTTCAGATGAGAAAAAAACAGCAACAGAAACAGTTTGCTGCTTTATTTGTTCGTGTTCGTCATGTAGTTAAGAATATGCAACTAGCAAACTGCAAAAATGAACAAAGTTAGTTCCACACCCCAAATCTCTTAGGTGTGTGAGCTCTTCCCAAGAACATGTGTATTACCTAAGACACCAAGATACAGAAAGATAAAAGCCTTGAAATTGGTCATTCCTCAATTTCTATTGGATAGCATTAGTGGAATTGTATATCCTATAAAATATTTTGTTTTGCCTTCTTCTTTGATACCCTGAAGATTTGCTTCTCCCAGCAGAAGACTGGGCAGTGCTAAGTTGCTTCTATGCAGGGCAAGCAATGCGTGAGCTCAAATGTGAGCAGCGGTTTATACTCTTGTCTCCCCTTTAGTGCTGACCCATACATAAGCCGTTATGGAATAGTCTCAGGAGGAAAAATGAGACTCTGAAACATCAAAAAGCCCTTTTGATCTAGAGAGTACTTTAGTAGCGTGGCACATAACATGCTTAATTACCTAAAGGAATGAAAAGGAAGCAAGGATGAGCAGAATGCTTTAAAAATGTTCTTGGTCTAGTTAGGGGATGTTACATTGCATTTTCCTTTCACTGTGCTGAAGCCAGATGGTAAGCTAGTGTTCTGAATATCTAAAATCTACAGATAGCTGAAGAACAGTTTTGATGATAAGAAATGTTTACTAAGAGGGCTGGCTCTGGGCTGAATTGAGATTCCATATCTGAGTTTTAATTCCTTTCGTTATTTTAAAAACCAATCTTCTTTAGCATTGACCCTCTGGAAGTTCATACCTTTCATTTTGTGGAAAAGATATTCTGATATCTCTGGTTCTTTCATTTCCTCATAGTATTCTTAGCTTAACTTCATTCAGAATGTATGAACACCAAATTTACACTGGGTGCTGTAACTGTTGAAGCCTCTGACTTAAGGATTTCACTATAGAAATGCCACACAAGAAACATAATAAAAATTCAAGGTGATAAGAAAGGTGGAAATACTGTTCAAAGAATACTATAAAAAGGTGAGGAAAGAAGAAACAAGATTCATATTACAAAAGAGGCAATGTAGGAAAATCTCTTGAAGGCCAAAAAAAAAAAAAAAGGCTCAGAAAGTAAAGGTACTCACAACTGCATCTGAGCCTCTGACACAGCTCCTGAGAGCCTTCCTGTTATCCTGACACCTGTGTGCATTCTCTCTCACACACATGCAAATAATTAAAAATGAAGTACCATAATTTTTAAAAGAGATAAAACGTCTTGGAAATTATGATCAGCCACACCATGGATTTTTTAAGTAACTAACTACTATCCAATACCTTTAACATACATAATCATATTTTCTTCAAAGCAATCAAACTTGATAAACATAAGTTCAAAAAGTTATTTACTCCAAGGTCATAAGACTGCCTGTGAGAATTGAGTGAGAACGCTAAGGAAACAATGTTTTCCAAAGACATAACCAGAAAGAAGGGCGTGTGACAGAGAGTGGAGCTTGAGTGCAGAACTTCGTACTCCTCCGATGTTTTATTTAATTATGTTGAAAATGAATCTTCAACACCACCAAACACCCAGGAAGAAAACCACCATCACCACCACCACCAGCAGCATCCTAAAGCTTTGTGTGGACTATTGGCTCTTACATGCATTCACAGAATAATCCATCCAACATAGGAGACATACATGTTCTTCTCAAATGCACATGAAACACTCTGTAAACCAGAACATGCCAACTTAGAAAATATCTCTCAAAAAATTAACATTTATCAAGATCCACAAAAAAGAGAGAGAGGGAGAGAGGCTCAAAATAAAGTGTACTTAAAGCAAAGACATCAAAGTTGATGGCACAGAAATAAAAAAGACCATGATAGACCAGTGTGGACAACTGCTTGGCATCGAACTGAATAATCTAGAAGCAGAAGACAAATTCCTAGGCAGATACAATCTGAGCCTGGACAACAGAAAATACAAAGTTTCAAAACAACCAAGAGTAAGTCATCCCTAAAGGCTCTCCTCTTGGCAGGAAATGCTTCAGGACCTGATACTTTGCTATTAAATTTCTTCAAGAATCAACAGAAATAATTGAGAAACACATCATCCAAAAATTGAAGAAAAAGAAATACTGCTAATTTCATTTTGTGAGTCCAACATTACCTTGAGAGAAACAGTAGAATCAAAATGTCACATATCAGCTTTTTGATGAGCATAGATGTTTAAGTCCTCAACAAAACAATGGCAATCTGATTTCAAGAGCCTATCAAAGAACTGTCCAGTGTTATTATGATGGATGTTTCCCAGGGATGTGAGGTTAGTTCAAAAAGGTAAATCTATCAGTTATATCAATATTATTATATTAATATATTAATTACATGTGTAGTATATTAATGTATTAGCTACTTTATTGATATAAATATATTATACTTATATGTTAATGCAAATTTATTATTATAATATAATTATTAGTAGGACAAACACCAATACAATATTTCATCAATACACATGGACAAAAAAATTAACATTACAACATCCTTCTGTTGAGTTGTCAGCAAACTACAAATAAAACATACGCTTCAGCTCAACAAAGGCCAGAATGACTGATGCAGAAATAACACAGTATTCTCTGGTGAATGTGGAAAGTGTGTCCCTAAGAAGAAGACAAAGGTGCACAGTATTGCCCTTCAACTCCAAACATCATAGACAGTCCCAGCTGAGCAGTTAGGAAAAGAACAATATCAACTCATTCAAATTGAAAAAAAAAAAAAAACAGTTCAATTATCCATGTTTTCCAGACAATGTGATCTTAACATATAGAAAGACCTAAAGATTTCAAGAAAGATCTTTGAGAACTAATCAATCCAATCTTATGGTATACAGTCAACAGTGATCTTA
>REGO01000252.1:2195134-2226721 GCA_010120015.1 Rhombomys opimus
GAGATAACCTAGAACCCCTGCACAGATGTAGCCCATGGCAGCTCAGTCTCCAAGTGGGTTACATAGTAATGTGAAGAGGGACTGCCTCTGACATAATCTGACTGGCCTGCTCTTTGATCACCTTCCCCTGGGGGGGAGCAGCCCTACCAGGCCATAGTAGAGGACAATACAGCCACTTTTTATCTATTTTTAATTACAACTTTCTTTGCTGTTCTCTATGTATAGATCCATAAATATATGTGCATATGTATGTGTCTTGAATTATTGAAATAAGTTTTGAGCAATTACTTAATTTTGGTACAATATATAGTTTTATTTCTTACTTCTTCTGTGTCTAATTATGAAAATGTCTGGCTCTTAGAAGTAAAATTTAATCTATATGTTAATATAACATTATATTTTATTAATAATATTTTTATGATTAAGAGAGTAATAGAGACACACAATTCTTATTACTTAATTGTCTTATTCTACAAACTGCTAAAACACTCAATAAATGACGATGGAACCATTGTTCATAGGAGAAATAGAGTTATACTAGGTTCAGTGTCCTTTGTTTGTGGAAATCTGGGCTTTCTGGACAAGTCCACACCATAAAGCTTCTCTTCCCCCCTTCAGACATCAGAATGGAGGGATAAGGGTAGAAGAGGACACTCAAGATGGAAGACTGGAAAACTATTGGTGTTATGCCTTTTTCTTAAGGACTAGTTGTCATCTGGCATTGGCCAATTAATAGAATCCACTCACTGTGCCTGACAGTTCTACAGGAGGTGAGCCTCCATTGACAGTTTCAACCTCAAGGAGCCTCTTTCTCAATGGCCGCATTTCATGTTTTCACACATGAAGTTCAGAGACATTAGTAAAATAAGTGTTGATTATAATTTTACTTCTGCTTCCCTATCTTTTTGCAAAGCTTTCTTCTATCCCCAAGCAGGGCTCTTAATATCCTGACTCCTTCTCAAGTTCTGAGGAAGACTGAATGCTTTTGCTTTCTCCACTAACCACAACTTTATATTCTTAATAAGTAACATGTACCCCACACCACTGTCTTAAAAGTCAGAATTTAATATATTCTTTAAAGTGTTTGTGTGGTTGTTTTAACATATTAGTTTAACTTTTTGGGAAATTCATACAACGAATTGTCATCACATGTGCACCCTAACCATACCCTTCCTGACTTTATATCTGTTTTTATTTGCTTATGTTATAACCCACTAAATGGAATTTGTGCTACCCACGTACCCATGGATTTGCAGCCATCCACTAGATTGTGGTCTCCCTCCTGGGAGCAGAAAAATGCCCATGAAGCATTTTGTAATCTAATTCAATCTTTTTGCTTTTGATCAGCTGCATTGCAAGAATGATATCGATTTCTTGGTGTCATTCTTCCCTGGTTCCTCTGCTGCAGGCTTCACATATTGCATTATGTGCTGAATATAGAGTAATAATCTCTTTGATAGCATTTGAGGTTCATAGTGGAACTGTACCTAAAATTAGACATCCCTTGTTTACCCGGTTTAAGCAATAAATGAATAAATAAATAGATAAATAAATAAATAAATAAAATAAAGCTTTGCTAGGATTCATGGATTTTTGTATCGGCATAAATAAATAATATGCTTTTTATTTATCAGGTAGCAAGCTGAACAGAAAAAGCAAAGCACCCACGCTGATGTGTCAATTGCCTTCTTTATACCAAAGGAGGAATTAAAACATCTACTCTCAATAGGCAATGTCAAAATTGGGAGCATTCTGCCTCCAGCTAAACACTCAGTACTAAAAAAGCCTTCTTGGCAGAGGTTAGCTGGACAAAATCACACATGGTAAAACAAATAAAAATATGTAAATAGCACTGGAAATGGGACAGTGCAGGGCTTCACCAAAAATATGACATCTTTTGAGTTATTTGGGAACTGAAACATTCATTGATGATCAGGATTTATATTCATGGTAGATTATAAATGATAACAAATTCTTTGCACTTTCTTCCATGAAAGTTGTTTTTTGTTTGTTTGGTTTGGTTTTGGTTTGTTTGTTTGTTTTGTATTTCTAGGTTGTTTGCTGTTCCTGAGATTTGGAGATTATGGCAGAAATAGTGGTCTAACATTCAAGCCTTGCTTATAAACATCTTGCCACATTTCCATGATGCCTCTTATTTGGTAGAAACCAAGTAGGGAGGAAAACTTCTTGAGAAAGTGGTCCAGCCAATGCCAAACATATCACATGTCAGCCTATGTGTCAGATATGAAAGAGACACTCCAGGACCACACCTTTCACCCAGAAAGATGCATGCAGGAGCACACCACTCAGAGGCCAGACACTGTGTATGCGTCAAGATGAGAGTGTCAGCTCATGAATAAACTTGATTGCTGAGGAGTTCTTAAGTGGATGTATAGAGCAGAGAAGGCCATCAGTGACTGCAAAGACTGGATCCCATCCAGAGTAAACATGCACTGTTGACAAAGATATAGTGACGTCAAGGACCAATGCCTCGGACCCATGGAGAACTGGCAAAGCCTTTTCCCCAGGATCAGGGAAAAAAAAAAGTCTTTTTGGTCTGAGTGTTTACAAATTTTGCCCAGTGTGTGCAAAAGCCAGAAACTAGCAACTTCAGTTTCCTCTTCTTAAACATTTACAGCCTAAGGCTGCTCATCTACAGACAACAGCTACCCAGACTAACTAACCCTCCCTCTGTGCTGTGGTTAATAACCTCACTGAAATTTGGGTTGTTTCACAACAGCTGATCAAAGTGCACAGTTTCCTCCTGCCTGTTGCTTTAATGTGCTTTTGTGTGTGTGTCTGTCATCCCATGGCCTCCCAAACTGGTTTTCAAAATCAAGCTTCATGGGACAGTAGCAAACAATTACTAATGATTCTCAGTCAGATTGAGGCAGTTTGCCCCTCTCCACCCTTGATCTGTTTCACAGTAAGAATGCAGTTATTCAAAATGTCTCCATGTGTGTGTGTGCATGTGCGTGTGCATGTGCGTGTGCATGTACCTGAGCACATACACACAGGCATTCACACATATACTTACATATACAAGGAACCTAAAATAACTGAGGCAAGAACAACTTAGCACTTAGCATCAATCCATGAGTGAGTGTGCAAAAAGCATCTTTTAGTTCACATTCACAACAGGAATTCAGGTTGGGAAATTTATAACAAGACCAAAGCTCATAAAAAAAAATGACTGGAGTACACTAAAATTGCCTTTGAATGCATCAAGTACTTCCTAAGCAGTACATTAAGGGGGTAATGACACCCTTCAAGCTCTACAGTAAAAGTAAAGAAGTCCAAACCCCAGCTCCAGCACTCTCAGAAGCTAGGACTCCCTCTCTAGCCGAGGCACTTGTTCTTGGATATCTCTGCCTCCCATCACAAAAGTGGGGATAAAAAGGGAAATTGCTGGGTGGTGTGTCTAATACTGTGTCCCAAATCAAAACATGGTAGTCCCTTTCTCTTATCTGATATCAGTCCTCAACGCTGAAAACAAATGTTCAAAGTACTCTCTACATAACCCATCACAACCCTCAAAGGGCTGAAGAAGGCAAGCTATTCTATTAAACGTGTAAGATAAATATAACTAACAACAATATATAAACTGTACATAAAATTTTAAATATGAAGTATAAAGCTTATTAAAGATCGATTATATTACGACATATCATTACATGCTATCAATACCCTGAAAATGAGGAATCTGTAAGAAACAGCAGCAGTGTTTGCTGTAAAGTGCTGCCCATGAGCCTCAGCCAGCACGGATACAGATGTCACTGCATCCTGCTCTGGACTTGCCTGAGCCAGTGATAATCAGTTCAATGGAGCCTTTCCCTAAGACACAAAGGAAATGGGTAGTCAGACAATCTCACGGTACATCCTTGACTTCCCTGCCACTGGAGTATCTGCTCATGCTTCTAATTTGTGTTGTTTGTTTGTTTTTGTTTTGTTTTGAGACAGGGTTGCTCTGTGTATACCTGGCTGTCCTGGAACTTGCTCCATAGTCAAGGCTGGCCTCGAGCTCAGAGATCCACCACTGCCTCCCGAGAGCTAGGATTAAAGGTGTGTGTCAACACCCGTCTTTGAATTTGTGTTCTTACAGCTATATTCTGACATGTTTCAGGTGCCCTCACAATCAACCTCAAGAGAATTAGCAGCTGCTGCCTCATTTCATTCTCATGAAACCGAATTCTTCAGGGTAGGAGAATGATTGAAGTGGAAAGTGTCAGTCAGTGGGCATGCTGATGCACAGACATGGCTGTGCCAATCAGGGAGCATGCTGATGCACAGATATGGCTGTGCCGGTCAGTGGGCATTGTGATGCATAGACATGGCTGAGTCACCCAAGACAAGACCCATGCACCGATCTCTGTGTATCTAAGGCCTGGTGTCCATTTGTCGTGCTCTGTGTATCTAAGGCCTGGTGTCCATTTGTCAAGCCTGGACATTTTCCATTCCTTTTAAAACATAGGTATGTGGATCTGGGGCTAGGCCTCAGTAGTTAAAATCACTGGCAAAGTCATGTTTGGTTCCCAGTACCTATCTGGTAGTTCACATCTGTCTATAATTCCAGTGCTAGGAGATCCATCACCCTCTTCTGACTTCCACAGGCACCAGGTATGAACATGATACACGAACATACATATAAGCAAAACTCCCATGCACATAAAACTAAATAAATAATAAACAAATAAAAAATAAATAAATGTTTTATCTATGGAATTAAGGAAACAAGAGGATCCAGATTTTCACTTAACTTTACATTTGCTTGAATTATAAAGGAATGCTGTGTACATCATTTTAAAGAAAGATCAACTTCTCCAGATTATTAATAAATACCACTACTAATATGCAAGCAACTGGAACCAAGAGTTAGCTGAATAATACCACTTATATAACAGAATCTTATGAAAATCACAGTGCATATATGGTGGCTGAGATGAAGCCCACACCTTGTCCACATGAGCAAACGGTCTACTGCTAAGCTAGATCCCAGTAAACACATGTTAAAGAACTTTTCCTTCAATACTAAATTTTAAAATTTTTCTCAGCTGTTTTTTTAAGTTTTTAGTTTATTACATTAGAAATATTTTGATCATATTCATCCCCCAGTCTAGTCCCAACTCCTTACAGATCCACTCACACCCCTTACACACTTCATATCTTTTTTGTTTATTTTTCTATGACCCACTGAATCATTTTTCTGTGACTATACCTCTGGGTGTAGGGTTTTCCACTGTGCCATGTTATCCTCCAAGGAGCCATACCCTTGCATAACGTACTCTTTTTCTCCAAGAAGGCATCCACTCCCGCCAGCTCTCTGCATATGTGTGAGGGCTCATGAACACCTCCCCCCTCCATGCTAGAACACTGACTGGATATTCTTAGCTTTTAAAGTATTTTCACATATAGCTTAGAGATGTACAGCCAAATACTATGTTATAGGATATATAGGGAAATACTGAAAAAATAATAATTACCATGAAAATTTGAATAGAGATGAGAATCTCTTTTATAATAGTAAATCATCCCATTTGAGGCTAGAAAATTTTTGCATACATGTTACACAATTTATATCATTAAACAGCTTTTACACCCAAAATATTGGGTTCTTCTTTATAAATTATCATTCACTTAGGAACTGTATATTTCCCAAACTTGTTATCAATGCGTTCACAATATATTCTTTAAGTGTCATCCGATATTCATGTGTTTTGGACATTAAAATGGCTTGCTTTTATTTTTTCTGCCTTTGAAAGCACAAGTGAATTAAGCATAATTCCTCGTACTTTTCCTTTGGGAATATTATGTGTTAGAATGTGTCCACTGACTCAGAAACTGGATAGCATTTGAAACAGCAGTCAAAGGAAGTTTATAGTAAATTTTGTAGGTCTAACAAAACATCTGTCTTGTTCATTTTCAAAATAACGATTCCCTACTTCAACAACATTTGAGACAGTTTCAATTTTTAAAAATAAGAACAACACAGCAGCACAGGTTTAAAAAGTGTGATGAATACAAGCATGTTGGAGATTTTTAATTTAAACATCTGTCAGTTCATTGCTCCAGGCTACCTAAAACTGATACTAAATTTCCAGTTGCAGAAAAGTAGCAGAGAATTTGCAACTCTTTCTTGCCTACCTTTGAAGTGATTTCAACTATTTTCTCTCCAGCTCTCAGTTCTCAGCTTCTGTCTGCGCCCCTGACACCTTATTTGTCTAATTTGGAAACAGTGAAATTGACCTGAAGTATCATCCATAGTTTAGAGCGCCCTGTTTGCCCACTAAGGCACAAGAAAGGAAAAGTAAATCTGAATCCAAGACACACATTGTAATTAGGCTTCATCCACCACAAACACTCTCTGACATCCCCCCATCTGACTCTGTGTCCTATGTCCACAGATGCCATGTCACCTGCGGTCTCGGAGGTCTCAGGGAAGTCGTGGGTGCAGTCATTACCTTCACCCGCTTTCTGTCAGGTCTACAGTTTAGGTGCAATGACTGAAAGGGATTTAAGAAGGCCTGTGCTGCCACATTAACCAAATTCATCCCTACTGAGTGAGTACCCTTTAGAACAGAATCCTGAAAATAGATCACAGAAAATGAGCCAAATACAGATGCCAGACAGGACTGAAACTCTACCAGGAACCCTAGAACAGCTCCCAAGCCTGTCTCTTCTCATGAGGCACATCCATTTAAAACTCACCCACCTTTCTGATTTTTAGAGCTAGAATACATAGAAAATGCAGGGCTGATCCAAGGTATTTAATGAGAATATATATCAGTTTTACAAGGAAGTTAAGCCAGCTGCTGATCTTTATCATATCCAACAGTGTCAAGAAACTAAATACTGCCACTAGTAGGACAAATGTAGCATTCAAGATTATCAACAGGGATTCACAGGGGTAGAACTGTGGTGTACAAGATGCCATAAGCATGCAATGATCTGACTACTGGCATCATTCCATTGTCACATGAGCTTGAAGATGAACCTCTACAAAGCTTAAGCAATGTTCACCACATTTGTGAAGCTTCATATTTTTATTTTACAAAGGGCTTCTCTACTCTTCATGCTATAGTAATATATTCCTATATAGGATATTTGAAGATATTGGTAAATGCATAATTCAAAAGAAACACGATATTAAAATATTTATGGATGTTGTTCTATATTAGTGATGCTCAAGTTTTGGTATAAACAAGGTGATTTTGTTAACAAGAACATCTCCTGCTCGACTCCCAGTGAATTCTTGTGAATTACCAGAAGAATGCAAATGAGAAGCATTTTCCTTGAAAACAGAACTCTGGGTTGGTGCTTCTGTTTCTGTTCTCATTTACGATATCTCCATTTTCAAGAAGAGTAGAACATTCAGTGATGTTGACTTTTTTGTTGGTAGTCATAAAGAAAGGAGCACTCGATACCTCGATCAGTAGAGTCTTTCAGAGGCCCTCTGTGGTAGGAAGTCCTGTTCCCTGTCTGCTCCTATTTCTGATGTCTGTTGTGTTTGTCCTTCTGAATGAATATTGAGCATCTTCCGTATGGTGCTACTTGTTGTTTAGCTTCTTTAAGTGTACAGATTTTAGTATGTTTATCCTATATTATATGTCTAATATCCACTTATAAGTGAGAATATACCGTTTGTGTCTTTCTGCTTCTGCGTTACCTCACTCAAGATGATCTTTTCTAGTTCCCAACATTTGCCTGCAAATTTCATGATTTCCTTGTTTATAATAGCTCAGAGGTATTCCATTTTGTAAATGTGCCACAATTTCTGTATCCATTCCTCAATTGAGGGACATCTGGTTTGTTCTCAGATTCTGGCTAATACAAATAGAGCTGCTACAAACATGGTTGAGCAAATGTCCTTGTATAGTTAAGCATAGTTTGGATATATGCCTAGGAGGGGTATAGCTTGATCTTGAGGTAGCACTATTCCCAATTTTCTGAGAAAGTGTCATATTGATTTCTAAAGTGATTGTACAAGTTTACATTCCCACCAGCAATGGAGGAGGGTTCCCCTTTCTTCACATCCTCTTCAGCATGTGTAGTCACTTGACTTTTTGATCTTAGCCATTCTGATGGGTGTAAGGTGAAATGTCAGTATCTTTTTGATTTTCATTTCCCTTGTGACTAAGGAAGTTGAGCATCTCTTTAAGTGTTTCTCTGCCATTCAATATTCCTCTATTGAGAATTCTCTGTTTAGTACTGTACATCATTTTTTAATTGCATTGCTTGGTTTGTTGATGTTTAACTTCTCAAGTTCTTTATATATTGTGGATATTAGCCCTCTGTCAGATATAAGGTTGGTGAAGATCCTTCCCCAATCTGTAGGCAGATATTTATTCTGTCCTTTGCTTTACAATAGCTTTTCAGTTTCATGATATCTTATTTATTGATTGTTGATCTTAGACCGTGTGCTATTGGTGTTCTGTTCAGGAACTTGTCTCCTGTGCCAGTTAGTTCAAAGCTCTTCCCACTTTTTCTTCTAACAGGTTTAGTGTGTCTGGTGTTATGTTAAGATCTTTGATCACTTGGACTTTAGTTTTGTGCAGGATGATAAATACGGATCTATTTGCATTTTTTTCTGCATATACACATCCAGTTAGACCAGCACCATTTGTTGAAGATGCTGTCTTTTTTCAAGTATATGGTAATCAAGTATCTGTAGGTTTATTTATTTATCCGTGTGGGTTTATTTCTGGGTCTTCAATTAGATTCCATTGATTCAAAATTCTGTTTCTATGCCAGTACCATGCAGTTTTTATTACTGTTGCTCTGTATTACAGCTTGAGATCAGGGATGGAGTTATCTCCACAAAATCTGTTATTGTACAGGGTTGTTTTAGCAATTGTGGAGTTTTTTTTTCCATATGAAATTGAGAATTGTTCTTTCAAGTTCTGTAAAGAATTGTGCTGGTATCTTGATGTGAATTGCATTGAATCTGTAGATTGCTTTAGGCAGGATGGCCATTTTCACTATGTTAATCCTGCCAATCCATTAGCATGGGAGATCTCTCCATCTTCTGATAGCTTCCTCAATTTTTTTCTTCAGAGAGTTGAAGTTTTTGTTTGTTTGTTTGTTTTATACAGGTTTTTCACATGCTTGCTTAGAGTCACACCAAGGTACTTTATATTATTTGTACCTATTGTAAAGATGTTGTTTCCCTAATTTCTTTCCCAGTCTGCAGACTGGGAAAGGATCTTCACCAACCCTAGTCTGAGAGAGGCCTAATATCCAGAACATATAAGAAAGGAGCACTTAGAGAAAGATGAAGACAAGAGCCCTGGCAGAGATATAATGTGGGTGACTGGAGTGTGAGAAACACAGATGACAAGAGCAACCAGGAACCTCCCACAGCACAGGAGCAGGTGGCTTTTCTAAGACTTTAAACGCTCTGTAGAACTTGGATGAGGATGCTGTGTGGGTGGATAGAACATTTCCAGTGATAGAGACCTGGCAGGCATAGTGTATGTAGAAAACCCAAGGTCATATTTGACTTTGGCAGAGTTCCGTTGGGAGAGGCTTCAAAAATGATTGCTTCCTTTCAGTACACATTCTAAAAGACTTAAATAGCAGATACAATATTTAATGTTATTTATTTTAAAAATTAGTTAGTAGCCATTACTGTGATATCTAAGGGTTCTGGCTCAGCTTACATAAAATTACATTTTTCCCCTAAATATAAAAAAATATTACAGTTATGTAGAACTATATAGTTTTATAATGAACTTTTAAAATAGCTTAAAATTTGAAGTATATATTTATGGCAATCAACCAAGCTAGAGAAAAATCTAAATTTATTGGCAATTGCACATCTGATTTAAAACAAGCTATTATTGAGAAATATAAGCTATTTTGATATGGAAATAAATGTTTATGCCACTTAGCATTATTGTAAGTTATCTTTCTGGATTTATATTTTCTAAAAGTTAGATGAGTTTTGCAAATTGATAGATAGTATAAGTTCCTAGCAATAATGACACTCAATTTATGTAAGTTTTGCAATTTTAAAAAGCTATGATGTTTACAAAATATTCTGAATTATTTATTTTGAAGCCTTATAGAAATATTACTTTCCAAACTATTTACAAATGTTAAAATACAAAAATATAGCATTGTATTAAATGACTTAAATCATTTTGAAAATAATTTCGAATGCTATTGCTCTATATCTATCTATTACAAATATCATTTGACTGGCAGATAAAAGGCTTTAATGTTATTGTCAAACCTATCTTTTGCTAACTAGATAATTCTCCTTAATTCACATCTTGTAGTTCTCATTTGTCACTACAACTATAAAAATGATAATAAATGTAATATTGCTTCAAATTCTTTGTAGTTTGTCAGTGCTTCTACTTTTACATTTTATTTATTTCATTACTATGTTGATTTCATTGTCACACTAAAAATCCATACTCTGAGGGCCTGAATTCATCAACAGATAATGAAAATAAATGTTCTTTTCTAAAGATAAATGTTCTAAAGACGATATTCTAAAATGTTTTTAGAACTTTCTAAAGAAGAATGTTTCTTTACAGGTGACAATTACTTGCTCAGAGGAAAGTACTTTTAAATCCACTACATATTAAAAAATTACATTTTTGACTTTGTAAATTCTGAGTGAGCCAATACCCCATTATACATTTTACATGTAAGTCATCTCTAAGTCGAAATAGTCAAAATTCGCACGCGCATGCTCCTGAGCCTGCCCAGTTTGCACGTGAGTCTCACACACCGCTTTTCTACCCGCTGTGATGTCTACAGTAAAGACCAGAACTAAAATCCCTGCAACAGCCACACACACCAAGCACATGGAACAGCCACACCAGGAAAACCTGCACAGGCTTTATCACTCCATGGCCCCGGAATTTTACCACTATTTGCAGCAAGAGGGAAGAGAAAGCAAGACAAGAAGTCATGTACTCACATCTGCAAAGGTAACTACCACCAACGAGAATTATAATTTAAAAAGACTGCTGTGTTTTCTTTTTTAATTTTTAATTTTTATATTAATTACAGTTTATTTACTTTGTATCCCAGCTGTAGCCCCCTCCTTTATTCCCATCTAATCCCACCCTCCCTCCCTCATCTTCTCCCATGCCCCTCTCTAAGTCCACTGATAGGGGAGGTCCTTCTCCCCTTCCATCTGACCCTTGCTTATCTGGTCTCATCAGGACTGGCTGCATAGTCCTCCTCTGTGGCCTAGCAAGGCTGCTCCTCTCTAGTGGGGGAAGGCAGGCATCAAAGAGCCAGCCACTGAGTTCATGTCAGAGACAGTCCCTTACTAGGACCCCCACTTGTCCACTGAGCTGCCAAGGGCTACATCCAAGCAGGAGTTCTAGGTTATATCCATGAACGGTCCTGGGTTGGAGAATCAGTCTCAGAAAAAAACCCTATGCCCAGATATATATTTGGTCCTCGTGGAGCTCATGTCCTCTCCAGGTCTTAATAACTCCCCCTTCTTTCATATGATTCCTTGCAATCTGCCAAAGGTTTGGTTATGAGTCTCTGCATCTGCTTTGATACACTGCTGGGTAGAGTCTTTCAGAGGCCTTCTGTGGTAGGCTCCTGTCCTGTTACTTGTTGTCTTTGTCTTCTTCTTCCAATGTCTATCCCATTTGGCTTTCTGAGTGAGGATTGATAATCTTACCCCGCATTTTCTATACTTTGTTTCTTTCATTTCAATCTTTCATCAATGACACTGAATCTGTTATTTGGGATAATGCATTCATAGGGATTTAGTTTACTTAAGATATATTTAACAGACACATTCATATTGAAGCTCAGTATTCTGTTCCATTGGTTCTTTTCGGTTTTGTTTTCTGGAGTTAAAATTGTTGTAATAACGTGTTTGACTGATGTTTGGCACATTTTATTTATACTAAGGAAAGACTCTTCATGGAATATAATAGCATCAAATTCACGAAATGTATTAGCATGAGTTCAAAAAGAAAATTTCTGTTTCAAGGGCCAATATTCCATCATCCAAAAGTAACTTTGTAGCATTCAGGATATAAAAAATATTGTTGATGATTTCCTTATTTTTCATTGCTGAGTAATATTCCATTGTGTAAAAGTAACACAATTTCTACATCCATTCTTCAGTTGAGGGGTATCTGGGCTGTTTCCAGTTTCTGGCTATTACAAATAAAGCTGCTACAAACATGGTTGAGCAAATGTCCTTATTGTGTACTTGAGCCTCTTTTGAATATATGCCTAGGAGAGGTATGGCTGGATCTTGAGGAAGCGCTATTCCTAGTTGTCCGAGAAAGCCCCAGATTGCTTTCCAGAGTGGTTGTACAAGTTTACATTCCAACCAACAGTGGAGGAAGGTTCCCCTTTCTCTACAGCCTCTCCAGCATATGTTGTCATTCAAGTTTTTCATCTTGGCCATTCTGATGGGTGTAAGGTGAAATCTCAGGGTCAGTGGGACCTAGAAAGGATCATCCTGAGTGAGCTCTCTCAGAAGCAGAAAGACACAGATGGTATATACTCACTCATATAGACATGTAATATAGGATAAACATACTAACATCTGTACATCTAAAGAAACTAATCAAGAGAGAGGACCCTGACTAAAATGCTCAATTGCCATCCAGAAAGGCAAAGAGGATGGACATCAGAAGAAGAAAACAGGAAACAAGTTAGGAACCTGCCACAGAGGGCCTCTGAAAGGCTCTGCCCTGCAGACTATCAAAGCAGATGCTGAGACATATGGCCAACTGTTGGGCAGTGTGCATAGAATCTTATGTAAGAAGTGGGAAATAGTAAGAACTGGAGAGGACAGGAGCTCCGCAAGGAGAGCAACAGAACCAGAAATTTGAACACAGGGGTCTTCCCAGAGACTCATACTCCATCCAAATACCAGGAATGGAGATAACCTAGAATCCCTGCACATATGTAGCCCATGGCAGTTTAGTGTCCAAGTGGGTTCCCTAGTAATGGGAAGAGGGACTGCCTCTGACATAATCTGATTGGCCTGCTCTTTGATCACCTCCCCCTGAGGGGGGGGAACAGCCTTACCAGGCCACAGAAGATGACAATGCAGCTACTCCTGATGAGACTAAGATCAGAAGGAAGGAGAGGAGGACCTCCCCTATCAGTGGACTTGGGGAGGGGCATGCGTGAGGAAGGGGGTGGGAATGTAGGATTGGGAGGGGAAAAGGGAGGGGCTTATGGGGGATACAGAGTGAATAAAGTGTGATTAATAAAAATAAAAATAAAAAATAAAAAAATTTAAAAGAAAAAGAGAAAAAATATTGTTGAAAAGCAACCTTCTTATGTTATAAATAATTTAAATTGTAATCAGCCCACTAAACAGGAAAGGTAACAGATAAAAGTCACTATATTGATTCCAAAAGAAGATTCTGTATGGGTTAGGGGAAATTTTTTAATTAAAGTAGCATCAGAGATAAAAACTGCTCTGAGAAATGATAATTGGGGAATGAAGAAAACCACAAAAATTTGCGTTGTAGCTAATGAGCCATCCCAGAGCCAGCTGCTGTACCTTCATATAGGGCACACATCCCCTCTCCTCACCTCTGAGACACACCCATAGTTGGGGGTGAATTCTTGGCACTGTGCTCAGTGATAACTTTTGGTAATTAACTGAAAATGAGTGCAAAGCATTGAGGCATCAAGTAGTGAGGGAAGTGGCGATTCAAGTCTGGGGCTGAGGGCTGAGTCTCTTCCCAACACCCAATTACTCAGCATTTAAGCTTTCTGAAATAACACTGCTCTCGGAGATTATTTTACATTCTAAGTGATCAGTGTCTGGTCTCTTCTATCAGGAGACCTGAAATAGGAGTAAACATATCCTTGGTACCTCACCCTGCCCCAGTGACCCCACATTTAACACCAGACAGTGAGACACCCGCAGCTCTCTGGCATCACATTTGTAGCAGGTGTATGACATTCACCTCTCTCTATGTGATGTTTCAGCTAGTGCCATCCTCAGACCCCACCCTGGCATGCGATCTTTTCACATCTCAGCTCGCCAAAAATCTCCAGCTGTGCCATTTGAACAATAACAGCTTTGAAGTCTCAAAGGTAAAGTATGCACCAATTTTATCATGCTTTCTTCATGGCTTCAACTGTGCTTTTTTTTCCCCCCCTGTAACATAAACTTTCTTCCTCTCTATTTATGATCAAATCAATAAGGCACTCAAATGACACTCTGACTTTTATTACCTTTTCCTACTTAAAATGTGAATCACAGGGAAAAAAATCATTGAACATCATCCCAATACTTTAATTATAGATGCCACCCCAAGAGGACCTTTTAAGTCTGCCTGTTCTCCTTACATTGTTCTCAGAAAAGAGTTGAAAATTCTTCCAGCTCTCTTCCTGAGTGTTGTTACCCATGGGGTGCTTTTGGAAGTGGTGTTTTATCTTCAAGTATTTGGGCACATGGGGTAAATAAGTACAGGTGTTCAGATATTGTTATTGTGCCTGCTTTATTGATGGAGTAAGGTCTGCATTTAGCCAGCATACCAGAAAGTTATGAGGAAGTAACACCAAAGGGGTTTTGCAGCTGCCAGCCCACCAGCAGCCTTAAAGCCTGTAAACACAAAAGATACCTATGTATGTCTTATTAACAAAATGCAAACATAATTTTGCTCAGAAAACCTAGCCACCATTCCTGCTCTCTTGGCTTTGACTTGGGTGTTTACTCATCTTTTTGGGCATTCTCTTCTGTAGTATAAACAAGTCTGCCTAAACTGGCTCAAGCCCTTCCTATGTACAGTAATTACAACTTTTGATATTAGTGACTAAAATGTAAGGTAAGACCAGGACACTGGCAAACAAAACAGCCAAATATTGTTTATAACCACAAAGTAAAACAAGATCCATTGGTTCATACAAGGAGATTCCACACTATGTAAGCTTTATGGCACATTGCAACTAGACCATCTCCAGTTGTCTGGGGAAGACCTTGGGTGCCATGAAAGCCATCTACTTTCCTCAGATACAAGCCTGCAGAAACCCTATGTAGTCAAGTAGTGGTTCTCGGTGATGGGAAGTAGGGACGCACTAGTCCACAGGGTAATCAGCATCAATGCCCCATGGGAAAGAATGACCAAATTCACCTACCATGTCCTTATGTGTTTTTAAGTGGCTGTGGATTGAGATGTTGTGTTAGGAGTGGGTTGCCATGAGGAAAACAGTAATAGGAATAAGGATCAACACAATGTGAATATAAATCTCTCCTCTCCTTGCATGTAATGTGATTCTAATAACCTCCTCTAAGCATCCAATGATGGCATCTACTGCTGGCCACAGAACTCATTTGTCAGTTTTACGTCTTAAATGTTTGGACCCCATTGGTGAGAACATTGTCTGATTGTTTCCCTCCCTTGCTTTTCTAGATCCAGATATTAGGTCTTTTAGTGGTGGGATGCAGTTAGGGGCAATGACAAGAGTTTTCTTTAGGAGATGACTGTATGTGGCTGTTAGTCCATGATTTTCATCATGAGTCAACCTATGGCTCTTAGTTTCACATTTCCCGTTGTTAACTTGTGTTCACTATGCCCTTTCACCTACATGGCTCTTATAGACTCTTGTACCTAGAATCGTACCCAACATCAATTAAACCAGAATCTTGGTGGTATCTTTTAGAATGTGGGCAGGTAATAATTTTGAAGCCAAGTTTGGAACCACTGTTGTTCTGGATAACCTCATCACTTCATTGTCTTCCACTACTATGAACCACACAAGACCCCCTCAGTCAATTGGAGCCCACAGTACTGACTCCAGCCATACGTAACCCTTCATAGTGCATCCATAGGAAACAGGAATTTATCTTGCATATCTTTGAGAATTTTTGGAGTACCCTCATTCTGAGCACAGTATTCCTTGCTTTCTGTTTACCTTGTTGGCGTCACTACATGAACTTCTAAATGTTTAGAAGTCCCTGACTAGGAGCAAGTATCACTTGCTGATGTCACATACATCCTCATATTGCAGAGGAACTTTCCAAATGCATGCCAAGGCAGGTCTACTGATACTTGGATCAGGAACCCTCCAAGAGGAAAGCAGCGCCGGCCATGTTTTTGTAATTTAAGTCATTCTCCAGATAGTTATCCTGATATTGCTCCAAGCAGTGTCTTTCTCTAAGCCTAGAAAAAAAACCACATACCCCTGCTCAATCTCTTTAAAGTTTAATTAGTTAATTTAAACAGTTAATTGTGTATAGCATGCTGTTTTGATATATGCAGATAGTCAAATGGTTAGGTTGAGCTAAGTAATATGTTATTTCATATATAATGATTTGTGAGAATATATAAAATCTATCTCTATAATTTTCAAGCTAGGATCTTATTAACTACAGGACAGTTTTTCACACTAGATCCATAGAGATTATTCCTCCAATTAAATTAAATTTCTTTTTTGCTTTGCCTAACTTCTCCCAAGACTCTAAGCTCCTTATACCTTCCATTCTACTCTCTACTTTGATAAGCCCGCGCTAAATATGTTTGAGTCTCACGTAATTCTCTTTCCTTAGATTCTCTGCTCATATGGAACTGCAGTGGTGAGCTGTGCTAGCAGAACCTGAGGCTGCCTCTTGTAAGTGTTAAAGGATGACCGATCCCATTGCTCTGAGCTTTCATGCGTTCCAGGACTAGGAGCCTCTCTGTCCTGACCTATGGAGATGGACACAACTCACAGGAAAGGCGCAGACAGAAACCACCCCATCCTAATGATGGAGAAGGGGCATGAGAACTTCTAGTTCATGTTACTGCCTTATTTTTATTATATATTTACTTTAAATTTTAATTTAAGTTGCATTATTATTATTATTATTATTATTATTATTATTATTTACAATTTTGCACTGAAATTGCTAGGCTATTGTTTTACTTGTATCTCACTAGAAAAGACTTATGACTGTCCTTTCTTCCTACAAAAACTTCTGTGCATTTCTACATCTACAACATCTTGTGTAACCATTCTCCCTCTAACACATCTTAATCAGTGTTTCTACTGCTTTGACCAAAACTTCATGACCAAGAGGCAAGTTGGGGAGAAAGGAATTTACACGGCTTACACTTTTATTGAAGGAAGTCAGGATAAGGGCTCAAATAGGGCAGGAACCTGGAGACAGGAGCTGGTGCAGAGTTCAGGGATGACATCACCCACAGTGGGCTGGGTCCTCTCACACTGATCACTAATAGAGAAGATGCCTTACAGCTGGATCTCATGGGGGCATTTCTCCACCTGAGGCTCCTTCCTCTCTGATGACTCTAGCTTGTGTCCTGTTGACATAGAAAACCAGCCAATATATTTACATACTTTATATCTCATTCTGACTTTGCCTTCTCTACCCCAATCCCAATTCTTTCTCATTTTTCTAGTTAAATATTGATATCAATACAAAACACACCACAGTTTTCAAATAATGGCACTGTCTTTGAAATTTCTTATGTATACAAGTGAGGAATACTAGTGTTTCCTACTGTCAGTCAACACTGAGATGGCTGGCAAAACATTAGAAGAACCAAAAGCCACCTTCCCCTACATAGCAGTAGGAAATATAATTCCTTACAAAGTCAACTTGTCAGTAGAATATAAGTAAAATAAAACAAATAAGAAAGAGTGGAAGAAAAATAAAAAGTGTAAGACATTTCTATCCCCAAAGATGTGAGGCAAGAGTGAGCAGCCTTGCCTTGTCCCTGATTTCAGTGGGATTCATTTAAGTTTCTCTCCATTTAGTTTGATGTTGATTATAAGCTTGCTGTATATTGGCTTTGCTACGTTTAGGTATATGCTTTGCATTCCTGATCTCTCCAAGACTTTAAACATATATGGGCATTGGATTTTGTCAAATGGTTTTTTGGTACCTATGGAGATGATAATGTGTTTGTTTGTTTGTTTGTTTTCAGTTTGTTTAGAAGGTGGATTACATTGCTGTGTTTCTGTATATTGAACCATTGAACCACCCCTGCATACCTGGGATGAAGCCTACTTGGTCATGGTGGATGATATCAATGATCTCTTGGATTCAGTTTGTGAGTATTTTATTGAATATTATGTCAATGTTCATAAGAGAAACTTGTCTGAGATTCTCTTTCATTTGGATCTTAGTGTGGTTTAGGTATCAAGGTGACTGTGGTCTCATAGAATGAATTTGGTAATGTTCCTTCTGTTTCTATTTCATGGAATAGCTTGAAGAGTATTAGCTCTTCTTTAAAGGTCTGGTAGAATTTTGCTCTGAAACCATCTGGCCCTGGGTTTTGTTTGTTTGTTTGTTTGTTTGTTTTGGATGGGAGACTTTTGATCACTGCTTGTATTTCTTTAGAAGGTATAGGAATATTTATTTGTTTACCTGATCTTGATTCAACTTTGGTAAGTGGAATCTACCATGAAAATTGTCCATTTCATGTAGATTTTCAAATTTTGTGACATTTATGCTTTTTTAAGTAAGACCTAATTATTCTTTGGATTTCTTCAGTGTCTGTTGTTATGTCTCCCTTTTAATTTCTGATTTTGTTGATTTGGATAGTGTCTCTCTGCCTTTCAGTTTGGCTAATGGTTTGTCTATCTTGATGATTTCTTCAATCAGCTCTTGATTTCATTGATTGTTTGAATTGTTCTCTTTATTTTTTCCAATTTATTTATTTTAGCCCTGAGTGTGAATATTTACAGCTGTCTCCTCCTCTTAGTTGAGTCTGCTTCTTTTTTTCCCCCTAAGGCTTTCAGGTATGCTGTTAAGTTTCTTGTATGTGGTGTCAACATTCTCTTTATGAAAGCACTTAGTGCTAAGAACTTTCCTCTTAGCACTGCTTTTATTGTGTCCCACAAGTTTGAGTATGTCATGCCTTCATTATTATTGAATTTTAGAACATCCTTAATTTCTTTCTTTATTTCTTCCCTGACCCAATTGTCATTGAGTAGAGAGTTGTAGAGTTTCCATATGTGTGTAGGCTTTTTGTTATTTTTGTTGCTGGTGTTTGGGGGCCTACAGTTCATCATGTTGTTCACTGTGCAGTCACTGCTGTCCGGCTAATCAGACACTGTGTGCAACTGGCAACGCCATCATGGAATCAACAGCCAGGTCTTAATACAGATAGGTGAGAAAGAAAAGAACTATTATCCAATGATCCAGACAACAAATACAATCATGGAAAGAGAAAAAAAAAT
This sequence comes from Rhombomys opimus, assembly GCA_010120015.1. Classification (NCBI taxonomy): domain Eukaryota; kingdom Metazoa; phylum Chordata; class Mammalia; order Rodentia; family Muridae; genus Rhombomys; species Rhombomys opimus. The sequence continues at coordinate 2,214,278 of REGO01000252.1, forward strand.
CTTGTCAATAAATGAACAATAATACAAATCTTTCTAACTAACCAACTGAAAGATACAAAAAAAAAGTTACTAGTGTTGGTATAATGTTCTTTTGGAATGTATATACTTTACCATTGTTCATCCAAATGCTGATTTCTCTTTCCTACTCTCTGGTTTCAATCCCAACATTGCATTGTGATACTTATTCTAAGCATCACCTGTCTCAACTTTGTGTAAACATGCCAAAATAAAGCAACCAGCCACAATGTTGAGCAAGGGAAAGGAAGCAGGAAGAGAAGGAAGAACCAGAGGACAGGAAGGCGGGAGGCAGAGGAGGAGGAGGGCAGGAAAGCTGGGAGAACAGAGGCAGAAGCAGGGGTCTCGGAATGACATGGAGAATGAACCAGACCTAAGATTTCACTAAAAGCAAGTATAATGTGGGAAATATAAATGTTAGGAAACTATGAGGGCTTGGAGGTTTAGGGTGGACTAACTATTTTCCAGCATTGTGTTCTAGGTTAATTAAATAAATCCCATTCTCTGTGTGGTGATTTGAGTATACAGCTGTTTAGGACTAACAGCAGCATTACTAAAAGATAATTAATGGTAAATTTTAACACCAACCCACAACAGACTAGGTTAAAGAAACAAGAACCAACTGAGTTTTCTCAAAGAAACACATCTCACTAGGGAAGATATCTAAAACATAAACACTAAAGGATAGAAATCCACATACCAAACAAACAGAAACCATAAACAAGCTGGCAGAGGGAGTCTTATGACTTGTACAATGGACTTCAAATGAGAACAAGTTAAAAGAGATTTTAAAAAGGTAATGAGGTATAAAAATGAAGACAGCTTATCAAGAAGTTGTAAATATTTCTGCAACCTATTTCGTGCTCTTCAGATAAACACTAAACTTAAGAGGAAAAGGTGATTGTGATTGTAGGTTGTGATGCTAGTGTAGCTCTGCAATATCCCACTGTCATCTTTTTTTCAATTTTAATTTTATTGGCATGATTAAAAAGTATTAAAAATTAACACAAAAATTAAGCTCCAGAACAATTTACCTTTAGAGATATTTCAGATAGCAATTAAAAATTACCAAAATCCTAGCCCATCACTATTAACTTCAAGAACTTTTATTTTTTTACATGCATTTGTGTGTATGTGCATGTGAATTTATACATGGTGCTGTGTGTCAATGGACATCAAAGAACAATGTCAGTTCTTTCTAATGTTGGGTGCAGAGACTAAACTCATGATATCAGCCTTATCCACTGAACTATCTTGCTGTCCACCTCGAGTATTTTTTTTTACTTTTATTAATTACACTTTATTCACTTTGTATCCCCCCATAAACCCCACCCTCCTCCCACTCCCGATCCCATGCTCCCTCCCCCTTCTTCACGTATGCCCCTCCCCAAGTCCACTGATAGGGGAGGTCCTTCTCTCATTCCTTTTGATCTTAGTCTATCAGATCACATCAGGAGTGGCTGCATTGTCATCTTCTGTGGCCTGATAAGGCTGCTCCCCCCTTAGGGGAAGGTGATCAAAGAACAGGCCAATCAGATTATGTCAGAGGCAGTCCCTTTTCCCATTACTAGGGAACCCACTTGGACACTGAACTGCCATGGGCTACATCTGCGCAGGCGTTCTAGGTTATCTCCATGTATGGTACTTGGTTGGAGTATGAGTCCCTGTGTTAAAATTTCTGGTTCTGTTGCTGTCCTTGTGGAGTTCCTGTCCTCTCCAGATCTTACTATTTCCCACTTTTTTCATAAGAATCCATACACTCTGCCCAACAGTTGGCCATAAGTCTCAGCATCTGCTTTGATTGTCTGCAGGGCAGAGCCTTTCAGAGGCCCTCTGTGGCAGGTTCCTAACTTGTTTCCTGCTTTCTTCTTCTTCTGATGTCCTTCCTCTTTGCCTTTCAGTATGGGGATTGATCATTTTAGTCAGGGTCCCTCTCTTGATTAGTTTCTTTAGATATACAGATTTTAGTAGGTTTATCCTATATTATATGTCTATATGGGTGAGTATATACTGTGTGTGTCTTTCTGCTTCTGGGACAGCTCACTCTGGATGATCCTTTCCAGGTCCCACCAATTACCTGAAAATTTCATGATTTCCTTATTTTTCATTGCTGAGTAATATTCCATTGTGTAGATGGAATATTACTACCACAATTTCTGTATCCATTCTTCAGTTGAGGGGCATCTGGGCTGTTTCCAGCTTCTGGCTATTACAAATAAAGCTTCCACAAACATGGTTGAGCAAAAGTCCATATTGTGTACTTGAGCCTCTTTTGGATATATGCCTAGGAGAGGTATGGCTGGATCTTAAGGAAGTACTATTCCTAGTTGTCTGAGAAAATGCCAGATTGCTTTCCAGAGTGGTTGTACAAGTTTACATTCCAACCAGCAGTGGAGGAGGGTTCCCCTTTCTCCACAGTCTCTCCAGCATGTGTTGTCACTTGAGTTTTTGATATTGGCCATTCTGATGGGTGTACAGCAAAATCTCAGGGTTGTTTTCATTTGCATTTCCCCAATGGCTAATGACGTTGAGCATTTCTTTTAGTGTTTCTCTGCCATTTGATATTTCTCTATCGGGAATTCTCTGTTTAGCTCTGTTGCCCATTTTTTAATTGGATTACTTGGTTTGCTGCTTTTCAGCTTCTTTAGTTCTTTATATATACTGGATATTAGCCCTGGGTCAGACAGAGGGTTGGTGAAGATTCTTTCCCAATCTGTAGGCATTCCTTTTGTTTTGATGATGGTGTCCTTTGCTTTACCGAATGTTTTCAGTTTCATGAGGTCCCATTTATTGACTGTTGCTCTTAGAGCTTGTGCTGTTGGTGTTCTGTTCAGGAAGTTGTCTCCTGTACCAATGAGTTCTAGGGTCTTCCCCACTTTTTTATTAAACTTATTTAATTTGTCTGGTTTTATGTTGAGGTCTTTGATCCACTTGGACTTTAGTTTTGTGCAGGGTGATAAATATGGTTCTATCAATGTGATCCACCATATAAACAAACTGAAAGAAAAAAACCATATGATAATCTCCTTAGATGCTGAAAAAAGCATTTGACAAAATTCAACATCCATTCATGTTTAAAGTATTGGAGAGATCAGGGATACAAGGCACATATCTAAACATAGTAAAGGCGATATACAACAAGCCTATAGCCAACATCAAACTAAATGGAGAGATAGTTAAAGCAATCCCACTGAAATCAGGGACAAGGCAAGGCTGCCCACTCTCTCTATATCTCTTCAACATAGTTCTGGAAGTCCTTGCTAGAGCAATAAGACAGTTGAAGGAGATCAAGGGGATACAAATTGGAAAGGAAGAAGTCAAATTATCATTGTTTGCAGATGATATGATAGTATTATACCTGAGTGACCCCAAAAATTCTACCAGGGAACTCCTGCAGCTGATAAACACCTTCAGCAAAGTGGCCAGATACAAAATTAACTCCAAAAAAATCAGTAACCCTCCTGTATACAAAAGACAAAAGGGCTGAGAAAGAAATTATGGAAACAACACCCTTCACAATAGCCACAAAGGACATAAAGCACCTTGGTGTAACCCTAACCAAGCAAGTCAAAGACTTGTGTAAAAAAAATTTCAAGTGTCTGAAGAATTAATTAGAAGAAGATATCAGAAGATGGTAAGATCTCCCATGCTCATGGCTTGGCAGGATTAACATAGCAAAAATGGCCATCTTACCAAAAGCAATCTACAGATTCAATGCCATTGTCATCAAATTACCAACACAATTCTTTACAGACCTGGAAAGAAAAATTCTCAACTTCGTATGGAATAACAAGAAACCCAGAATTGATAAAACAATCCTCTACAATAAAAGATCTTCTGGAGGTATCTCCATCTCTGATCTCAAGCTGTACTATAAAGCAACAGTAATAAAAACTGCATGGTACTGGCATAGAAACAGAATGGTGGATCAATGAAATCGAACCATGGATTCCATTGATTCCACAGAAGAATCAGAAATAAACCCACCCGCTTATGGACATCTGATCTTTGACAAAGATGCCAAAACTATACAATGGTATACAAAACTATACAATGGTATACAAAACTATACAAATGGTGCTGGTCTAACTGATACCCACTGTCACCTTAAAATAATGTCCTAGTTTTATTTCTGTTAACATGATAAATACTGATCAGAAACAAGTTGGGGGCAAACACAGCCTTTGCCATCTTCCACTTCCAGGTCGGAGTTCATCAGTGATGGGAGTCAGAGCAGGAGCCTAACAGCAAGACTTGACACAGACCATAGAGGACGCTGCTTCCCGGTTTGCTCCCAATCTTAAATTAAACCTCCTTTCTTATGGAGCGTAGGCGTAGGGATGGCGGGAGCCTCAGTGGGCTGGAACTTCTCACGCCCATTAGTTAAGAATATGCCTCCCAGACCTGACCGCAGGACAACCTGACCGAAGCAATTCTGTGATCGAGGTTCCCTCCTTCCAAAAGACTCTAGGATTGTGTCAAGGTAACAAATGAAGCTAATTGTAACAGATAGGTCTTCAAAATTCAGAAATGCAAAACAACTCAAGAATCAAAAACACCACAGAGTAACTGGATTTAGCAACTATATATAAAATATTCTATTTAAATTATAATACACATTCTTTGTAGCACTAGGAACCTTCTTTAAAATCAATCAGCTTATAAGCCACAAAGCAAGTCTTAACAAATACAAAAATATAAAATAATTCCTTATATTTTATAATACCTCAGTGAAATAAAAATAGAAGTCAGTCTCAAGAGTAACCACAAAAACTACACAGATATTTTGTGATTGGATAATCCACTTTTGGAAAAATTGTGGGCATTAAGAAATTCATAGAGGAGATTATTTTAAACCTTAGATTCAAAAGGAAATAATGCCAGAATCTGCAAGAAACTTTGGGCTATATTTAAGGTGGTTTTATAGAAAGGTTTATACTTATATGTACTTACGTATACTAAAAAGACAAAGTGACCTTAAATAAACAATGATGCATCTCAGTATCAGAATAAATATGGAAAGGATGAAGTTAAGAATGCCTGCCAGCAAATAAATAAATAAAAAATGAAAATTAGGGTAAAATTAAGACTGAAATAACAATGTACAGAATCAATTAAATAAAGATAATTTTCCTGAAAAGTAAACAAGATTGGAAGATCCTTACCCAAACTTATTAAAAGGAAAGTACAACAAGAAAGAAGGAGGGCCCTGAGTAAGATGTTCAACCCTCACTCAGAAAGACAAACTCGATGGACATTGGAAAAGAAGGAAACAGAAAACAGGAAACAGGACAGGAGCCTACCACAGAGGGCCTCTGAAAGACTCTACCCAGCAGGGTATCAAAGCAGATGCTGAGACCCATTACCAAACTTTGGGCAGAATGCAGAGTATCATATGAAAGAAGAAGGAGATAAAAAGACTTGGAGGAGACAGGAGCCCTACAGGAAGAGCAACAGAACCAAAACATCTGGGCCCAGAGGTCTCTTCTGAGACTGATACTCCAACCAAGGACCATGCATGGAGATAACCTAGAACCTCTGCACAGAAGTAGCTCATGGCAGCTCAGTATCCAAGTGGGATTCCCCATTAAGGGAAACAGGGACTGTCTCTGACATGAAACCAGTGGCTGGCTCTTTGATCACCTCCCACTGAGGGGAAACAGCCTTACCAGGCCACAGAGGAAGACAGTGCCACCAGTCCTGATGAGACCTGATAAGCTAGGGTCAGATGGAAAGAGAGGAGGAACTCCCCTATCAGTGGACTTGGAGAGCGGCATGGGAGGAGATGAGATACGGCGGGTGGGATTGGGAGAGAATGAGAGAGGAAGCTACAGCTGGGATACAAAAATGAATAAACTGTATTAATATAAAAAATTTAATTAAAAAAGGAAAGTGCAAGGTAATGAAAATTAGTAAAACTTAGAGGTTCCAAGGAAATTTAAAACCAATGCCAGTGAAAATGAAAAGGTTATCAGGAATATTTGAAAATCTCTATTCCCCAAAGCTGAAAACCTAAAAGAAATAGATAAATTATTGAGATCACATGATTTAGAAAAATCAAATCCAGTAACTTAACTAGGCCCAAAACATGCAAAAAGAATGAAACAATGAGTAAGTCTCCCCAAAAAGAAGAGCCCAGGACTCACTACTATACTTTAAGAAAAATGTAACACCAACACTTCTCAAACCATTCTACCAAACATAAAGGCAAGTAGTGATACCAAATTCACTGTATAAAACCAGAACTACACTGGTTCCAATTCTGCATAAGGACACAATAGAAAGAAAAAATTATAGACCAAGTTTTCTGATGAACAGTTGTGTAAAAGTTCTCAACAAAATGTTTGGAAACTGAATAAAAATATATTAAGAAAATCGTTTATTGCAACCTATTTGCTCTCAGGCCAGGGATCCACATAAGTATAGAAGCTGACAGAAAGCACTTGAGGATCTCAATAGACAGAGAAAAGGATTTGGGAAAGTTCTGTGTACCTTCAGGTAAAAGCATAAAGACATTAGGAATAGAAGCACTCTCATTCAGTGTAACAAAGGCTGTGTTTTACAAACACAGAGCCAAGGTTATACTAAATGGTAAAACTCTGAAAACATTTCCTGTAAATCTGGAAAAAGACCAAAGCACCTGACCTCTCTTGTTTACTCAATTTAGTGCTCAAATTCTTATCTAAAGCAACAAGAAAAGAGAAAGAAATAAAGGGATATGATTCAGAAAGAAAGAAGTGAGATTATTCCCATTTCCAGATGACATGTTATATTTGAAACATACTATATATGGCACCAGAACACTTTTAGATCTGAGGGATACTGCAGAGAAGTTGGAGGACACAAAAAATCAACAGCTTTTCTGTATATCAATCATTAACTTGTCAGGAAAGGAATTGGAGAAAATGTCCTATCAAAATTCTTTTAAAAGCACATAGGAGTAAACTTACCCAAGAATGCGGATTGCTTCTACAATGAAAATTTTAAGATACTAAAAATAAAATTGAATATGATAACAGACAATTGAAATATCTATCATCTATGCTTCTGTATTGGCAGAATTAACTTTGTGACAACAGATATATTACTATGACTAATTTAATATAATTGTAATTCCTACAAAATTCCAGTTATATTCTTTCTAAAACCAAAGTCCCAAAATTCATACAATCGAAAAAAAACAAACACCTGAAACACAATCAGAAAGAATACTGCTCAAAGACTCTAAATATATGTCCTTAAATTATACTAAAGATCCAGCTAAGTCATCATGTTACTGACACCACAGATAGATCCAGCTAAGTCATCATGTTACTGACACCACAGATAGATCACAAAAGGGACAAGAACAGAGTAGAGGGTCCAGGTACCAGCCCACACAGCTACAGTGACCAACTATTCCAAATGTAAAATGGTAAGAGCTTCATCAGATAGTGCTGGTAGAGCTGTATGTCCAAGCATAATTGCAGAGAAATGAGAGTAAATTCATTGCTATCACTTCATGTTGAAAAAAAAATCAAAGCCTTCATTTAAACGCTGAAAGTGTTAGAGAAAAACATAGTGGGGACAAATTAAGATACACTCTTTGGCAAGAACCTTCTGAAATGGACTCTGATGCCATTGAAAATAGCTCAAAAGTTGACTAATGGGATTACCTGACAAACAGAATCTCCTGTATAGGAAGGAAAACTGTCAGCAGTGGGAACAACAGACAGCTCATAGAATGTAAGAAAGTCTTCGCCAGTTTCAGGCAGGGACTTAATATCTAGAATATATAAAGAACCCCAAAATATACTGTAAAAAAAAACAGGCTAATAATGCATCAAAACCACTTGACATGACAACACAGAATGAGGAGCTCTCACAAGGCTGCACACCTAGAGGAGGAGGTCTAAGCAGCTCATGGGAGCATTAGCCTTTTCCAGAGACAAGTCCCTGACAGGTTATATAATTCCACATGTCAGCTCTAAACACATGTGCATAGGAACAAAACTATATTCTACACAGACAGAGCTGATTTTATATAAATCAACAATAATAAAAGAAAAGGTCATCAATTTGAGAGGAAGTGGGGGGCATCAAAAAAGTTCTGTGGAGAATGACATAAATGACTGTAGAGTACTCGTGCATGACACCCTCACAAAAGTATCTGATCACACAACCCTTAAAAGAATATAATAAGTGAGTAACACATATTTTTAAAGTGCACAATATTCTTGCCCATTAGGAAAATAAAATTAAAATGACTTGAAATTCCATCACACCCTAGTCATGATGGTTATCATCAGAAATACAATTGACAACATTACATTTAAAATATAATTTTCTCTTTCTCTTTCCAAAAATAAAATAAAAAATGTGGTATATATACACAATGGAATTTTATTCACCCACAAAAAATAATGAAATTAACCCTTTTCAATACTCCACATGGATAGCATGCAAGGGTGGACTTCACTTTCTAGAGAATTCAGTTGTCTTCCAAAAATCAGCTAGCAAGTGGCAACTCTGAACACGCAGATTTAAGGTCAAAAGAAAATCTTTGCAGGGGTGGAGCCAAGATGGCGACTAGCACACACAGTTTCTGAGCTGTGGACAGCTAACTGTCTGAGTTGGTGAGTGGAAGGACCTCTAACCCAGGAAAACAACGGTGAGGATTTCTAAACAACAGGGAACACCGCAAGAGGTGAAAACTTTGGTCTCAGGTCACCCAGAAACTTGTCTGGGGAAGGTGAGAAATGATCCTTTGATCTCCCGGCACTCCCCTCCCCCAGACCTCCTTCCTCCTCGGCACAGTGGATTCATCTTTCTCAGCACAGACTTAACTGACTGGGGTCTGCAGCTGCTGAGGCAGAGCTCCAAGCCCTTTAGCAGCAAATGCCAGCAGTACCTGTCTCGGAGTCCCAGATCCGTGCGGCAGCTGCACCATCCTCCCGGGGCCCAAGTCTGCTAGACGCCATACTAGCTTCTCAGGATGGCAATCACTGATGGTAGGGCCCGCCCAATCCCACAGTGACAGAGAATACGCTATATACTCACCAAAACCAGGCAGAAACGCCATACAAGCTAGGCATCACCAGTCACTGGGCCTCCCAAGCTTGGAGAGCAAAGTGAAGAGACCCCAGGACTTCCCAGAAAGCATCGGGACTAGCAACCCAGTCTCCGGTTCAGTGGGACTTCCTAACCTGGTGGTGGAGCAGCACTGAGCTGGCTGGGCACATCAGCCCTCTAGTTTAAAACTAACCAGGGCCAAACCAGAGAACAGAGAGCCTGGTTACCCTGATCCCTACTGACGTGACCACACTGAAATCTCCAGCCGCAGCAAGACCTCATAACCTGGCAGTGACAGCAGCACAGAGCTGGCAGAGCACATCAAAGAAGCAGGGCCAAACCAGAGAGCAGAGAGCCCGGATATCCCGATCTCTGCCAAGTGACCTGCATGTAAGTGAGTGCACCCTTGAGAATCTGCAGATCCCCAGATCCTGAGTCCTTCTAAAACAGAAGCCAGGCATCGAACCCCCTCCCACCCACGTACCCACTTTGGGAAACAGAGGGGGACTTGGGACATTAAAGTTCCTGCTCTGTGGGTCTAATTGAGGAGTTAAGGCAGTTAATGCCAGAAATTGCGCTGCGATCATCAATAGAGCCTGCGACATATACAGTGCAGAGCCTCTCCCACACATTCAAGGGTTCAACATTAGCCATCACTCTGTCCCTCGAGACACACGTCCATGCACACACACACAAACATACACACACACATACACACACACACACACACACACACACACACACACGAGCGCGTGAGGGCACACACACTTGCATTTGCCCTGTCTGAGCCTGCATACTTTTCTCCCACAGGTACAGCTAGTCCTCAGCACATGCGAGAGGACACGGGACCTCTCTCAGCTTCCTGAAGAACTCTCCAGACGCCAGAGAGAGACAGTACCAGGCTGATCTGCAGAACCCAAAAACAAACAGGGAAGGTTTCAGATAAGCCAATGGCCAGGGGTAGGCTAAAGAACACTCCCAACATAAATCAGGACATCATGACTTCACCAGGAAACCCCAAAATTGATGGATACTCCAATTCATCAGAAGCACAGGAAAATGACTTTAAAGCCATGCTTACCCAATTATTTGAGGCTCATAAGGAGGAAATGAACAAATCTTTCAAAGAGTTGGCCAGTCAATTGGAGGTAAAGAAAGAAGAAATAACAAATAGAGGCACAATAGAGATAAAATTAGTGGCGTATAAAAAGGAAATGAACAAAGAAATAGAGACCATCATAGAGAGACAGGAATCCAAATTCAAACACATGAAAGAAATGGTGCAAGGCATGAAAACAGAATTAGAATCAATAAAGAAAACACAAAATGAGAAAACCCTTGAGCTGGAGAACTTGGAGAAAAGATCAGGAACCACAAAACTAAGCATCACCAACAGAATACAAGAGAAGGAAGAGAGAATCTCTGGAGCTGAAGACACACTTGCAGAAATTGATACTTCTCTCAAAGAAAAAGTAAAATCAGAAAAGTTCCAATCACAAAATATCCAAGAAATCAAGGACGCTATGAAAAGACAAAATCTAAGAAAAATAGGAATTGATGAAAAAGAAGACTCCAGGCTCCAAGGTCCAGAAAATATTTTCAAGAAAATCATAGAAGAAAAATTTCCCAACTTAAAGAAAGAGATGTCCATAAATATACAAGAGGTCTACAGAACTCCAAATAGACTAGACCAGAAAAGAAACACAACACGTCACATCATAGTCAAAACACTAAATCTACAGAACAAAGAAAGGATATTAAAAGCAGCAAGGGAAAAAGGCCAAGTAACATATGAAGGTAGACCTATCAGAATCACACCGGACTTCTCATCAGAAACTATGAAAGCCAGAAGGGCCTGGGCAAGTATCATGGAGACTCTAAGAGATCACAAATGTCAACCCAGACTACTATACCCTGCAAAGCTTTCAATCAACATAGATGGAGAAAACAAAATATTCCATGACAAAACTAAATTTACGTAATATCTATACAGCAAACCAACCCTACAGAAGATACTAGAAGGAAAACTCCAATCCAACAATAACAACTTCACCCAAGAAAACAGGGCATACAGATAATATCTCAACAAAAATGAAAAGAAAACAAGCAATGAAACAGGGTAAGATCACCGACTCCATTACAAAAGGAACTAACATGCTTTGGTCACTACTCTCTATCAATATCAATGGACTCAACTTGTTATTCAATGACAGCTGGGTTAAGGAAGAAATAAAGAAAGAAATTAAAGACTTCCTAGAATTCAATGAAAATGAAAACACAACATACCCAAATTTATGGGACACATTGAAAGCAGTGTGCAGAAGAAAATTTATAGCACTAAGTGCCTGAAAGAAGAAATTTATAACATCACATACAAACAACTTAATGGCCCAACTGAAAACCCTAGAAAAAAACAGAAGCAGATACACCCAAGAGGAGCAGACGGCTGGAAATAATCAAACTCAGGGCTGAAATCAATCAATTAGAAACAAATAAAACTATCCAAAGAATCAATGAAACAAAAAGCTGGTTCTTTGAGAAAATCAACAAGATAGACAAACCCTTAGCCAAACTAACTAAAAAGCAGAGAGAACTATCCAAATCAGCAAAATCAGAAATGAAAATGGGGACATAACTACAGATACTGAGGAAATCCAAACAATTATTAGGTCATACTACAAAAACCTATATGCCACAAAATTTGAAAATCTAAATGAAATGGATGATCTTCTTGAAAAATTCCATCTACCAAAATTAAGTCAAGATCAGGTAGAAAGACTGAATAGCCCTATATCATCCAAAGGAAATTGAAGCAGTCATTAACAGTCTCTCCTCTAAAAAAAGCCCTGGACCAAATGACTTCAGCGCAGAATTCTACAAGACCTTCAAAGAAGTGCTAACACCAATTCTCCTCAAACTATTCCACAAAATAGAAACAGAAGGAACACTACCAAATTCATTCTATGAAGCCACAGTCATCTTAATACCTAAACCACACAAAGATCCAACAAAAAAGAGAACTTCAGACCTATCTCTCTCATGAACATTGATGCAAAAATACTCAATAAAATACTTGCAAACCGAATCCAAGAACACATCAAAGATATCATCCACCATGACCAAGTAGGCTTCATCCCAGGCATGCAAGGATGGTTCAGCATACGGAAATCCATCAATGTAATCCACCACATAAACAAACTGAAGGAGAAAACCCACATGATCATCTCCTTAGATGCTGAAAAAGCATTTGACAAAGTCCAACATGTCCAAAGTCCATGTTTAAAGTCTTGGAGAGATCAGGGATACAAGGCACATATCTAAACATAGTAAAGGCAATATACATCAAGCCTATAGCCAACATCAAACTCAATGGAGAGA
>REGO01000252.1:2228131-2260241 GCA_010120015.1 Rhombomys opimus
TTTATTTGTAATAGCCAGAACTTGGAAACAACCCAGATGTCCATCAACGGAGGAATGGATACAGAAATTGTGGTATGTTTACACAATGGAATACTACTCAGCAATCAAAAAGGACAAAATCATGAAATTTGCAGGCAAATGGTGGGATCTAGAAAAGATCATTCTGAGTGAAGTATCTCAGAAGGAGAAAGACAAACTTGGTATATACTCGCTTATATAGACCTACAAAGTCTGATAAACATAACGAAATCTACACACCTAAAGAAGATAATCAAGAAAATGGACACGGGTGAAGATGATCAATCCTCACTTAGAAAGACAAATGGGATGTGCATTGAAGGTATGACAGGAGTCTACCTCAAAAGGCATCTGAAAGCCTCTAACTAGCAGTGTTCTCAAAGCAAAGACTCATGACCAAACCTTTGGCAGAGTGCAGGGAATCATATGAAAGAAGGGGAGTTAGTCTGATGGGGAAAGGATAGGAGCTCTTAGTTCTCACTGACAAACGGGATATGTCCTCACAAACTGGTGTTCTCAATTGCTAACGGCCTAAGTAAACAGTTTCGCAGGTTAAAAAAAAAAACAAAAAAAAAACAAAAAAAAAACAAAAACACGTGTGCAAACCTTCCAGCCAGAGGGATTAAAGGTGTGCCCCCTGTCTTGTTTCAAATAGAGGGATTAAGGGTGTGTATTCCATCCAGAGAAACTGAAGGTGTAGAGTAAGGTCTGTATTCCAATTAGCTCACACAGACCTAGGTCTTTGCATGGGATTCTTTTGCCAGAGCAGCCTTGTTACCGGATTAAAATTTCTCTACAGGTACCCCTCCATAACACAGGTAGCAGGCATGTGAAAATGAACCAATATTGCTGTGCTATCTTCAGGAGTTTCTGGTTTAATAGTGAGAGATGGCAGAGGGTAAGGCACTGTCAAGATGGAGGCCAGGTAGCTCAGAACTCAAAAATGGCATGGCTTACAGAAAAGAATTACAAATACGCATATCAAATCCTCAAGAATTCATTGGACTAGAGAAAGAAATTTGTGGATGGAACTTTGAGGAGCAGTTAATGGGATTTAACCGGGAGATTTGAGAACAGAGTGCATTCAGTGCGGCTTGGGCAAGTATTAAAAGAAACTGTGAAATGCTGGCAAGACCAGCTGTTAGGTAATGTAGGGATGTCCGGAGGACAGAGGGAGAAGAAATTACCAGGACCTCTGTTGACATTCCCCAAAGATACAGTGCAGGCTTTCTTACAGTCTTGCTGAACTCACCTCTGCAGACAGTGCTTGAGCTAGATTTTCTTCTCCACTGAACTTCCATGGGCGACTAGCTCTTAGGGACCCTTGGAAATAAGGTGCCATTCCTCTCCACTTCTGTAGCTCTGTCAATTTTTTTGGTGCCAACAACATACTTTTCCCCCACCTATTGAACAGAGTCTGATATTTTGATGTGTTACCAAAATGAGAAAGGCAAAAACAAAAGTGTTTTTTCAGAATCAAAGCGACTGATCGGTTTAGTTAGAAACACTTTTCTCTACACGAAGGAAGCACTAAGGTGAACTTTTGCAAATTTTTTTTTTATTTTCTTATTTTCTCCCCTAACTTGGGCATATTGGAGCAGAAGGCTCCTGTCATTTTAAATAGAAAATATCTTCAACTCCGAAAATTTAAGCAGCAAAGAAAATGAAGGCTTTGGCTTTTGGAACCCAGTATATCTCCAGGCTTTTTAATAAGCCTGAAACTTCCTGGCACCCTGTGGCAGTTGCCACCCACTGCCATGCGACTGCCCACATGCTTCTGCATGTTTGCCTTCCTGAACATATCTAAGAAGCCAAACCTTATCAAAGTGGCAAATAGAGGGAATATTATTTCTTTCATCTATGCTGGGTAAAAATAAAAGTTCAGTTTTAAAACTCATAAATGAAATAAAACTATCATGAGAATGGAAACTTGAAATCACAAATAGAAGAATGAGATAACCTCTGTGCTGTGTTGCCAGGGTCAGTCTGTGGTGTGTGTGTGTGAAAGGGGAGAGGGGCACGAAATGAGAGAGTAGAAGAGAGAAGGAAACAGACAAAAAGAAAGAGAGAGGCATACATATAATGTGACTCTCACAATCACCCACCCTACACATAGCCAGAGATTACTCTTTAATTCCATGCTTGAATTCTTGCCATGGTGCAAGCGCATTGCTAACTTATTTCTTCTTCTTCCTCTTCTTCTTCTTCTTCTTCTTCTTCTTCTTATTATTATTATTATTATTATTATTTACTTATTTCAATTCATTCACTTTGTATCCCAACTTTAGCCCCCTCCCTCATCCCCTCCCAACTCTGCCCTCTCCTTTTTTCTTCCTTGCCCCTCTCCCAGTCCACTGAAAATGGAGATCCCCCTCTCCTTTCTTTTGATCCTAGTCTATCAAGTCTCATCAGGACTGGCTGCATTGTCTTCCTCTGTGGCCTGGTAAGGCTGCTCCCCTCTCAGGGGGAGGTGATTAAAGAGCCAGCCACTGAGTTCATGTCAGAGACAGCCCCTGTTCCCCTTACTAGGGAGTCTACTTGGAGACTGAGCTGCCATAGCCTACCCCTGTGCAGGGGTTCTAGGTTATCTCCATGCATGGTCCTTGGTTGGAGTATCAGTCTCAGACAAGACACCTGTGCCTAGATTTTTTGGTTCTGTTGCTCTCCTTGTAGAGCTGCTGTCCCCTCTAGGACTTTCCTCTCCCTCTTCTTTCATAAGATTCCCTGCACTCTGCCCAAAGTTTGGCTATGAGTCTCAGCATCTGCTTTGATACCCTGCTGGGTAGAGTCTTTCAGAGGCCCTCTGTGGTAGGCTCCTGTCCTGTTCCCTGTTTTCTCCCTTTTCCTACATCTATCCCATTTGCCTTTCTGAGTGAGGATTGAGCATCTTACACAGAGTCCTCCTTATTGCTTAGTTTCTTTTGGTTTCTATTGTAAAATGAAGGCTAAGCTCTTCCGATTTTTTTCAGTGCTACTAGAAAACAAAGAGCTATGGTGAGATCAAGGGGAGGTGACATGGTTTCCTAAGAGGCATTTGCAGAACTGAGAAAGAGTTCTTAGGAAAAAGACCTCACATTGTCTATTGAGTGTTGCGTTGAAGATCCTAGGCAGACAAGAGGAATGGACTCTGCATGGGGAAGCTGGCACTGGGAAGGCGCTCAGAAAGTCACACTTCAGGTGCAGCAGCAAGAAGGGGGGAGGGCAAGAAGGGTTAGGAACCTCTATCCCATGCTGTGCTGGAAGTCAGGACTCAACCTTGGAGATCAGGGAATAGTTTGGTCAGATTCCTTATTGAAAATAAATTCAAAAGAAATTGAAATTGAAACTGTGAAGAGTGAATAGAGGTGTCAGAGAGAATGGAGACCTGAAAGAGAGTTACAATTTAAAACAGAAGTACTCTCCCCTCCTCTGTCCTGATGTCACAGGGGAAGACAGAGAAATGTGGACAGCGCAGTGCTGGTAAGCTCTAGCCGCTGACTTTGATCAAAGCCTCCGCGGCCACTTCCTGTCAGGGGCTCTAAGGTGCGGCGCTGCGGGCTGTCTGTCTACCCAAGACATGCTTCTTCCTTTTCCTCATTCATCACTGCTGCTTGTTTGGGGGATGATGCATCCACCTCTAGGCAAGATATCTGTTTTCCAGTTCTCTCTTGCAGTGTGAGGTAATGAAGGAGATGTAAGCAAGTGTGTGCTTCATGTTAGTTATGAGAAAACTCTTGTCTCTTTGGCTAAAGAAATGCCTAAGTAGAGAGATGCCTTTCCCCACCTGGAATGTAGATATGGGGGTGAGCGTGGGTGTGCAGCAGCCACATTTTAATCAGCCATAAGGAAGAGCCAAAGCCCTCTGAGAAGGCCTTCGTGATGCTGGAAGACAAATAAAGTGGAACAGAACAGCAAATACCCAAAGCCTGAAGAAACACAATCCGAAAGTAAACCAGAGAGCAGTTCACCGAGAGCCTAGGTCATGTTTGCAGCTCTGTGAGCTCCGGCTTGGCTCTCTACCCTGCAGACCGGAGACCTGTAATTAAGCTTTGTGCTAAAAGCTAAGGTTTAAAACTAAGAAATAAAGGAAGAAATCCCAAATGGGAGAAGGGTTAATAAGGTTAGGAAGCCGTGTGAGGAAGAAGGGGAGACACACAGGCTCAGGAGTAAACCCTGACATGGTGAGGGCAGGAGGGCACAGTGAGTGGTTCAGCAGTTCTCCATCAGAGAGTGAACGCTCTCCCAGTGATTGCACGTCATGTCACACCCACCAACAAAACCTGGGAGGCAGGCGTGTCTTTGCTCCTCTCTCTCCTTAGTGACGGGAATCTGACTCTGTAGAGCGGCTGCACGCCCCCAATGCTGGGTTTTCCATCCTTCCTTCATTCTGAGAGCAGTTCCCCGGGGAAGATAGAAGCTCTTGCCTTTTGACTTCCTAATTACAGCTACTGGCTGTAGACCTATAATGGGCACACAGCAGTGAGGAAATTGCACAAACTGCAAACTAACAGTTCGCTTTGGACGTCATACTATGTCTTTGCAGTAGACCTACCCTTGAATCCCATTATCTGGATTCCTGGATATCAACACCCAGTTTCACCTATGAACCTGAGGCCAGCGTGGTCTACATTGTGAGTTCCAGGTCAACCAGGGCTATGCAGTGAGACCCTGTCTCACCCACCACCATCACCACCTCAGGTACACCTCGGCTGGAGATACGGCTAAGCAGTTAGGAGCTCAGCCTGACTGTCTGCTCTTCTAGGAGACTGGAGTTCCGTTCCCAGCACCCACGTCAAGCAGCACATAGCAACCTGTAACTCCAGTTCCAGGGAATCCAACACCTTCTTCTGGCCTCTGAAGGCACTCCCACACATGCCAACACACACGCACGCACGCGCGCGTACACACACACACACAACAAAATAAACCAGAGGAAGGGAAGATGGGGACAGGGCTGAGAGCAGCACCCACCCCGCGTCCCTCCTGGGCCTGACTCGGGTCAGGTCTCTAAGGCCTCACTTGAAGATCAGGGCTCTGCATTTGTCAGCGCCCTGGAGAAACACTGAATTCATTTTCTCCACATCAACAAAGGAGTGTGCTAGGGAAAGCACGCTGATGCCAGGCAGACAAGAGTGAGAGACAACTACGCTGCAGACCAACAAAGTCTACTGGACCTAACGAGCCAGAAGGCGCCCTGCTCTGGGACATGGGGCTGTTGGAGACATGCAACCCTTACTGCATTGCCACCGGAGGCAAGGATCAGGACAATCACCCATCCTCCTCGCACCGTCTGGACCCCTCGAAAAGCAGTCCTGCAGGAGCAGGAGCGGGGTCCCTGTCTCTACCGCGTACAGCAGGCAGATGTGATTTGCCCCAGGCGCACGTGCCGAGGAGGGAGGGGCCGCTTGCCCCTTCTCCTAGTTTCCCTGCAAACATATGCACACAAGGTTGGACTCACTTTTGTCATTGGAAAGCAATTTTTGAAACAAACACCTCAAAAATAAGCATTGCAACAAGAAGAGAACGAGACACATGAACTGCTTGAGTGCCCTGGCTAATTTTTTCTAAGTGTGTCCACCGCACTGCACAACTTAAAGCGACTGTGCAGCGTTTTGTACCGGTCATTTGACATGTAGCTGGCCTGGAAGCCACCATCTCACTCTAGGTGGTAGAAAGCAAATAATCCACACTCATGCATACTCATGGCTGACGTGTTATCATCCCTGTGGAATCGATGGTCACATTTGAAAACACTGTAAAATAATTATTGGATTTTAAATGTCTGGACGGGAGGCAGAGTTTAGGGTAATGAGCAGCGCAGTTAATGCTGCGTAGTCCTGCAGTTCAGAGAATGCCGAGTCCTCTGTGGAGGAACACGCAGAAAGGGCCTCGGGGAAGGACACCCAGGGCTAAGGAAAAGACTCGCCACGGCCAAATGTAAGGGACAGCGCATGCGCATGGACAGCCTGGCCTATGTGCACGCTGGAAAAGGCAGGTGTCCTGTAAACGGCCTAACATGGGCCAGAAGAGCTGTTGATCTCACAAACTCTGGCCCACGTTCACTCATGTCCCTGCTCCAGTCCCTTGTCCCAAGACAAGAAAGTCTGGGTCTGTGGATGCCCTGCAGACCCGCATATGCCTTTGCCTGGAATTATTGGGGCACCCAAAGCTTCTATTGCCTGTAGCAAGAATACGGAACATGTCACGATTATTCATTAAATTCTGTTACATTAAAATAGAGTGAAGACTACACGCTAAAGTAGTAGAATTATACAGCTGGGAGACTGTTCAAAAATTATTAACTCATATTAGAAAGAGCGAATAAAAAGTGAATGTGATTATGTGAAAAGAAGTCAGAAGCAAGATGAAAAACGACTATTTTTAAAGTTTTTTTTAGAAGTTTCTTACAAAATAGAAAAAATAAACCGATGATTCTCCAGAATACATGTTTTAAAAAATTTCCTCAAGTTAGAAAACTTGGTTAGACCAATTATCAAAAAATAGAGAACATAATTTTCAATTTACAAATTACCCTTACAAACTTAATGATTTTTCCCTAGAAGTTCTACCCAAACTTTAAAGGAAAACAGCTACAAAAAACTAAGCTATTGAAATTGTTTGGAACACATTGCCTTATCTTCAGCTGCCATTACAAAACACCATGTACTACTGAGCAGTGGAGGCCAAAGAAGCTGAGTTCTCAGTCAGAAGGAAGAGGAGTCAATTTCTGGATAGTTTAGCTTCTGCTGTGCTTTCCCTCTGCGGTAAAGTAGGCTTCCTGCTCACTAGGTCTTCACATGGCCTTTCCTCGAGTGTCAGTGTTTGGAAGAGAAAGGACAGAGGAAACCAAGACTGAGAGACTAAAAAGAGAGAGCAGAGGAAGGAGGATGGGAGACAGAGGTAAAGTGGGAGAGAAGGAGGAGAGCGAGATAGAAAGGGGAAGAGATGGGGAGAGAGCAAAGCAGAGAAAGAAGGGAGAGAAGAAATAGGTGAGGCAGAGGGAAGGAGGAAAGGGGAAGACGGGAGTTTAATCCTTTATCATTTTTAATGATTAACTATTTCTTTTATGTTTTAAAGATTACAATTATAAAATTTTTCCATTTGCTTTCTTCCCTCCAAACCCTTCTGTAAACCCCTCATTGCTCCCTTTTAAATTCATTGCTTCTTTTTTCTTTAGTTGTCCTTGCTTGCATATATGTATATGTATATATTTTCTCAAATACAAAACTACAGCATGCTCAGTCTGTACAGTGTTACTTGTGTGTTTCCAGGGCTGAACATTGAGAACAGCTATTTCTACCAGTGTTCCTTAGTGGCCCATAGCTCCTTGCGTAGGGCTGAAGCACCCTGCTGTCCCCCACAGCCCACTTTAGTGTGTGTATTTTGTTGTTCTTGTTCACTCTCTTATTTTTCACTAGCCTATGGCCCGGTTTCATGGCCTCTTCCTTACTTCAGCCACTCTGGAGGGTAGGCCTTCAACATATGATTCTGAAAGAAACACAAACACTCAACCCATAGGACTTATAAAGAAAAAGCGTATTTACAGACTCATTCAGTGAGGCATCAACCTAGAATTCATATGTAACTGTTTTTAATTATATGCACAAATTACTCTAATTAGATATTCACAAATTAGCATAATACAGTAGGAGATTAATGCAACTACTATTTGTCTCAGAAATAAGAGGATTATTCAGTGATAAGACCTGGAGGTGACAGAAGCTCCACAAGAAGACCAACAGAGCCAACTAACCAGGGCCCAGAGGGCCTTGCAGAGACTGAAGCACCAACCAAGGACCATGCATAGACTGAACCTAGGCTCTCTACACAGGTGTAGCAGATAGGTGTAGCTCAGGCTTCATCTGGGTTTCCTAGTAAGGGGAGCGAGGGCTATCTCTGACATGGACTCTGTTGCCCACTTTCTGATCACTCCCCACTGGCCAGGCTGTCTCCCCAGACCACAGGGGAAGAGAACTTGCTCAGTCCTGATGGGTCTTAATGAGCTGGGGGTGGGGTTGCAGGGGAGAGGCTCCTCTTATCTGAGGAATAGGGAAGGATGGGGGAAGAGGGAGGGAGGGAAGGAGTAAGATTGGGATGTAAAGTGAATAAATCATGAAATCATGCATTGTATTTCCCCATATAGAAATGGTCTTCATTTTCCATAGTAACAGGTGTAAGAGCTTGTAGCTCATGGGAGAAATTCGCTCTGTTCTAGACACTTGCTGCCAGGAAGGGCTCTGTCACTGTGCAAAGGCTTCAGGTGAGTGTCTCTAGCATTTCCTGCTTCCATTCAGTCTTTGTCCCTTACTCTAAGACACTTCATCTCTGCTGATGACTTACATGCAAACACTGTAATCTGCTATCAGCACTTAGCACTTACTGTCCCTGTAAATGCTTAAATTGCAAAGATGATGGGTATAGTAGCCATTAACCAAGAAGCTGTAATCTCTAATAAATGGAGGTAAAAGCCACATTACCACAGATGAAATAACTAAGCAACAGCACACTTTATAGAGAATTTCATTTCAATTTCAGAATTAAAGTGGAATTGACCATGATATGGAAAGTATCATTTTCAAGGTGATTGGAATTTTCTTGATGTGAACTTTTTCCTTCTAAAACATCAGGGATATTTTTTTTCTTTAAGAAAAGGCTTGCTCCCAGAATTAGCCATCTTCAGCTGAGGCAGCACCTTGGCTACCAGGAAGCTGCCCATCTCAGGGTCTTTAGCATTGCTGAATGAAGCAGCTTTCACTTTTCGTTTGAGTGTTCCTCAGAGCTTTAAAACAAACTCACTTTCTGTGATGAATCTTATCTTAATATGTGTTATGTTTCTAAAAAGTGAGCAATAACTTGACTCTAGTAATAGAAATCTGAGGATTTTTTTCTTTTTCTCCTCTTAACATAAAATAAAATAATAGAGGAAAGATAGAGAAATAGAATGGAAAGAAAACACACCAAATTTTTTCCACAGCAATGAAGATAGTTGTCTGGGTGTATGATGTGGACATATTTTTTAAACTAAGCTGTGGTAAAACTCACCTTCAAACAAAGAGAAAAGGGCTTGCTGAAGTGACCATCTCAATCATAGTACACTAATAAAAGGTCTTTGAAAATCTCATACTAAACATGTTATTAAATATAAATGTGCACATTTGTTTGAACAAAGGATCTCTTGAAGGAGAGAGAAGTGTTTGCATTTG
This sequence comes from Rhombomys opimus, assembly GCA_010120015.1. Lineage (NCBI taxonomy): Eukaryota > Metazoa > Chordata > Mammalia > Rodentia > Muridae > Rhombomys > Rhombomys opimus. Next base: position 2,237,332 of record REGO01000252.1, read on the forward strand.
CAGAGTGCTGGTTCTGCTCCCTGTTAGCTGTGTTCTCCATTGTCTCTTCTGTGAAATGTGATTCTCAAGCTTCCTAGACCCATAATCACAGTGCGGAAGGTAAGCAGGAGTGTGCTATTTCAGATTCTCCTGGGATGGAGCTGCAGGCTTCTCTGCCATAGCAGCTAATACCTTACCCGAAGGTGGTCTCCTGGTGGTGAGACACCCTGGGGATGGCCAGGATGGGTTCTGAAACCTCACACAGTATGACAGTTTGCATAAGCAGCATCTTTGTGCTTTGTTCACAGAAAGGCCTCTCCCTCTGTCACACTGCTTTCAGAGGTACACCTGTGTTTCTGTAAAAACTGGGCCCACTGCCTCGTGTGTCTGCTACCAATTTGCAGGATTTTGCACACGGATTGAAAGTAATTATATTTTCTCCTTTCATGTTTTCTCAGATAATAAACACTTAAATATCCCCCTCAGAAGGTTTAAACGATATCCAGATATATAGACACTAGCCAGATACATACTGCTACAGCTAAAATCCACCCGATACCTGTGGCATCTCCCTCACATGCACAAGTTTTTGTCCACAGCAGTAATCCAGGAAGCCAGGCCACCATCTATGAGTCACATTATACAAGCAGCATCTCCAAGAAGAGAAATAATATCCACCCATTACCCATAATGCCCGGAGTCTGACTAATTAGTGATAGGTTTCCTATTTTTGTCCTTGCTTACAGTGTAGGGAACTTTGATGAGAAAAAGTCAAATATGCAACATAAGCGATTCAATCACAAAGGATTTTGCATATGTAGCTAGCTCATCTATAGCTTCCCCAGGCCAAGAGCCTCCAACCCGGGCAGCTGGGAGCCCTGCCTTTGCACCACAGATTCTGGCTTCCATTTCTGGAGAACACAATGTGATGTTGCCGACAACCTTGCCTTGGCAAGGCCTGAGTAAATCAGCTCTTCCCACTCTCACTTGGTTGGTTCTTGACTTTTTTAAACCTGTTTTTACGGTAATGTGTAACTACCCTCCAGGAAATTCCCATTGGTTTCTAGAGCCTCGGTTTGTTTCCTCACAGCCTCACTAAACATAGGCTACATCAGTCGTTTTACTCTTGCCCATCTGTTAATAGGAAAAGGTCACGTTTTTATGTGAAGTTATCTGATTTGATAAACATGTTTAGAAACTGCTTTTATTCCTTTCTGGCAGTCATTTATTCTTTTACTTGTCCTAGTTTGTAGAACTACAAAAACTTTCAGGCCACATCCCAGGGCAATACTTACACCTATACCTTCTCCTGGATTCTTACCTATAATCTCCCAGTAAATATTGCCATAAAAACCCACCTAAGAATGCCATCTCATTCTTTAAGTTGGAAAATTTTTCTTGTATGATTTTCTTGAAAATATTTTCCAGACCTTGGAGCCTGGAATCTTCCTTTTTTCATCAATTTCTATTATTCTTAGATTTTTGTCTTTTCACGGTTTCCTTGATTTCTTGGATGTTTTGTATTTGGGACTTTTCTGATTTTACTTTTTCTTTATTTTCTTGTATCAATTTCTACAAGTGTATCTTCAGCACCAGAGATTCTCTCTTCCATCTCTTGTATTCTATTGGTGATGCTTACCTTTGTGGTTCCTGATCTTTTCTCTAAGTTCTCCAGCTCCAGGGTTTACTCTGTTCATGTTTTCTTTATTGATTCTAATACCGTTTTTATGCCTTGCACCATTTCCTTCATCTGTTTGAATGTGGATTCCTGTCTTTCTATGATGGTCTCTATTTTTTGTTTTTCCTTTCTATTTGACACTAATTTTACACCTGTCTGTGCCTCCATTTGTGTGGCTATTTCTCCGAGATAGTTGTTTGTTTCCTCTTTATGTGTCTCTAATAACTGGAGAAGCATAACTTTAAAGTCATTTTCCTGTGTTTCCAATGAGTTGGTGTATCCGTTGATTTAGGGGGTTGCTGGTGAAGCCATAATGTCCTGATTTTTCTTGGATGTGTTCTTTCGCTGACCTCTGGCCATCTGCTTATCCGTAACCATGACTCTTTGATCCTGGAGTCTGTACTCCAGACTGGATCCATCTTTCTGTGGTGTCTGGAGTATTCTTCAGGGCAATGAGAGAGGTCCACAGGTTTGAGAGTGTGTGTTGGTGTTTCAGCTGTGCCTAAGGGAGGCAGGTCAGCTGGCACAGAAACACAAATGCGGGTGAGCTTGTGTGTGCCTGTGCATGGAAGTGTGCCTTAAAGGGCAGGGTTCTAGAGAGTGTAGATGCCTGGAATGTGGGATAGGAGTTGCTGTAGGCATAGGAGGAGTTGCAGGCGCTAGCTCTCTTCTAGTGGGTAATGAGCATGTGCAGATTCTCTGAATACCTAAGTGGCCTAGCCATTGGTATTCAGCTCTGTCTGGGCTCCAGGAATTGTTTGCCTGGACTCGACTGGTAGACCCACAGAACAGGGGCTTCAACGTTGAGGACGCTGTCCCAAGAATCCCTATGTTGCCCTCAGTGGGTGTATGGGTGGGAGAGAGATCTGATGTCTGGCTGTTAGCGTAAAGGCACCCTGGATCTAGGGCTCTGCAGGTACTCACTTGAGGGCACACCCACTCTCTAGCAGATCTAATCAGAAAGCACAGGGGTTTCCCCTGTTCTCTACTCTCAGAATTGGGCCTGCTGGGGCAAATGCGGGTGTAGTCAGCTCAGTGGTACTGCAGCCACATAACTTAGGCTGTTAAAGTAGTTCACTGAAAGTCCAGTCATAATAACAGAACTGAGAAGCCGGTACAGATGCCTGATGGGAAGTCCTGGGGAGCCCCTATAGTGGTCCACGGACCTGGGTGTGCACCACTGAAGGACTGGGTGGCTTGTACAGTTACTGGCTGGGAGGCCCTATGGGGCCATACAGCTGCTAAAGGACCTGGGACCCACAAGGCTGGTGCTGGATCCGGGATCTGGAATGCTGGCACAGCTGGCAGCTGCCACTGAGAAACTAGGAGGCCCACCTCTGCGGTCTCAGTCCCCACGTAGGGGTTTCTGTGCTATGAGCGGAGAAGGAGGGAGGCCTGACAAGGGGAAGTGCAGGGGGGCTGAATGTTTACCACTCTCGGTCCCCAGAGAAGTCCGTGGGTGACCTGGATCTAAATGGTCTCAGTTCATGTGTTGTCCCCTCTGACCAAGGAAGCCTCAATGTCAATGTCCTGGCTTCAGCTTCCCCTCCATTCAGCAATTTTGGAGTTTTAGATCCTCTGTCTCTCAGATACATACAGTGTACTCTGGTTGCTGCCATCTTGGATCCAACTTATTTATTTATTTATTTATTTATTTATTTATTTATTTATTATTTATTATTTAAATGAATTAGAGCCTGATACCAGCCCGTACCCTCCTCTCCTCTCAGTTTCAGCCTCACCTCCCTTCCCTTTTCTTCCCTCCTTCTTCTCAGAGAGGGGAAGGCCCTCAAGGGCAAACAGCCCACCTTGATGCAGCAAGTCCCAGCAGGACAAGGCACATCTTTTCCCATTTAGGCCTGACAGGACAGCCCAGCTAGGTGAAAGGGGCACAGAGTTTAAAGGCATCAGAGACAGCCTCTATCCCTGTTACTAGGTGACCCACGTGTTGACCAAGCTGCACATCTGCTACAGCTGTGTAGAGGACCTAGATCCAGCCCATGCATGCTCTTGGCCTGGTGGTTCAGTCTCTGTGAGCCTCCATGGGGTCCAAGTTCATTGATTCTGTCGGACTTCCTGCAGAGTCCCTGACCCCTCCAGCTCCCTCAATCCTTCCCCCTATTCTTTTACATAATTTCCCAAACTCGAACCATTGCTTGGCTGTGGGTCTCCGAATCTGAAGCTGTTGGATGAAGCCTCTCAGAAGACAGTTATGCTAGACTCCTGTCTGCAAGCATAGTAGAATATCATCAGTAATGTCAGGAATTGGCTCTCTCCCATGGGGTAGGTATCAATTTGGGCCAGTCATTGATTTGCTATTCCCTCAATCTCTGCTCCATCTTTATCTCTACATTCTTGTAGGCAAGACAAATTGTGGGTCAAAGGTTTTATGGGTGGGTGGGTGTCTCCGTCTCTTCAATGGGAGTTCCTCCTGGCTATAGGAGGTGGATACTTCAGGCTCCACATCACCCTGTCTGAGACTCCAACAGATTTCTCCACTGCTAGGAGTTTCAGATATGGTCACCCCACAGACTCCCAGGAGCCTTCACTGTCCCAGCGATGCCTCTCCCACACCAATTTGTGCTCTCTCTCCAGATCCTCCCTGCCACTACGCTACACCCCGATGATCTCCCCCACCTGATCCCTGTTACTGTTTTCCCGCAGCCCCATCTGCCCAACTTCCCTCCCCCATTCTCTCCTGACATGTATTTCATTTCGTCCTCTGAGTGAGATTCAAGCACCTTTCCTTGGGCTCTCCTTGTTACTTAGTTTCTTTGGATCTGTGTATTAAGCTATGTCTACTCTATACTTTATGGCTAATGTTCACTTATAAGTGAGTACATACCATGCCTGTCTTTTTGGGTCTGGATTATCTCACTCAGGATGATCTTTTCTAATTCAATCCATTTGCCTACAAATTGCATGATATCTTTGTTTTTAATAGCTGAGTAGCAGTCCATTGTGTAAATATACCACAGTTTTTTTTTTATCTATTCTTTGGTTGAGGGGCATCTATGATTATGAATAAAGCTGTTATGAACATGGTTGGGCCAGTGTTCTTGTGGCATAGTGGAGCATCTTTTGGATATATGCCCAGGAGTGGTATTGCTGGATCTTGAGGTAGGGCTATTTCCAGTTTTCTGAGAAAGTGCCAGATTGATTCCCAAAGTGGCTGTACAAGTTTGCACTCCCACCAGCAATGGAGGAGTGTTCCCTTTTCTCCACATCCTTGACAGTATGATCTGTCACTTGAATTTTTTATCTTAGCCATTTTGACTGGTGTAAGATGGAATCTCAGAGTTGTTTTGATTTGCATTTCCCTGGTGACTAAGGACATTGAACATTTCTTTATGTTCTTTTGGCCATTAGTCCTCTGCTGAGAATTTTCTCTTTAGCTTTGTACCTCATTTTTAATTGGGTTATTTGGTTTGTTGGTGTTTCATTTCTTGAGTTCTTTAGATATTTTTATATTAGTCCTTTGTTAGATGTAGGGTTGGTGAAGATCTTTTCCCATTATGTGGGCTGCTGCTTTGTCCTATTAACAATGGTGGTATTGTTTTCTAACACAAAGAGGTCAGAAAACATCTTGTGTTCAATTTTATCAGCAAATTACTGTGATTTATGCTTTTATACATTTGTATATCTTTCTACACATTCAGAGGCTTATTGGTTCATGTTTCTGATACTTTTTCATCAGTATTAAAACATTCAGGATTGATAGTCTGCAGGGCAGAGATTTTCAGAGGTCCTCTGTGTCAGGCTCCTGACTTGTCCCTCTTTTCTCCTTCTTCTGATGTCCAGCCTCTTTGCCTTTCTGGATAGGAATTGAGCATTTTAGCAAGAGTCCTCCCTCTTGATTAGTTTCTTTAGGTGTACAGATTTTAGTAGGTTTATCCTATATTATATGTCTATATGAGTGAGTATATACCGTGTGCATCTTTCTGCTTCTGCGATAGCTCACTCAGGATGATCTTTTCCAGATCCCATCATTTACCTACAAATTTCATGATTTCCTTGTTTTTTTTTTTTTTTATTGCTGAGTAATATTCCATTGTGTAGATATACCACAATTTGTGCATCCATTCCTCCACTGAGGGGCAGACTATCAATGTAGATATTGAGACTTATGGACAACCTTTGGGCAGAGTGCAGGGAATCTTAGGAAAGAAGTGGGAAACAGTAAGATCTGGAGAGGACAGAAACTCCACAAGGAGAGCAACAGAACCAAAAAATCTGAGCACAGGGGTCTTTCCTGAGACTGCTATTCCAACCAAGGACTATGCATGGAGGTAACCTAAGACCCCTGCACAGATGTAGCCCATGGCAGTTCAGTATCCAGTGGGTTCCATTGTAATAGGAACCGGGACTGTCTCTAACATGAACTGATTGGCCTGCTTTTTAATTTCCTCCCCCTGAGGGGGAAGCAGCATTATCAGGCCACAGAAGAAAACAATGCAGCCACTCCTGATGAGACCTAATTGACTAGGATCAGAAGGAAGGAAAAGAAAATCCTCCCCTATCAGTGGACTTGGGGAGGGGCATGCAGGCAGAGAGTGGAGGAAGGGAGGGATTGGGATAGGAGGAGGGAGGGAACCATGGGGAAGAAACAAAGTGAGTAAAGTGTAATTAATAAAGAAAAATTAAAAAATAAAAAATAAAAATAATTAAAAAAACATTCAGGATTAATCTTAACACAGTTACAGTAAAGAGGGGATACCCCTGGGGCCCAGTGGGAGTCATCGAGCACAAAATTAAGATTCATCTTTTTATTGATACTTTGGAGTGTTTGATTCATACCACAATTATTCCCTCCTTGAGAATATGGAGGAGCAACAGATGCCTTTTGCAAGTCAAACTCGATTATCCTGAGCTTAGAAGACATTGGAAAGTCTCTAAGGAGCAAAGACAAACAGGCTCAGAGCCTTGCTCATAGCCAGATCCTGTTCCCTGGCACCTTCACTCTTGCTTATCATTCAATCGTTTGTGCCTCTGCTCTACTAAAGAAAGTATAGACATGCCATCTCAAATATTGTGCTGCTGAGTTTATTTGAAATATAATTTATTTTTCCTGGTTTCTTTTTCCCTTTCTATGTAAGAACAGTTCTCAGGGACCACAATGTCACATTTTTTTATATGAATGATGAAAATTTGCAATGGCTTTTTTCAGTAAGATCAGACCCACTTTTACAAACACAGTGAAACAGTTGCCAAAAAGAACCAAGTAGGTACCTAATAACATGATATTTAAATGCATAAGATTGAAGGGGAACAAAGAAAGGAATAGATGCTAGAAGAATAAGGAAACCATAACTTAAGAAATAATGTTTCCAACTGATTAGCTAATATTCTGTCAAGGGAGAGAACAAATCAATAAATGATGAGCAGAACTGATTAAGCTGCCATTATAATTAAGGTGTAGAATTATGTTACAGAAGCTTATACTGTCTGAGTTTCACAGCAAGGCTGTGAGCAGGCTTCTGAGTCATTTATTTTCTTATTGCTCTTTTTGAACATTGGGATCTTTGGGTTCACCCTTTCAGAAAAGCAAGCAGCATGGCTAAGTCTAATGAGAACGTAATTATTTTTTCATTAAGGTATAACTAGAATAATTTGTAAAAAATACATTTGATATTATAATAATTTAAATTATCCAAGCAAAATAAAATACGTGCTTAGTTTAGAAATACATAATTCATTGGTAGTTTCTGACTGGATTCTTTACACAGGTTTTCAGCTCAGTCTACTGTCAGCACGACTGAGTTTCATCTGAGTCTCTCAGCTGAAAGATGCTGCCAAACTCAAGCAGCAAGTTAGGACCCAGATGGGCAAATATCTGAACAGCTTTCTGAGCAGGTAAGTTATTTTAGTTAAGGTCAATAAGAATTTATGCTCAGCTAGAGAGCTGTGAATCTGAAGATTAGAGCCACACTGTAGAGGAAAGAGACAGCTGGAGTTGGGACGCATGGCAGTAAGTGCTCTCTGGAGACAGCACACTGACTGGTCTTCCCAGGACTTCCGACTGCACTTGATGTTACCGCAATGATGAATCAATGATGTTTCATTCACAGTGATCTCTGTATCAGTGCACTGACGCTCTTAAGTACGTGCCTGGGAGAAGACATGCTGAATCTAGTTTTTGTTTTGCAAGAGCAGCAGCCACCCCCCATCTGCAATTAGCTGTGCAAATAGTTTCCCTAAATATAGAAAGCTTAACTTTGCTGAAGCGCTCTAAAAGACATTTAAAGAATGGTTCAACTATTGTTGGAAATTAATTCAGAGGACGTCATGGACAATTAAGAACATAGACTATTCGATATTCTAGAAATATCTCAAAGAATGGAGTGGAAATAGGCCTCTTCTAGCCTCAGAAATAAGAATCAGTCAGAATGAATGCTTTTTGTACTTAAGATGTTTGGGAATAGAAAACCTGGATGAAATGTTAAAGTAAATTACCTAAAAGAAATATCCTTCCAATGTTACTGAGACAGTCTAGTTAAAGAAAAATCTCACATACTGTTCAAAATAAGCCAAAACATGAATCAGCAAGTTTGATGCCAGGACTAAAAATGATTTTCCATAATTTAATGAAATTTAAACACAGTGAAAGGGTAAAGATTTGTTACTCAAATAGCCCTTTCAGCATTTGCAGCCACTGGATGAGAAAAAGCCTTTATCAGCCATGACCTTGCTGAGATGTTTTTCTTCCTGAAGTTTTAGCAATTGTGGGCTGTTGTTCCTGTCCTTCTTATCCCAAATGAACTGCACAAAGTATTTAATTTAGTATTAGTTTTTTACTAACAAATATAAAGAAAGGCTAATTTGCTAGCAGGTTCCTGTTTTCTTCTAGTATTAGAGTCTGTTTTCGATGCTTTCCTTCTCTTTCACACCTTCTGCAGATGTAAGAGCAAAAGCAGTCAATGAGCTGTTTCCTCTGTGATAATCATAGTAAGAGAGAAAGTAAGGTATTGTGATTGCTCTCATTATCCAGATTGGCTGGCAGAATGTCATTTACAAAAAGGGGAATTGGGAAGAACCAAGAGAAGTAGACAGGATTTCCATCTTTTACCTCATAAACATGCTATTGTGATAGTATTACTTGAAATTAGTTATTTAGCTAACATTTTTTTTCTTCAAAAACATGTATTTATTGTGGATTTTTCAGCTATAAAGAATAAAATCATGTCATTTGAACAAAAATCGATACAACTGGAAATACGTTGAGTGAATTAAATAATCGTCAGAAAGATGAACATTATGTATTTGTGGTTCCTAGATTTAACACATAATATCATTTATGTATATACAACAAAAAGTAGAAATAAAACTATAAAAGAGACAAAGGAGCTAAGAGAAATGGCAAGAAAATATAGATGTGTGCAAGTTTATGTTCAGCAGACAATGCATACTTGTAGGAAAATTTAAAATATAGTCAAACAAAGGAAATAATGGCAGGTCAAGGAAGCAGTTCCCACCATCCGCTCAGGCTGAGGACTCATCTGCTGGCAAAGCATGAAGAGATGGCTTGTGCTGTTCCTCCGCTTCCCTTCCTGTCCACCTGGATACTGTAAACATCAAGCCAAGGTAGGAACTGCGTTCTGTCTCACGTTAGCCCAGGCTTGCTGGATAATGGTGCTATGGCTTCACTGCTGTGAACACCTACATCATTTCTGATGTTTCACAGTAGAAAACCCTGCCGTGTCATTATAACTGCTTTATTGCATTTGAACGAATTGAATGAGGTCCCAGGACAGTCCCAAAATGTGGAAAAGCTGAGTCAAGGGTAAAAGACTTCTGATTAATTGCTCTCAGAAAGTTTGCAGGGACTCCCACATCTACTAGAAGCATGAAGGTTTCCCATCCTCTCTCATCCTTACTGAAATGACTGCTACTGCTGTGTTTAGTTTGTGCAGTTTCGTTGCAAAAAAAAAAAGTATCTTGTACACTTAACTTTCAATTTTAAAAGGGAGCTTGAAAAAATGTATAGCTTTTGAAAGCATTTCTCTTTAAAAGTATCCTGGCACATACATTTAGATGACTGTTCTCTAATAGGCAAAATGCCCATGAAATACTTCAGACCCAGGCTCCACCAAAGACTAAGAAAATAAAATGACTACTATTTTGTTAGGAAACAAACAGATGCTAAACATTCATTTAGCAAGAAAAACACAGGTGAACCTTATACCCATGTAAAAGCTTAATGAATTTGGTTTCTAAGAAGATCCAATCAGCAAAATATAACTTTTTTATTAAATAGATTTTTAAACTGAAAAATTTGTAAAATACTGACCTATGAGCATGGACCCATGAAAAAGCTAAGCTGAAAGATAGGACCATTGCAGCCTCTCTTTTTTTCATTAATTAATAATTTACTCACTTTACATCTGGATCAGAGCTTCCCATCCCTCCTGTCCTCTCAGTACCTCCCTCTCTGCTTTCCTCCCCTGTGACTCCTCCTTTTTCCTCAGAAAAGGAGAGGCCAACCATGGATGTCAGCCCGCCTTAGCACGTGAAGCTGTAGCAGGACTAGACACATCTTATTCCAGTGAGGCTGGACAAAGGGACCCAAAGGCGGGCAACACAGTCAGAGACAGCCCCTGCTCCTGCTGTTAGGCGGTCCACATGAGGACCAAGCTGCATATGTTACATATGTGTCGGGGGCCTAGATCCTTCTGGTGCATGCTCTCTACTTAATGATTCAGTCTTTGTGAGCCCCTATGGGACCAGGTTTGTTGATTCTATAGGTTTTCTTATGGTATCCTTGATCCTCTTTCAGGGTGGGGGAAAGAAGGATTGAAGGAGCTTCACCTGAGCTTCACTTAATGTCTGACTATGGGTCTCTGCATCTGTTTTCATCAGTTTCTGGGTAAAACTACTTAGAGGACAGTTATGCTAGCCTCCTGTCTGCAAACATAGCAGAATATTACTAGTGTCAGGGATGGGCACTTTCTCGTGGCATGAGACTCAAGTTGGGCCAGTCATTGGTTGGCCATTTCCTCACTTTCTTCTCCCTCTTTATCCCTGCACCTCTTATAATCACGGAATATTGTGGGTGAAAAGTCTTGTGGCTGGGTTGGTTTCCCCATCCTTCCACTGCAAGTTTTGCCTGCTTATAGGAGGTGACCATTTCATGTTCCATATGCCCTATTCCTAAAGATTCCTAGGTATTTCTGGAACAATCTAGAAATCTTGGGCAATGGAAACTCCCACATCAGCCTTTTGATTTCTCTGTGTCTGCCATAGAAACCGAACATTCTAAATATCATCTTTCAGAGTCAATAAAAAATTAAGGATTTGCAAAATTGTAGAATGGGTTAAAAATGTAACACAAACTATAATGTGGAAAGCAGAACCCAGAACAGAATGGCCAACATGTCATTGTCACGACTTACATCTCACAGGACAAATGGCTAAGGAAAGCCTCCAACTACACCATCAAGCCTTTGCTTTGTCATTTGTTATTTATGCCTACGCTGTTGCTATCACCTGCACGGAGTGTTCAGAAAGACTCCATGGGAAAGCTGGCTCATACCAGAACGCTATAAACATGTAAAGGCACCAAACTCCAGGGGAGCCAAGTCTGACTATTTGGTTGAAAAGACTGCAGACTTTTAACAATAATAGACTACAAGTTCAAAGTACTGCAGTTACAAAACATCTTCAAGCAGACACATGATCAACAATTTTTTTTAATTAGAGAAATTTAGATACAGGGTATTGGATACATGATTTTAATGATGGCTAAGGCTCAAGTATATGTTTCAGTTCAACTAATGTCATTTTATTTTCACACGTCTTGGTGAGCTCATGCTCACACTGAATTCTGTAATAAAGTTTTGTTCTGTGGGTTTTCCTTCCCGTCTTTCCTTCTGTTCATCCTCAAGTGTTCACTGGATGCTGCAGTTTTCAGACCACTTAATGTTTTGCTTGTGCATCCTCGCTATTCTTTCAAAGCGAAGGAGCAGCTTTCACTTTTAGTACTTTCTCAAGATGTCTATGGAAATGTCCCAAAGCAGATCTTTTTACAACCATTTTTTCTGCTAGCAAAGGTGACGTTGATGTAGCCGCCGACAGTAGTAGGTGTCTAAAGGAGGAATCAATTAATGAAATTTTGCCAAATTAATAGATGCTAAAAATGCAGTCTTTACTGACTGTTATTTGCTAGCTATAATGTACCGCTCTGAGTGTTGTAAAACGTGTTTGAGTAAACTGAAACGGAATCAACTCAGCCAGTTTCTCCATGAAGTAAAGAGAAATTAAGGTATTTCCGATTTAACAGAAAAAAAAAGGCAATTTCTACTTTTGTAAGCATTCTCTGTTCACTGTAATTAAGTATTGAATCTAAGACAAGTTATTTTGAACTCATTAACCTGGTGAGATGATAAAAAAGGAAGTTGTGAAAGTGTACAGAGAAATGCTTGCACTTATTTCAGCTTCTGGAGAAAGATATGTGTACTCTCAGAACATTGGGCTAGAAAAGCTTCCAGATGTTTCTGGGAGTTACATGCTATACATTAGAAATACCACTGCCACCCTCTGAGCTCAAGGGAAGAATCTCCACAGGAGATGTTAATTCTGTTTTTATTAGTTTTCTAGCTGCTGTGACAAAATATGCAACACAAGGGAGGAAGGCTTTATTTTGGCTCACAAGTTTGAGGTATCATGATGGGAAAGTCATGGCAACAGGAGCAGAAGCTAATTGCTCACACTGTACCCACAGTCAGAAAGGAGAGAGCAATGAATGCCCTTGGCTGTGCTCCTTTCTAGTTCATTCTGACCACAGACATGGAATGGCATTGGCCACATTTAGAGTGGGTTTTGCCATGTTAATTGGCTCTGAGGAATGCATTAAAAGGGAAGACAATGAGCCAAGACACACAGCTACCCTTACACAAGTCTTGGCTACTATGAGATGTGGACAGACAACAGGGTCTAATAAAGCCATGAAAGTGATTCTTGTTCTTTTCTATCTTTTTATTCTTTATTAATTACACTTTATTCACTTTGTATCCCCCCTGTGGTTCCCTCCCTCCTCCCATCCCAATCCCTCCCTTCCTCCACCCTCTGCATGCATGCTCCTCCCCAAGTCCACTGATTAGGGTAGGTCTTTTCCTTCCTTCTGATCCTAGTCAATTAAGTTTCATCAGGAGTGGCTGCATTGTCTTCTTCTGTGGCCTGGTAATGCTGCTTCTCCCTCAGGAAGACGTAATTAAAGAGCAGGCCAATCAGTTCATGTCAGAGACAGTCCTTATTCCTATTACAATGGAACCCACTTGGATACTGAACTGCCATGGGCTACATCTGTGAAGGGGTCTTAGGTTATCTCCAAGCATAGTCCTTGGTTGGAGTATCAGTCTCAGGAAAGACCCCTGTGCTCAGATTTTTTGGTTCTGTTGCTCTCCTTGTGGAGTTCCTGTCCTCTCTAGATCTTACTGTTTCCCACTTCTTTCATAAGATTTCCTGCACTCTGCCCAAAGGTGCCCGTAAGTCTCAGCATCTGCATTGATAGTCTGCAGGGCAGAGCCTTTCAGAGGTCCTCTGTGTCAGGCTCCTGACTTGTTCCCTCTTTTCTCTTTCTTCTGATGTCCATCCTCTTTGCCTTTCTGGATAGGAATTGAGCATTTTAGCAGGAGTCCTCCCTCTTGATTAGTTTCTTTAGGTGTACAGATTTTAGTAGGTTTATCCTATAAAGGATCTTCACCAACCCTATATCTGACAGAGGGCTAATATTCAGTATATGTCCATCAACAGAGGAATGGGTACAGAAATTGTGGTATTTTTACACAATGGAATACTACTCAGCAATCAAAAAGGAGGAAATCATGAAATTTGCAGGCAAATGGTGGGATCTAGAAAACATCATTCTGAGTGAAATATCCCAGAAGGAGAAAGACAAACACGGTATATACTCACTTATATAGACCTATAAGATATGATAAACATAATGAAATCTATACACCTAAAAAAGATAATCAAGAGAGTGGACATGGGGTAAGATGATCAATCCTCATTTAGAAAGACAGATGGGATGTGCATTGAACGTATGACAGGAGTCTACTGAGCGCATCTGAAAGACTCTAACTAGCAGTGTTTTCAAAGCAAAGATTCATAACCAAACCTTTGGCAGAGTACAGGGAATCATAGGAAAGAAGGGGACTTAGTCTGAAAGGGAAGGATAAGAGCTCCACAAGGACTAAATATATCTGGGCACAGGGTCTTTTCTGAGACTGACATTCAACCAAAGACCATGTATGGATATAACCTAGAACCTCTGCTCAGATGTAGCCTGTGGTAGCTCAGTAACCAATTGGTTCCCAAAGTGAGGGGAACAAGGACTATTTCTAACAGGAACTCAATGACTGGCTCTTTGGCCTCCCCACCCCCCAAGGGAGGAACAGTCCTGTTAGGCCACAGAGGAGGGCTTTGCAGCCAGTCCTGAAGATACCTGATAAAACAGGATCAGATGAATGGGGAGGAGGTCCCCCCCATCAGTGGACTTAGAAAGGGGCACAATAGAGATGAGGGAGGGAGGGAGGGACTGGGAGGGAATGAGGGATCGGGACACAGTTGGGATACAGAGTTAATAAAATGTAACTGGTAAGGAAAAAATTTAATAAAAAATAAAGATAGAAGACCAAGTAGAAAAAAAAGAAGAACTAAAGAAGTTAAACAGCAAAAAATCAAGTAATCCAATTTAAAAAATGGAGTACAGAGCTAAACAGGGAATTCTCAATAGAGGAATACCGAATGGCAGAGAAACACTTAAAGAAATGCGCAACCTCATTAGCCATCAGGGAAATACAAATCAAAACTACCCTAAGATTTTACCTTACACCCATCAGAATGGCTAAGATCAAAAACTGAAGAGACAACACATGCTGGAGAGGTTGTGGAGAAAGGGGAACCCTCCTCCACTGCTGGTTGGAATGTAAACTTGTACAACCACTCTGGAAAGCAATCTGGTGCTTTCTCAGACAACTAGGAATAGCGCTTTCTCAAGATCCAGCTATACCACTCCTAGGCATATATCCAAAAGAGTCTCAAGTACACAATAAGGACATCTGCTCAACCATGTTTGTAGCAGCCTTATTTGTAATAGCTAGAAGCTGGAAACAGCCCAGATGCTCCTCAGTGGAGGAATGGATGCACAAATTGTGATATATCTACACAATGGAATATTACTCAGCAATAAAAAACAATGAAATCATGAAATTTGTAGGTAAATGGTGGGATCTGGAAAAGATCATCCTGAGTGAGCTATCCCAGAAGCAGAAAAAGATGCACATGATATATACTCACTCATATAGACATATAATATAGGAAAAACCTCCTTTCTAGTTCTTAACTGGGAGGGAATAAAATATATTTCAATATCCGTGGGAAGACTAAGCAGAGAGAAAAGTTAAACAGTAGAAGAAATTCACAGTAGGAAATTGACTGAGAAAGCATGGGGAACAGTCCTTAGATGTACTAGTTTACGGGGAGCATAAGCAGAAGGGGACAGGGGAGAGGAAATGGTATGAGGGTGGCAAACGCTGTATGAAGCATAGATGCAAGAAAGGTGCTGGGGTGCCTACCTAAGAGTTCCCATTTTCATCATTAAGTAGTGAGTGCCAATGCTGCCTCAGACGTGGGGCAGAACAGGGAGAGTTGGCATTTGGAATAATGTTTACAATAGTTGAAATGACTATTTCAGGGAAGAATAGGGCAGGCCAACCAGAGAAGACAGAAGGAAAGCCAGGCAATTCTGAGGAAATCAGCACTGTTTATTAAGCATGAATTATGGAGGTATCAATTTTCAAGGCAGTGCACATATAAAACCAATGTTCTCTGTGAGAATGTTTGTGATTACTAAGGGATAGAGAAGATAGCAAGAGTTCATGGTCTCCCATCCAAGAAGGATTTTTGGAATCAGACAAAGTTGGCCAAGTGAAAATAAACAAAAAGCAAATGAAACATGTGAAAATTAAAAGAGGTTTTAAGTTAAATCATTTTTGCATTATTGGCAAAAGGACATGAACAAAAATAAATATTAGTGCTGAAGTGGCAAGAAAATTCAGCAAAAGGAAAAAAGGAGCTGGAATTCCAATTCAGTGGCAGAGTACTTTCCTAGAATTTGTGGGGCCCAGGGACTCATCCTCACCATCACATACCTTAACAAAACATAAGAGGGTAGTTTTATATACTGCATAGATAGTAGGAAACAAAATAAAATAATTCTGAAAAATAACTTGTTCAACAGACATAAATAAAGATTTATACAGTCAATTGACAGTTAACCTGTGCTCCTTCTTCAACCACATGATGGACTGATTGCTCTAGACAGTATGGCCTTTTAGATCTTTGGGCGGCTGGATGGAATGGAGTGTTCATGAGTATAATTCTGTTAACGAAGCACACCCAATCTGTTCTGCTTTTCTCATGAAGAACTGTTCTACTACAATATATTGAGGTTGAAATTGTACCCTTAGCCCTTCTCCTGCTTCCCTCCAGCCTTCCATGTGTCCTCCCCTGAGACTCAGTTCATTCATCATGTCTTTTTATCAGTTGTACAGCCACTGTAGCTCAAACAGAGAGGGCTCAAGAAAGAATTGAACAAGACCATGCAACACATACTTTTGAAGTGGCTGTACTTTATCATTCTGGTACTGGGTGGGTTTTCATTTGGTGGATGTACCCGGATTTGGTTAGTGGTTTCTCCTGCTGATGGATATTTTTACAAGGTTCATTTTAATTTTTTCTTCTGTTGAAACAATCGAATGTTATCATCAGTATGTAGAGATGAAAGTATGAACAAAAGTGAGGAACTGAGAACCACTACGGTCTGGAGATTGTACATTTCAGGAGGACAGAAGTATGGCAATGGTGTCTGGGAAAAGGCCAAGAGGGCACTCCTGAGTGATAAGAATGCAGCTAGACAGCCACCTTATAATTTATCTGGAGAAACAGACTGATTGGGCAGGACAGGCAGTCTCTATACCTAATTTACAAATTATATAAACAATGCTGCTATAGGAATATGATAGTAAAACCACATTTAATTTTTTTATTTATTCTTCTCCTTTGCATTACCTTCTGACCAGTTTCCCTTTCCTTCACTTCTTCCAGCCCCTCCTCATCTTCCATTTCCCTCAGATCCATTCCCCTATTTCTCTTTAGAGAAGATCAGGCCTTCCAGATATATTAACAGAAAATAGCATAAAATGATACAATAAGACCGGGCACAAACCCTAAAATCAAGGCTGGACAAGGCAATCCAGTAGGAGGAAAGGGTCCCAAGAATAGACAAGGAAGTCAGAAATACCCTCACTTGAACTGTTAGGTGTCCCCCAAGAACACCAACCTACATCATCTAACATATGTGCAGTCAGACCCATGATTGTTGCTTCAGTCTCTGTGAGCCAACATGAGCCTCGGTTAGTTGATTCTGTGGGCTGTTTTCTTGTGGTGTCTTTGAGCCCTCAGGCTAGTGCAACTTTTCTTCCCCCTCTTCTTCAGGCTTCCTAATGTTTGCCTGTGGGTCTCTGCATCTGAGCTGCTGCTTAAGCTTCCCTGATGATGACTGTGTAGGCACCAATCTATGAACATAGTAGAATATCATTTCATTGTCTTTTTTTTTTCCTGCCATATTCGGTTCTATCTTTGGTCTCTGGGCTATCCAGCCTCTGGTTCCTGGCCCTCCAGGCAGTGTCAGGCCTGGACTCCCTCTCATGGCAAGGGCCTCAGGCTGGACCAGTCACTGGCAGGCCACTCTCACATCTGCACCACCTTTGCCCCAGAATATCTTGTAAGCAGGACAAGGTGTTGTTACCTGTATGTATTTCTGTCCTTTGCATCCATGCCTGGTGCCCATGGAGATCAGAAAAGGGCGTCAGACACCCTGGAGCTGGAGTTACAGGTCACTATTAGCCATCATGGTTGCTGGGAATAAAATCCTGGTCCTCCTGAAGAGCAATCATTTCTCTTAACTGCTAAGCCATTGCTCCAGGGCTCCCAAGTTCATTATTGAGATGTTTATTTTACCATTCTCTTTATGGTGTTTTATTTTCTTCTGTTATTGCTTATAGTTTGTTTACTGAATAAACCAAATTTGTTGCTGTTGTTTAATAGGTGCTCCTCTAGCCTGGATTCTGTTATCTAACATAGTCTCTTTTTTATTTCCTGTAAATTCACAAATTAGTATAGACAAGTGATAAACTCATTTTGCTAGATAGCTTTATGACAACTTGACACAAGCTAGAGTTACCTGAAAGGAAGGAACCGCATTTGAGAAAATGCCTCCATAAGATTCAGTTGTAGTGTATTTTCTTAATTAAGATTGATAGGGGAAAGCCCAGGACATTTGGATGCTGCCACCCCTGGGCTGATGGTCCTGAGTTCTATAACAAAGCAGACTGAGCAAGCCATCAGAAGTAAGCAGCACCCCTCCAGGCCTCTGCATCAGTTCCTGACTAGTTCCCAGACTGTTTAACTTCCTATTCTGGAAGCTTCAATAATGGACTACAATAAGGAAGTATAAGACAGATAAACCCTTTCCTCCTCAAAATGCTTTTGCTCATGGTGTTTCCTTGCAGCAATAGAAACCCTGGCTAGAACACACAGCTTTGATTCTTTGAGAGAAAGTGCTTCGTAAATGCTGTAAATATTTTTATTTTTATTTTTTAATATTACTTGAGAACACAGCACATTTGGTTGTTCTTGTTTTACCTTGTTGCTGTAAAGAAATACTGTGACCAAATCCTACTTGGGAAAGGAAGTGTTTCTTTGCCTTACATTTCCAGGTCACAATTCATCACTGAGGGAATCAAGGGAGGAACACAAGCAAGAGCTCAAAATAGAACCTATAGAGGGACATTGTTGGTCGGCTTGCTTTCTGGATTGCTCAAAGGCTCAATCTTCTTTAGCTTTTTTTATATGGGTTAGGACCACCTGACTGTGGAATAACACAGCCTACATCAATTAATAATGAAGACGATCTCCCACTGACATGCCCACAAACCACCATGATCTAGATAATTACTCAGTCGTGGTTTCTTCTTTCAGATGACTTTTGGCTGTGTCAAGTTGATGACCCAGGATACCCAGGAGATTTGTTTTGCTTTTTTAAAAGCTAGCACTGAAAGGCTTTAGGTAGGCTCAGGGATTGCAGAAAATGACATTCTCCTCTGTCATTCTTCCTCATTTGTCTCAGGGAATCATACCACAAGGAAAAACCAAAGCTCATTAAGCAGCTCTGTGGTTGTGTTGAGGGGCAGCTACAAAGGTGAGGGCACAGCTGGTATCCTTCACTCCTCTGCAGCACTCTGAACAGACCAGCTCTCAGCATGGTTCTGTAGGTTCTGGAATATGCCCAATTTTTTGGAATAATAGCCTCTTCCGGACTCACTTCATTCCTTTCCTCTTGAGACACGTAATGACTCACTCTTCTGTTCCAGGCTCACTTTGTTCCTTTCAACTCTAGATTGGAAATGAGTCATTTTTCTAAGAATTCACCTCCCTTAACTGGGAAGTGATACTTAAAGATGACAATCTGAATGCTAAGGATTGATAATTCTTCAATTATTGTTCCAGTTTGACTAATGATTATTAACCTTTTCCACCATATTTAATTCTTTTCTTTCCTTCTGTCAATCACAATGACAGCACAACAACACATCTAAAAGGATAAGGTTTTTTCTTTAAGCAATACAGTCACAAGGACACCTTGTAGGACTTTAAGGGAAACTTAGCCAATGGCACCAATCCAGGGAGTTAACTATTAGAGTAAGTCTCCATCTCTGTCTCTAAGCAAGGGCTCAGTTCTTCCTTTGGGAGGAGAGTTAGGAATTCCATCTTGGTATCTAGTTACAGATATTCTACATGTGCCTGTTCATTCATCTGTTCATTAATTACCAGTTCTTTATAAACACCCTCAGAGGGCTAGGAAGAAGGCATGCAAATGTCCTCAAATGAGGAATCTATTCCCAGATCCTACAGGAAACCTGAATCCACTGAGTTCAAGGATGTTAAGGAGAATCCACCATCCATTACTAAAGAATGTTAACATGTCTTAAGAGGGTTTGTTTTGATGACAGTGTCCTTTGCTTTACAGAAGCTTTTCAGTTTCATGAGGTCCCACTTATTGATTGTTGCTCTTAGAACCTGTGCTGTTGGTGTTCTGTTCAGGAAGTTGTCTCCTGTGACAATGAGTTCAAGGCTCTTCCACACCTTTTCTTCTAAGTGGTTTAGTGTGTCTGGTTTTATATTGAGGTCTTTGATCCACTTGGACTTTAGTTTTGTACAGGGTGATAAGTATGAATCTATTTGCATTTTTCTACATGTAGACATCCAGTTAGACCAGCACCATTTGTTAAAGATGCTATCCTTTCCAGAAGCAGAAAGACACACAGGGTATATACTCACTCATAAGTGGATACTAGACATATAATATAGGATAAACATACTAAAATCTGTACACCTAAGGAAGCTAATCAGGAAGGAGGACTCTGGCTAAGATGTTCAATTCCCATTCAAAAAGTCAAAGAGGATGGACATCGGAGGAGGGAAAAACAAGGAACAGGACAGTAGCCTACAACAGAGGGCCTCTGAAAGGCTCTATCCTGCAGGGTATCAAGGCAGATGCTGAGACTCATAGCCAAACTTGGGGCAGAGTACAGGGAATCTTATGAAAGAAGTGGGAGATAGTAAGACCTAGAGAGGACAGGAGCTCCACAAGGACAGCAACAGATCCTAAAATCTAAGCACAGGGGTCATTTCTGAAACTGACACTGCAGCCAAGGACCACTCATGGAGATGGCCTGGAACCCCTGCACAGAGGTAGCCTATGGCAGTTCAGTATCCAAGTGGCCTCCATAGTAATGGGGACAGGAACAGTCTCTGACATGAACTCAATGGCTGGTTCTTTGATCACCTCCCCCTGAAGGGGGAGCAGCCTTACCAAGCCATAGAAGAAGACAGTGCAGCCAGTCCTGATGAGACCTGATAGACTAGGGTCAGAAGAGGGAGGTAAAGGGGGGCTACAAAGTGAATAAACTGTAATTAATAAAAATAAAAATAATTAAAAATAAAAGAGGGTTTGACTTGCAGTCACAGTAGAGAATTTATCAAGAGAATCTAACTGATTCTAGCCTGAGTGCCATTTCCTCACATCTCCAAAGACTTCATGATTCTGAGGAAAAGGGAAGTTTCCTCTGAAGGTTTTCAGACAAACATCAGAAACCACGTATATAGGTTCAAATGGTGTTATCTGTTGAAAGAACAAAGAATCCAATTCTCCTTTATGATGGAGGAAAAAAGACCTTGGGCCCTTATGATGAATATTTAGTATATTTCTGACAGTGATGTAATGTACATGTTGCTTTGAGAGCTGTTTAGATGACAGACTGATTGATTCCCAGTAGATTCTAGGATTGAAATTTGAGTTTGATCTTTGCCTTCATTAAGAGTATGTTTCCTGTCCAGTACAACCCACAGAGTTTAATACTTAAAATGAAACTAGGTATCCAGTTGCCTCTGATATAAAAATGGCCAATCTCACTTATCCTTGGTTCATGGCGTTCATAACACATCATCCATCCTTAGTCATTTATCCTTGGTGATGACAATGCTCTGATTTTAACTATGTGACACGTTAGTAATCTATTCTCTTAAGATTTTCCTTAGGTTTTCCCCTCAAAGATCTATCGTCATCCATGTGTCCAACTTAGGACTTTCTTCAGTCTTGGTGAAACTTCAGACCTGATCACACAAAATGTTTACTGTCTTTTCTTTTCTGTAATGATCCTGTCAGGAAATCCTCCCAAGTGCATTCCTATTTCCCATGGCTAAGTCAGGTCTTCACCAATTTGGTTGTTTCCTGTTACTGCCTCATTATGACTTTTACAACCACTTCACCTGCCAGCCACCACTCAAACCCTGTCCAGTACAGCATGCTTCAGTTGTGTACGGATTTTAGCTTGTGGTCAAATTAAATGCAATGAAAAGCCCACAGTCAACACTGGCCAAATTTCATGTGTTCCGCCAGAAAATGAGGTACCAGCAGTTATAACAACATGGTAGATACAATTAACAGCAATACGTGAAGGTGGACAGTCAAAAAGACAACTTTTCCTCAAACAACCTTATGTCTGCATCATCAGAGAAAGTACCAAATACGCTGACACAGGATTTTCAGTCCTTGGTTAATCCTTCTAGGAAATACCCTTACATATCCACAGGGGGGTCTCTCTCAGTTCATTCAAGCTCTATTATCTTGACAGCTAAGATTAACTATCACAGCTCCCTCTAACCTCTACAGGCCCCTTTCCTTCCATGTTATAGATATCATTGCATTATTTGTAGAAATTCAATGATATTGTGGCATAGAATTCAAAATATGCCTGCATTTAAAAATTATCTAACAAACAGTAAGGACATGCTATTTAATCAAACTGATAGACTGAAGGGTAAAACATATTGCGTTGTCTTCAAGTCAGGTTAAGACGTAAATAATAGGCACTAATACTAACCTACCGGTAAAGGCATTTGAGGAGTTTAAGACACAGCATGGAGTATGGCTCATTTTTTTTTTTGTGACTATTTTGTCTATGTTTCCTTTTTTAACTGTCTCTGACATGAACTGATTGGCCTGCTCTCTGATCACCTCCCCCTGAGGGGGAAGCAGCCTTACCAGGCCACAGAAGAAGACAATGCAGCCACTCCTGATGAGACCTGATAGACTAGGATCAGAAGGAAGGAGAGGAGGACCTCCTCTATCAGTGGACTTGGGGAGGGACATGGGTGGAGAAGGAGAAGGGAAGGTGGGATTGGGAGGGGAGGAGGGAGGGAACTATAGGAGGGATAAAAAGTGAATAAACTGTAATTAATAAAAAAATAAAGCCCCTAAAATGACTCCCCTTCAAATTACACAATTGTTATATCTTTGAAAATGTCAAACTATTAAGTAACAGACCACAAAACTAAAATTCCACATATCAGAGCAATAAAGAGTTCACATGCAACACTGAAACTACCAGTGGAAATATTAGTCATAGGAAAGTAAATAGCTTCATTATTTTTTCTTTTTTCTTTTTATTAATTACAGTTTATTCACTTTGTATCCCCCTGAATCTCCCTCCCTCCTCCCCTCCCAATCCCACCTTCCCTCTTCCCCACCCCTGTCCCTCTCCCAGTCCACTGAAAAGGGAGGTCCTCCTCCCCTTCCCTCTGATCCTAGTCTATCAGGTCTCATCAGGAGTGGCTGCATTGTCTTCTGTGG